>OY757907.1:3849976-3911665 GCA_963585895.1 Sepioteuthis lessoniana | reverse complement strand
ATTTAGTTGTTTTCATGTATTGCTCTACAGCATTCACAATTTAACACCAGCCATTTGTTTGCACACAGTTTGTTCTATTTGACCTATAGAGAACCGTACCAGGTGCCACCACTCCAGGTCAGAGTGGAACTGGGAGCAATGGCAATGACGGGTTCCCGAAATTGCCAAGGCTGGAACCTCGTCATTAGATTGTTAAATGCATTACTAGGACACTCATTGGTTGGAGTCTTACAGATTGCAGAGATGCACTCGGTATATTCTACAACTCCAGTCGACTGCTGCTGGTGTGACTGTATGTACATATATATGTATATGCTTATATATATGTGAGTGTATGTGAATCTCCGTGTACGTGTGTGTGTGTGTGTGTGCATGTGTGTGTGTGTGTGTGTGTGTGTGTGTGTGTGTGAGTGTGCGGTTAAGTGTGACCTGTATCAATATCTGTAAAACGTTGAATGTTGATATTTATCCATGTTTATGTTTCTTGGAATAGTCACCATTTCATAAATTCTTCTAATTCCCTGTCTTTTCTTTAACACTCCTGACTTATTTCATTGTCACACTTCCTCAGAAATGTGAAGGAGAAAGCATAGCAGAAAAAGGAGGAAAGAGTTTTCTAAACAAGATTAAACTATATAGAATTAGCAAACGCTGCTTTTGCGAGGCAGTGGTCTATTTGAAATGTGCCAAACCGAGTTGCCTCCCTTACATCACGGTGCGTCGACAAAATCGATTCGGACGACTTGACACCGAAGTGGAAGATGGATGTGTTTATGTTGAAACAGCTGACAGCTTGTCTTGTGTAATTACAGATAATAAGAAACAGAAGTTCTGCGAGAGAAAAAGAAAACAAAATTTACTCGATCACGTCAGCGAATTTCTTTTCTTTTACTACTGTTTTGTGAAGCGGAATGTAAGCAGTGTAAAGACAGAAAAATATACTGGTAGAAAATAAAATTACGATGACCTGAGTATATTTTTCAATTTAATCAAGGTTAAACGTACAGGTAACATAGTTGGAATACTTTAAGGATTACATGTAGATACCCATAAGTGCACATGTTCAAAAAAAAAAAAAAGGGTTGTATCAAATAAAATTAGAAGCCATGCAAATACTGTACAAAGGTCAAAATCGATATCGTCCTTCAGTGTGTTGCATTTTATTTCCCATCTGTATAGATTAAAAACATAGTCATTTAAAATGTAAAGGTCCACAGGTGTAAAATGGATATGTGTTTAGAGATAAAGGCACGCACATATGCTGAAATGAGGGAGTCGCAACAAAATATCAAGAAGGCGTTCAGCTATCTGCTTTTCAGTACACACACACACACACACACACACACACACACACACACATATATATATATATATATATATATATATATATGCGACAATTATTCAATAAATAAGGTGAATTTTGCATGAGAGGTTTGGTATTAGGAAGCAGTTTACAGTTGCGCCTTTCCCAAGGAAATAAATTGTGATAAGACTTTACATATCACTGAAGATTGGCTGCATGGCCTTCGATACTGACCGCTGCGGCCAGAACTTTTTCTTTACCGGATAGTCAGCGTCTTTCAATTCCGTAAACTCTCTTTTCGATTCAGGCTTGTATTGAAAATCTATGTTTAATATGTAAAGACGTTTTTTTTCAAAATGAATCATGCTTTTCTTTACACAGCACACATTCTTCTGTAAATTTCACATGGTTTGCAGTTCTTCGCCAAAACAAAAAAAAACCTATGAAAAAACCCTTAATTAAACTTGGAGCTTCTGTTCGATCTTTGGCGATTTTCAATTGACTTAAAAGAACAACCTTTGTGAGATTCAATTAATTTTACTATACACCAATTCCAAACAATGCTGTGTTTCCATTTATGGAGAAAATATTCGGATTTTCTTTTTGCTGTATGTACATTAACGGGGATAATATATATATATATATATATATATATTGTGAAAATGAAAATTAATGTACAGGATGACCAGAATATAGTGAATGTGTGTGTACATGCACTCTAAGACGAAAGTTTGAAGTGATTTATTAAAAGTACAAAATCACTTTACGTCAGTGAGTCTTGCCACACGCACGTACACCCCAAAACAAATGTTTATCAAACGGATAAGATTATTTGTTAAAACGTGCTTATGCGTACGATTACGATTAGTATGTTCATATATACATTGCACTCTATTTTAGCATGTTCATTTCAACCAATCAATCAATCAATCAATCTATATATATATATATATATATATATATATATATATATATTAGTATGTTCATGTCTACATTTCAACTTGAAACGTATCTTTCAATTTTAAATATGTCTATCTATCTATCTATCTATCTATCTATCTATTTGTATCTTGCATTTAAATCTCTGTCTGTCTGCCTGTCTCTTTCTTTTTCTCTAGGTTCGAGAATACCAGTAGAAATAAATTGGATCAATTGCAATAATAATCAACATCAAAATGCGAATGAAACCAGTGTGTTAATATTCTTTAAAGCAAACAATAGGCAGCTGGAAATAAACAGAACAATACTAACCCATATTTTACAAATCGACTATAAAAAGAAAGAGGAAAAGATTTTAGACGAGCATCTGTTGTTAAACAGTTATCTATTTGAAAAAAATCATCAAGTGTGTAAAAGATGTACATCGATAAGTGGCTCATATTTCAATATCTAAATGTTATTTTTAGTGTGCAAGCTTTGATAAACTGTGAATTTTAAAAAGAAATTAAAGTTTACGCTTTCAATGAAAAGTATATTAATGTTTAAAAAAAAAGAACCCTGCTCACACGCCCATATACATACACATGTATTCACTCATATATCAATACGCATACATAGGTGTACATTTTCACGTACACATATTTGTGTAGACACACATGCACTCACGTGAATGATCTAACAAATAAACTGGCAAGTAGATATATATGAACCAGCACCTTTATAACCACATATTTTTGTAAGCTATTAAATATACTTACAAACATCTTCTCAAAAATCTTTTTTTCTCGTTGATAAAAAATATTTGCATTATTTCGGTTTTACCTTCTTAGAATTTTACATGTTTTAGAATCCTAGTATAAAAAGAAAGGCTGCACTTTTCGAAAATGATTCAATAATGATAATAATAAGAAGAAGAATGATAATATTTATAATACGAAGAGATGCCCTACTATACATAGATCGGTGTATCCTCGAGGAGGGTAAAAAATAAGGGAGAATGTAGCCAAGACCTCGAATGAATACAAAATAGTCTATAATGTTGTTCCTCAAATATGAACAATAAAATATATGAACACGCTCAAAATATACGAAAAATTCATATACTTCACCAGGAAAGCCATGGAAAACTAGAAATCAATATGAACAGCAAAATGAGACTCTCTAATAATGGCGAAAACCCAAAGAGGCATCTTTCAGGAAGACTCACTCTTGTTACTGTTTTTATTAGATCAATAATGATACTCAATTATATACTAAGGAAATATACAGAAGGCTAAAAATTTATACGATCATCAAAAAAGATAAACCAAATGATGTATGTGGATGATACCAATATATTTCCCCCCCACTCCTATAAAAAAGAACTGGAGACAATGACACAAAAAATAAGGATATACAGCCAAGATATGAGAATGGAAATTGGCATTGAAAAATATGCCATGCTTATAATGAAAAAAAAAACGAGAAACAATGGAATAAATTGAACAGCCTAATCAGAACACTTGGAGAAAAAGAAAATTACAGGTACTTGGGATTATTGGAAGAGGATACCGTCAACCAAACAAAAAAAAAGAAAAAGTAAGAAATAGAGTACGCCAGAAGAATTACAAAACTTATTGAAATCAAACTCTACAGGAGAAATCGTCTCAAAAGAATAATCCCATGGAAAACCATCTTGAAAGGTACTCTTGATCATTCTTAAAATAGACAAGAGAAGAACTTCGACAAATAGCACAGTTGACGAAGAAATTGATGATGATGCCAAGGTCTTACATACAAGAAACAAAATAGACAGACTCGATATGTCAAGAAAAGATGTCAGTATTGATGGTGGCATCGACGCAACAATTCAAGAATTAAAGGAATACGAAAAAGAGCAAAGAAAGACTAATTAAAGCAGTGAAGAGTATAAAAGACACAAGGGAAAAAAATTAGAAAAGGGAAATAGGAAGAAAAACAGTTGTGTGGATACTTCAAGCAATAAAATGGCGAGATTGCACGTGAGAAGACAGGAACATAGATAAGAAAGAGAATACTTAAAAGAGAAAGAGGATTTCTTTTAATAGAAGTAAAAGAATGCCATAAGGACCAATGATATCGAAACAACAGAATATTCAGATTAGGTTATATGAAGAACAATTAATTATATAATAAAGGAATGCAAGAAAATAGCAGAAAAGGAGAACGTTGCCAGCCATTCCAGAATGTTTTTTGAAGTATCTATTTATTTAGATAAACAGTCTGTTGTGGATGGAAGTGATTTTTTTTAAAACACTATTTATATATGTCATCATGATCTGGCATTTTCCAATTTGCTACATTTTTTAGTCCTGCTCTGAGTGAATCGAGGTGTATTTTCGCTTTTGGACTTTCTTTGATTATTATTTGCTCTTTGAGAGTTTTTCACATCAGCGTTAGCTGATGGTCTTTCACTGGAGTTTGAATGACAGCAAGTTTCCTCAGGTTTGCAGGACTCTTCTCACTATTCTGGCCGTTTTCAATAACGTAGTAGTTTGTATGGTCTCCAATTCTCCACCAACCTCCAATTCCTCCAGTCCCTTTAATAACCCTTTGGTGACTACCAAAAGCACCAACCATGGTTGGTATAATTGTCACCTTCATGTTCCATAGTTTCTTTTTAACTTCCCGAGGTACTTATCTTTCTTTTCAATTTCATTCAGTTTTATTCTGTGGTCTGTAGGGTCAACAAAGTACACAATTTTGCAAGTTCTCTTTTTTGTTTATTATTATAAGGTTTGGTCTTCTGGCAGAGATTAGGTGATCCGCTTGTATGTGAAAGTTCCATAGGAGTTTATGTGCATCATTCTCTAGGATAGCTGCTGGGTTGTGCATATACCATTTGTTCGTATAGTCAAATTTAAACTTCTTGCATATCTCCCAGTGGATCACCTTGCCCACCCTGTCGTGTCTAGTTTTATACTCCTTCCGTGTTAATTTGCCAAATTCGCTTATTATGTGATAAATCACATAACCTACATTTGCTATTTTATTGCGTCTTATCTATTCTCGTTTTGATTTGATTGGTTCTTATGGTGTTGTTTTGTACTGCTTTTAGGAGAGATGCTGTTTCTTTTTTAAAGTTTACTTTTCTTAGCGACATCCAGGTTTTCTCGTGCGAGATATTTTTTATTAGTCGTTTGAAGCGCCTAGAGAGTTGTTTTTCTTCCCATTTTTGTTTATTGATTATTGTCATTATTTTGGCCACCGTGTTGCCAGTATCGTTTCTGATGGCTGTAATCAGTCCTCCTTCGTGTTTTTCTTTGTAGTCCTCGAATTTTTGTATCGATGCGTCAACGCTGTCTTCAATGCTGGCAAGTCCTCTTCCTCCTTCCTTTCTTGATACATATAGTCTATCAACGTCGTCTCTAGGATGTAATGCCTTATGCATGGTCATTAGTTTCCTTGTTCTTTGATCCATTTGCTTAAGTTCATCTTTGGTTTCACTTCAGAGAGGGTCCCGAATATCTAACGAGGATACAGCCCAGGTATTTATTCCTTTGATAAGATTTCTGGCAGATAGTTTTGTCTCGAGTAGCTTTCTAGTTCTGAGATATTCTTTCTTAATTTTGTCTTTCATCACCACTTGTTTGATAGTGTTATGCGCCAAGATGCCCAAGTATTTGTAGGTTTCCTTTTCTCCAAGCGTTCTTGTCTTGACTTGGGAGTCTCATTCTCTCAATCAGATGTCGTTTGCCACTTTTCATTACAAGCATGGCACATTTTTCTATACCAAATTCAATTCCTATGTTCTGACTCTATATTTTAACTGCATGTATTAGATTTTCCTGTTCCTTTTCCTTTTTTGCAAATAGTTCGATGTCATCCATGTACATTAGGTGATTGATCTTCTCTTGCGATCTACTAAGTTGGTATCCGACGGTGCATTTTCTGAGTATGTGGCTGAGTAGCATCATAGCAATTATGAATAGTAACAGGGATGGTGCATCTCCTTGAAATAAACCTCTTTGGATCTTTGTTTCAGCTAAGATTCTGCTATCAATTCCATTCTCCAAGATTTCGCGGTTTTCTCGATAAAGTTTATGACATCATGTGATATTTTGTACATTTTGAAGCAATTTATTTTCCAGCTTTGTGGAACCATATCATATGCCTTTTTGTTGTCAATCAAGGCCATAGCTAGAGTTTTCCATCTGGTCTTGCTCTCATTTAGGATGAGTTGATCTACGTAAAGTAACTCTGCTGTGCCTCTGGATCCTTTGCGGCATCCTTTCTGTTCGTCAGGGAACAACACGCAGCTTGTCAGCGAATAGTAAATCTCTTCCCTTATTTATCCTGTTAATATTTTCCACATCATCTGTAGGCAGGGTATGGGTCTGTAGTTGTTTGGAGCATTTACTTTGCTTGTGTCCCTTTAGATTAATATGGTCTTCCCTTTTGTCATCCAGTCGGGTACTTGTGCTCCTTGTAAGCATCTGTTCATTTCTAGTGTTAGTCTGCCGTGGATGGAGGTGATTTTCTTAAACCAGAAACCATGTATTCCATCATGACCTGGCGTTTTCCAGTTTGAGATGTTTTAGTGTCATTTTGAGTAAATCAATGTATATTTCCGCTTTCTAGACTTCTTCGAGTCCTTCTAATTCTTTTGTCATGCTGTTAATCCACACGGCTTTTCCATTATGTTCTTTTGGTTGCCATTTTTCAGTCCAAAATCGTTCGCTTTCTTTTGCATCCGGTTGTTGGTAGGTTTTCGCGTCATCTCTTCCCAGTTGTTGGTAGAATCTTCTTTCGTTGTTTTAGAATGTCCTGCTTTGTCTGTATTTTTTACCCTTTGTCGATATCTCCTTAATCTTCCTTCTTTCGACAATACTTTCTTGTTTATTTCCTCAAGTTGTACCGTTTTTTTTTTCTTGTTTTGCCTTTTCCTTTTATACCAACATATCCAAGGGTATTTCTTTTGTTTTATCATTTTGGCCCGATTTCGTAGATATTTTATCTGCATCTCTTGTCAAATTTCCCATCCTGGTTTCGATTCTTTATTCGTACTTTTTGGTGGATCCCAATTTTCTCACAAACTAATTTCACCCCTTCATAGATTAGTTCATTTAATTCCGTTATATTATTTGTTGATATATAAGGTAGTACTTGATTTATTTTGTTCATTTTCGTTTTAACTGTTCTCCATTCTATGTTTCTTAATGATGGTAAAGTAGTCTATTCACTGTTCATAATTCTCTTTAAATTTTCTCGATTTACCTTTTGTTCTTGTGATAGTGTTTCTTTGGGTTTGCTTGGTTGTGCGTTGTTTGGTTGTGTGGCGTTTCTATTTTCCGTAGTTGGCAGTTCCTTTCTCTTAGCATGTTTTGTTTGACAAATCTTGATGTGTCTGGTACAGTATTATTATCTTGTTTATTTGTTTTCTGGTGTATTTCTAGTATTTCAAGGTGAGAAAACCATCCTTTTTTTATTATTGTTCTAACCTGGTCGGCAAGTCTTTGGCTTGTCGTCAGAAAACTAGCGCATTCTTGTCAGATCAGTATCGTTCTTTTCCTATTTACTCTTTGTGAAGGCTTGTTCCTAAAATAGCAGTGTAATACAAGTTGATCGTCTTCCCTAGTCCATGTTTTACGTTTAGGTCCCTGGTTATTGTGGTTTCTTTCTAAGTCGTCATTCGTGTACCTAAAAAAGAGCAGCCAACATTTGCAGGATGGCGGTCGAGTTTTCCATGTTCGCTATCAAGAAAGTCCCGGCCCTTCATGACACCCAAGCCTGTTGCCGGGGTCCCACGTTGTGTAATATAGTGATTCGACATTTTTATCATGGGTGGTATATTGTGGCTATATCAGAACCATGAGTTGTTTATTATCTGCGCATCTGACACAGATGTGACTGAGAGCAGTCATGGTGATTGTTCATGAACAGCAAGTCACAAAAAAATAACCCCAAAATTTAAGTTTTAACAATTTTGTATCTCACATCTCGGACTAAACACCTGAGCTATTTTCAGGGTTTCCTGAATCACTTTTAAGGTTTATATTTACTGTTTTATTTTTAGGCTTTATTTCCAAAAAGGTTGGTCATATTTAACTAGATTAGAGGCTTCTTATGACTTCCCGGTTGAATTGAGGGCAATAGCTACTTAGTGCTTTAAGACTAGCAGGTGCGTATTTTTCATCTATTGTGAAAAGTCATGAGCCATGTAGAGATTAGCACGGTAAATTTAAACAAATCTTTCGTGATTTCAAAATAGTTTACTGAAAATAATTTGGGAAATTAAAAAACACTTCATTTAGAAATACAATAATTCACTAAAAGATTTTAAAAGTAATTGAAAATCAATGTTTTTTTTAAATTAGAGACATTTTACTGACCCGATTTCCTCCGAACACCACACTGAATATTTGTTTAGCTGCCCTAGTGGTTCGATACCTACTCTCTAGTGGCCGAACGGAATTTTTAAAATATATTTTCTAAGAATTAGACGTCACGTGATTTTTGAGAATCTTCCATACTGAAGTTTATTGTTATTATTATTATCATCATTATTATTATTACCATTATTTACTTGGGCTTTTGTAAGTTAAAATAGTTGTACTGTGGAGCTTTTATCCAATGCACAATATATATTTATATATATATATATATATACCAAGAATAAAATTGCGATACATTTTTGATTAAAAATGAATTTACATAAATATGTAAAAGTGTATACTATTTTTAGCTGCAGCATTTTATTATTTTTGGTTTAACAGTTATAGTTTATATAGTTATAGTTTGGTAATAGAATGATACTGAGAAAATCTGTTTTTACTGAGTATATATATATATATATAATCAGAAAATATTTACAACAGAGTTAACTTGAAAATCAACCAACATACGCAACAATAGATAGGTAAATGCCGGATAATGAAAGAATACATTTAAAAGTTTATATATATATATATATATATATATATATATATATATATATATATAAGGTTTGCAAAATATATAGCATGCTTCAAAGACTAACAGTACAACTTTGGCTATTTGATGTAAACGAAGAGAGCGCTCCTCTACAAACGGCCATTTCTCCAAATCAATTTTAAGGTTTGGTCTTATCTTAACATCCACATCAAATGGATTGAACAAAGCAACAATGTTTACATTCACTGAATTTCAAACTACTTGATTTTTTTCTGATGGAAACTTTTAAAAGACAAATATCATATCATGTGACGTTAGATTCTTGTCCGATTATGGACGGCAATTGAAAGCAGTATTTTCCAAATTACCCAAGATAAGATGCTTGCAACTCACTTTCGTTTATGTGAATAATACTCCGTTGCATAAGATACACTTTATCAACTCTTAACATTAACATTCATTTGCTTTCTTTCCCAAAGGTTATAAGGAAATATTTTCTTTCTTCTAAAAACATGGATTCCTTTTTTGTGTATCGATTTACATTTATTACGCCGTAAACTAACATTTTCTCTGAAAGTGAAGAGACAGATGCCTGCTCTGAAATTCACCTACTTTATGTTGCTTTTAGTATATATTATCACTGATAATACGTATAATAATGATGGTTTTATATATAGGTTATAGTAACACGGCGAAGGCACCTCTGGCGGTGTTATAGTTCACAAGCTAGTCTTGCAAACCAACAAGAGTTAGCAGGAGTCTCATTCGGTGCCCCATTCATATGGCATTGTGCTACATTGAAGCAAAAAGTTAAGTAAATTACTACGGCGAAAATGGCACACTATAAACAGATACAGCAATAGTCATATTAGAATATAGAGAATAAAGTAATATTCTGTATAATTTTCAAACTAATAATAATAATAATGATAATAATGATGATAATAATAATTGTGCGTTCCTCCTGAACCATAATAATTTCAAGGAAGATACCAATTAAACACTATATGTAGCCGACATATTCTTATACAATTTGTATCAGCTATTAATTATAATATAAATTCTATTATTACGGCGTAATTCGATACTGACTTTAATCCAAGCTGACATTGGTTTCTAAAGTAAACTCTAAAAAAGAATGGAAGAAGAGGAAATCTTCTGAATAATTGAGACTTTCCAAACAACATAATGAGATCGGCTAGAATGCTATGAAGAGTCCGGGAGAACTGAGGAGATTTGCTGACACACGGACTCCAGAAAAAACAATCTGTTGAGAAAAAAAACTTGCAAATAGTAAAATTTTGAAGTCCAGGCAGACCACAGAATAATACTAAAAGAAAGAAAAAAGATATATAAATACGTAGACCTGCCTAGAGAACTAATTGTAATTGGTGCACTTGGAATACTACCATAGGAACTAGAAAAGAGACTGGAAGACTAGCAAATAAGAGGGAAAGAGGGGACTATATCGACTAAACATTATTAAGATCGGCCAGTAAAAAGCTATCAGCAAACGCTGGTGGGAGAAGCCTTCGTAGGAATAACTTGGACATGGCTAAGGAAAGGAAACTTTAAGAGAGAAACAGAATCTCTCCTAATAGCAGCACAGGACAACACCATAAGAACGAATTATATCAAAGCGAGAATAGATAAGACGCAACAAAATAGCAAATGCAGGCTATGTGGCGACAGAGATGAAACCATCAATCATATAATAAGCGAATGCAGCAACTTAGCACAGCGGTAATATAAGGCGAGACACGACTGGGTCGGTAAGGTGATTCACTGGGAAATGTGTAAGAAATTTAAATTCGACCATACTAACAAATGGTATATGCACAACCCAGCACCTGTCCTAGAAAATGACTCGCATAAACTCCTATGGGACTTTAATATACAAACCTCGACCTTGCTAGAGAATTGAAAAGGCTGAGGAACATGAAAGTAACAATTGTGCAAATTGTGATTGGTTCCTTAGGATTATTAAAAGGCCTGGAAGACTTGGAAATTGGCGGATGGGTAGATACTATCAAAACGACATCATTGCTAAGAACGGCCAGAATCCTGAGACGAGTCCTGGAGACTTGGGGAGACTTGCTTTCACTCAAACTCCAGTGTAAAAACATCAGTTAACGCTGATGTGAAAAATCCTAAAAGAGTAAATAAGAACAATAATAATAATAATGATAATAAACATACAGTGAAAACTTCAAGAAAAACAGTGAATCCAAACTTTATATTTCTCTATCCGTAATATAGAAAATAAAATTTTATGTGTGAGTCCAAAGAGGCATTTCTTTGAATTCGTCTCTGAATGTAAACGGATAGTCGTATAAAACTTGGTAAAATACGCGAATGATATAAAGTTGTAAAAAAGTATAAAAAGGATTAAGAACTAAAAGTAAATATAGAAAGAAAAATAATCTTTCTAGTCAAGTAACCAAACCACTTATCAGTAACAAGAACACACATATAACATCCTTAAAGAGTAGAACCAAAATCACAATACAAGAATGTTGCTAAATAGCGAAGGGTTTCAAGAACAAAAACAATAGTTATAGGCAAATATAACAGGCAGATTAAAAACCAGAAGTGTCCACACTGGACTTTAACTAAGTTGAAACTTAAGAAACCGAGACGGAAAAGTGTTTTCCTTTTTTTTCGTCAGCTGCATACAAGTACTTTTACTTTCAGGGTACTTAGTCACATCTGTGAGAGACAGGTGCACAGATAATGAGCAACCTCTGGGTCTGGTATAGCCACAATATACACCCAATAAAAATATGTAAAACCAAAGCCTAATTCAGCGTGGAACCCAAACGACAGGTTTAGGTGTCATTATAGGCAGGTACTCCCTTGATAGCGAACATTGGTGAACCGATGGTACCCTGCGAATGTTGGCGGGTTTATTTTTTCAAATAAACGACAAAGTTAACAACTACTCAAATCAGAAATACCAAGGGAAAAATGGACAAAGGAAAACAACGAGTTTATACTTTATGACTATATTAGGTGCAAATCTACATAAAGAAGAAATAAGAAAAACGGTTTGAAATCTGGGAAGAATTATTGGATTTAAGACTTGCTGACCAAGCTAGAACGATAATGAAGAAAGGGTGGATTTCCGACCTTGGAATATTAAAAATACTCCGACAATGAATAGGGGATCATGTCAACGAGACCCCAAGGCAAGAATCGAGATGGTAAATATTGAAAAACAAGAATTCTCAAACTGGATTGAACCGTAAAATAATAAGAATCGAAACACCACTCAACCAATCACTGAACAAACGCTTTACACAAGTAGAAAAACTGTAGAGATTATAAAGAGAATGATATCTGAAAAGAAAACTACATTATGATCTCTTAGGAAACAAAACTGGAAAACAGTAAGACAGAAACTGAAAAAATAAACGAATTATGAAAAATTTTCCCAACGAACAACATTACGAAATTAAACGAACTAATCTATGCAGGATCAAAATTAATCTGTACTAAAATTTGAGTTCCCAGAAAAAACACGGACTGTAACTCAAAACCTGGATGGTAAATTAGACTGGAAACACAGATAAGAAATCTTCGACAACAAGTAAAAATTCTGAGACAGACGAAGTGCGTTAGAATATGTTGGGAAGTGAAGTAGAAAACGACACAATTAACTGAAACACAACAACTAGATTAGATAAGTTAGAAGGTACTAGTTAAAGAAGGTATACTTAAAAGACACCGAGACAAACTCGAGCAATATAAAATGGGACATTCCAAAATAACCCAATATTTCTCCCAGTAAGTAACGGGAGAATGCAGGAAGATAAACCAACAATCGGATGCAAGGGAAGCAAAACTAATTAGGAGAAAAATATTGGAATGGAGAGATCATAACAGAAAAGCCGAATGAATAAACAGCAGAGAAAAACAAGCTACAGGATCTCATAGAAGTACTAAAGGTGAAAATACAAGTCAATTAATTCAGAGCCACTCTAAAAAAAGTACCAAATTGAGAAACGACATAAATGAATACTGGTTTAAAAACTTCACTTCTACCCCTGATACAGGCTATCAAAATGAATAAATGCCCGAAAGAAACCGATTGGAATGGATGACCATAGGAAAGAACACCCTGATCCAAAAAGACACCCTAAAAAGTGACCACCTTCAAAAACTACAGACCTATAACGTGTGCCAATGGATGATTTGGGAAATACTAAGGGCACAAACTATTGGGGAAATTTACTATTCGCTAATATGTCATAGAGAGTTCTCCGAAAACAGAAAGGATACCGCAACGGAACAGGAGGAACAGGACATCTACTAGACATTGATCAACATATCCTCAAGGAGAGCAAAACGAGACGGAAAAAATGTAGATATGGGGTGGATCAATTACAAAAAGGCATACGACATTCTCCAGCAAAACTGGATAACAGAATTTCTCAAAATATAAAAAAATATCCAGTGAATTCATAAACTTCATCGAGGAGACCATGAAAAACTGGAGAGTGGCATTGACACAAGGGGGAAAAAATAGTTGATGAAAATATCCAGAGGGTTATATTCCAGGAAGAAGCACTATCACCATAAATATTTGTGTCAGTGATGATCCATTCAATTACAAACTTGGGAAGTGCGCAGGTGAATATAAACTTTATAAATCGCAAGAAAACAGTAACCACCTAATATTCATGGACGACATCAAATTGTGAGCCAAATTTTTAAAAAAAATTGAAATCTTTAATACAGGCAGTGAAGGTTTTAATCAGTCTATAGGGATATAATTTGGCAAAGAAAATGCGATATGCCATAATGAGAAGCAGAAAATGGCAAATAGAAGAAGGAATAGAAATACCAAATCACGAAGGAGTCGGAAAGATCGAAAAAAAAAAAAGGAAAATTACAAGTTCTTTGGAGGTGGACACCATCAAGCAGGCGGAGATAAAGGGAAAAAAGAAATTTAAAATTGTATCGCAGGAGAACGTGAAGGCTATAAAAAATAAACCACGCCATAAGGACCAACTACGTAAGAGCAAAAATAGACAAGACACAGCAAAATAGAAAGTGAAGGTCATGAGTGATTGAACCGAAATGATCAATCATATAATAGACGAATGTATCAAAAAAGAGTTTAAAACTATACACGACTTGATGGGAAAGTTGATTCATTGGGAATTGTTAAAGAAATTTAAATTTGACCATACGAACAAATGATACTTGCACAATCTGGAATCCGTCCAAGAAAAAGCGACACCCAAGGTTTTTTTAGGAGTTTGAGATACAAATGGATCTCCTAATCACAGTCAAGCAATCAGAACTAGTCATAGTCAAAAAGCAAAAAAAAAAAAAAAAAAAAAAAAAAAAAGAACCTGTCGAAATGTTGACATTGACGTCTCGGCAGACAACATATTAACATTTAAAAAACGAAAAGAGAGACAAGTAGCTTTACTTTGCTAGAGAACTGAACAAAAACTATGGAACATGGAAGTGACCCCGATACCAACTGTAGTTGATACACATGAAATGATCCCCAAAGGATTGGCAAAGGTACTGGAAGACTGAGAAATAAGAGGATAGTTAGAGACCATCCAAACTAGATCATTGTTGAGATCGGCAAGAATACTGAGAAGAGTCCTGGTGACTTGAGGAGATTTACTGTCACTCAAACTCCCGTGAAAAGCAATCAGCCGATTTTTGATGTGTAAAACTCTCAAAGGACTAAAATGATAATAATGCGATACTGCTTTTTTTTTTACTGAGTTTAGTTTAATCTATACAAGACCTCAGTTGATGATCGTATATTGACGATAAAGTTTACGACTCAAGCGGTAAGGTTAGTTTTAAAACGATCGCTATTTATAGTATACACCTACATGCTTATATTTTCATATATTTCCATCGTATAGAATTATTCTTTTTGTAAATATAGCTATTTGAAGTGCCTTTGGATTTTTCATGAAGTGGAGAATAAAAGAAAAAATCTCAACTTTTAATGAAAACTTACCAAAAAACAAAAAAGACAAAATGTCAATATTTTTCTTATGCTTCTGAAGGCTCTATTTGCATATTCCTCAATTTTCATCAGACTTGCAAGAAAGGGCCATAGTATATTTTTACTTTTCCTTTCTACTGGCTGAGAATATTGTGCCAGTTGGTTAAACTAAAAGCTTTGCGATTAGTTTGTTAGATGTCTCTGTATGCCCCCCTACTTATATATTTGACAGTTTTATATCGATTGATGTAAAAAAAAAAAATTAAAATAAAAGATTATACCCAGTTTACTGAATCGATAAATTTCAATAATTTTCCAAACTAAAACATTAGAGGGTTCTGGAGAAAGGCCATGTAATTTGTACAATACTATATGTATATTTATAAATGTTTGCTTGCTGGTCTAGGCAGTTAGTTATAATTTTTAAGAGCAAGTAGTCGGTATTTGAGTTATTGGCCAGGATTTAAAATCCTGATTTTCAAGTTTGATAAGTTGACTCCTCTTGGAAATGTATATTGTCAACCATAGAATATTTAATAAAATTATGAGAATGATATATGTAAACCATTTTTACGTCTAGTGTTTTATGAACTAAATCTTTCGGTTTAATTGTCGAAGTTAATTAGGGTTCAATTAACAGTTTAAATACTTTCAATTAAGATCGAGTTACATCTACATTCATCAAAAATTAACTTTCTTTGCGATGACTATAAAGTTCCTAAAATCCCATTCTAACTCACTCTAGGTATTCCTTAAATGTATGAAGCCCTTTTGAATATCTCAAGATCCAGAAAGAAACCGTGATCCAACTTGATAAACAATGAGGAACTTACTGTGGATTCATGGATTGACATATTTCTTTGGTCATCTTTTACCAAGGAAAGATGCCCGTCCATGATGATGCTTTATAGAAACATGAAAGTCAAGGTTTGCTCACTGGATGAATACACAGATTTCTTCGACTTGTTGCTGGTTTTCTGCAAGGGGATTCATTAGCACTGTATCTGTTTATAATCTGCCTAGACTACGAACTTCGAATGCCAATAGGTATAATTAAAGAAAATGGCCTTACACTAAAAAACGGCATTGAAGCATAAAATATCCGGCGAAAAGCATGACAGACAAAGATTACAAAACGGAGTACATGAGTTTTAATTGGAAAGGAACCATCTCCACTTAAAATGGTGGTCTGCTGAAATTAGTATACAAGTTTATGTACATCGGCAACAGTATCTCATCTACTGAAAGTGGTGTTAATAGGTGCCTAGCCAAGGCATCGACTGCAATCGATAGGCTATCGATCATATGAACGTCTGGCCTATCTGATAATATAAAACAGGATTTCTTCCAAGTGGTTGAGTCAATACCGCTTTGCTGACACATCACATAAACGCCGACAAAACGCGTAAAGAAAGAGTTAGATGGGAACAACCTGATAATGCTACGAGCTATATTGAACTCATCCTGGAAGCAACACTCCACGAAACAACAGCTGTGGGGCCACTCGCCTTTAATCTCTAAAACAATCCAAATTAAACAAAGAAGACATGTAGGACACTGGTGGAGAAGCAAAACGGAGCTCAAAAGTGGCGTCCTCTAATGGGCCCCTTTCCATCAACGTGCCAGGGTGGGCCGACCAACGAGAATTTATATATAACAGCTCTATGTGGACACAAGATGTAGTTTAGAAGACCTACCAGGAACGATGGATGATAGGGACGGACTCGAGAGAGAGAGTCAGGAAAATCTGTGCTAGCTGCATGACTTGATGATGATGATGATAATTTCCTTGGATTTATATTGTCTGAAGTACGAATGTCACACAATAAGATCTTCTCTCTCCGAATCCATGAATTTAAAAGCATTAATGTGTTGTGTGTTGGTGCGACAAAATATGATTATGCATGGGCATACACGTAGTGTTTATATATATATATATATATGCATATTAGTGTGAATAAATTTGTATGTGTGTGTGAAAGAATGGGTAACGTAAATGTATGCACATGGATGTTTGTGTATAATAGTATTAAAAGAATAGTTTTACAACTTGGAGAGATCTGCAGACTTTAATTGATAACAGAATAGAAAAATAAGAAATCTCTCAATGGTGATGAATGGTTTAGTCTTTAGTGTCCATAATATGTTAAAATCTCTGGACCGTGTATGGCCAAAGATCTGTTGACAAAGAATTACAAGCTTGGGTAGTAGTTCTTTTTCTGGAGGTCAGAAATCCACATTATTCAATGGAGCAACCAGGGGTGAGTCAGAGGAGATTCAGCACAGAACAGAAAGAAATCGGACCTCGGATTTTTGACAGCAGTGGATCTCTAAGAAGGAAAATATAGCAATCGGCTATTTAGATATATAATGACAAAGAAAACTACCCAGTGCTCAAGTCTGAATGACAAAATGTATTCTTAAACACAACCGGGATAAACCAGAAGAAAAATTATCAATAAAGATTGCCATACATGAGTATATTGAAAAAAATTTTATTTCAATTTTTTCTTTGTGGAGCTGACCGGAGGCTTATACATTTTCGACCAAAGACTTGCGGTTGATAGATATTATCTTAAAAAGAACCAAAATATGGATTGCAATATCTAGCCCGTGAAACTATTCAGGCAACACACGATAACTGCAATACGAAGCCATTGAAGAGACATATGTACAGTGTGAAAGTTTTATTCAACAAAACATCAATTTTCCGTGGTATGTCGGCTTCCACCAATGTAGTCCAGATTTTCTCTCTGTAACTACTGGCTTTTTCCCAAAGCTCAAATTGCCGAAGAATGCTTCAAAGAAGATGATAGAGATCATGACTTAAATTGGTGTTAAAATATTGATTTGCTAAGTGAAAGAGACGATGAGATATATGGGTGAGATACCTAGTCGAATATTTTAAAGTGTACAAATATATCATTAACCGGGGTATATTTCTAGGGCAATATTAAATGTTTGAATACTTTCCAGATAAAAATTCTATACATCCTGTGATTCACTAAGCATGGGACACAAAATAAATACAAGAAGAAGCATGAGTAGGTAGGAAAAGTGATATATTTGGAATTGTACAAAGGATCAAACTTTTGCCATTTTGAAAAGTTGAATATTAGAATCGGCCCCAGAAAATGAGACGCATTTTCAGGGATATAGGGATAAAAACTGACCACTAAATTATGGCCCGAAGGCGAAATTTTCTGTTAATGACCAAGAAGAAAAGAACTTGTCAACTTGTAGATTTTTTGTTCTTGCAGACCGTAGGGAGAAAAAGAAAACGTAAAGATAACCAAATAACTAGATCTTGTGTAATTTTGACGGTAATACGACTTTAAGCTGGGTCCCTAGGTACAGTCTCTAGTGGCCTGGAAAAGAAATTGGGAGAACAGGATTTCAGAGGAAGAATTGAGACCATCCAGACCATAGAACAGTTATCATCTAGAATACATATAACTCAGGAGACGTGAAAAGATTTGCTGTAATTTGGACTTCTGTGAGAACTGGTGCATAACCCTCGAAGGAAGTCAAACTAACTGAATCGACTTTCCAGATTGTAGTCTGCTTGTAGAAATATCAATTATACCCTATGAAGTGACCTTTTTGAATTGTTTATACATTGTAGATTATGTGATCAATGATATTTTAATACTTCTCTGGCAACAAGAATTTAAATTCAGGTAATTAACTGTTTCCAATATTTATTAAATCAAGTAGTTTCCTTATTCTACAGAGGTTTTTGTCGGTGTCATTAGCGTGTAATGGTTAAATCACTTGACTGCCGAATCGTAGTAAACGTTTTCGTACTCCAGTCGCGCTATTACGTTCACTTTCGGACAAATACCCTTGGGAAAGGTATGAACCCCCTTATCCTCCCAGCTATGCGTTAAATAGTAGCACTACTATTCCTCTAGAAGGGTGGATTTGGCATTAAACGACCTATGAAGCTTGATATGCCATTAAAAAAAGAACCACAAAGTTTTCAGTCTCCTATTGTTGCCTTTGTTGTTTCACATACAAGATATTAGCCAATATATATATTCCTAGTCCTTCATCAATTGGAAAATGCCTCAAACATATTTTTGGACTTAGTGCGAGTTTTTTATTTTATTCTTTATCATATTAATAATCTAAACGAATATTTAAAAAACGACTTCTACATTCGACTTTACACATTTGAGATAGAAATGAAAAAGACAGAAGAATACGTTGAGAGAAACATTCTTATTAAAATAAGAAGGATTAGCATAAATATCTGAAACATATGTGGAATAATAACAGGTAATGTTTGCTCTAGGATACAAATACTCATCGTTTTAGTGTATTTCAAGTCACGGTTTCAGTATGAAAGAAAGTCTATAAGCAATATGCAAGTGCATTGATCTACACTGAAAGGAATGAAAAAGTAATTTGTGCGCGAAAGAAATTCAAGTGAGAATTCTATGCGCATTTTGATTTGGTTCTATAGAGCAATTGTGTTCTCTCTCCATCTCTCTCTCTATATATATATATGTGTGTGTATGTGTGTGTGTGAAAGAGAGAGATTGATAGCGATTGAGAGAGAGAGAGAGTGTGTGTGTGTGTGTATGCGTGGTGCCGCTCATTGTTATTATATTTTTTATCGTTCAACAAGGTGGCAAAGTACTTAGGAAAAGAAAATGCTGATGAAGCAACCAACAAAATAAAATGCAACACATTCGAATGTGTTTGTTAAATTTCAGTGGTGATTTTACATAGGCAAACATATATATTTATTTGTTATATATATATATATATATATATATATATATATATATATATATTATAAACAGGTGAACAGTTTCATACTATAGCAAAAATTTTGTTTGAAGTCGATGTGGTATTTCACTTAGTTTCACTTTTTTCCATTTCATATCTCAAACTCGGAGAAACTAACAGACAAATATTAAAAACTCTTTTATTTCATATATAAAAATATCCATTTATATTCATTAACAAAGAAGTCCTATTTTTACAAATGGCAATTCATAAATCTATAAAATAGAAAAGAGATTTACAATTTTTTTTCATTTAATTTTACTCTATGAAACAATTCAAGGAAGCAAGTGGCCTTTAGGTTTATCGATTTTAACATTTTATTTTTTTGTTCTCTCAAAGCAATAATACTGGAGTTTTATTTTATATCACGAAATAACAATCTGTAAAACTAATTTTAAAAAAACTTTAAATGAATGAAAATGATAATTTTAGAGGGACGAAAAGTCATTCCATTTGGTTTGTGAATTTGTAAACTAAAATTTGGTTCTATTAGCACTGATTAGGGTCCCTCTACTTCGATAAACAACCTTTTATTTTATATAAAACCCTTTTTGGGTCAATCACTTGATGTAGAAAATTTGGTAGCTCTTCATCAAGCTTTGCAGTTGTCTTTAGAGGACAGAAAAACAAAACAAAAAGCAATGTCCTGGGTCATTGACTCAGCTTGAAAGTTATTAGTAATCGCAATATTTGATGACATATAACTGGGTAAAAAGTATTTGCATTAAGAATAATTACTTGGAATTACACTTGTTTATTATTAGTTACTTGAAATTATTTATTTTCAATGATTTAATTGGTGTTTGGAATAAATGTAAGATAAGTATTATGAGCGTCAATTTTTGAGTGCTATGAATAACTGTTATAAATTAATGAAATTTCGAGATACTCATCCTTAAAGTGACCCAGTCGACTGGGGCTGCAGAAAACACCGACTGCATCTCTGCAAAGGGGTAAGACTTCCCCCAACGAGTGTCTTTGATATGACACTAAAAATCTGATGGTGAGGTTCCAGTAATGCTGGAGCTTTGGGAAAGCCGGACAACCTCTTCATTGCCGTTACTCTCAGGTCCATTCTCGTCCAAAGTACTAACGTCCTATCTATTGGTCAAATAAAACTTAGCTATGCAATTACGCTAAACTGAATTGTTTTAAATTAACTGCTTTTACATTTAACTGTGTTAAACAAAAAAATATGCGTATTCTAAATTGAATTGTTTCAAATAGAACTGTTTTTAACATTTAAACTATGTATTATTCAAAACTGAATTGTTTGAAATAGAACTGTTTTGACATTTAACTGTGTGTAAACAAAAACTGCATTTAACTATACTGAATCGTTTGAAAATTTTATCAAAATGACTTAATTCGGCGTAAAATGACCCGATAAGGGTTGATATGCCGTAAAAGCAAAACAATCAAACAACCAATCATTTTTAAGCTTTATGACGTTAAATAAACCAAATCAAACCAAATAAAACCTTGATTATTAATGTTGATATATATATATATATATATATATATATATATATATATATATATACAAGAAAATGCATATATCATTGATATATGTGTTTTATTTAGAATATCATTGAAGAAGAATTTAGATTTATGACCGAAATCGCCAACATTTAATTGGTTTTTCATGTTTCTTTTTAATTTCACGATTTCGATATTATATCTACCTTGTCACTTTTAAATTCATTCACAAGACTTAAAGTCTTCAGTCACGAAAATGTGAATAGAAACATATTTTGTTTTTTCTTTATTTGTTCTTAGATCAAAGAATTCGGCCACTCAGTCGACGAGGATTATGAATATGCTGATGTAACCCTCCCTCAAAAGAGGTGTTCTGGGTATGACACAACATTACACTTAGGTCCACTTTGACCCGGAGTGTTTATAATTAATAGAGTCCCTTCAATGCGTCCAATGCATTGAAAATTATTTGTATTAGGTGGAATATTTGATACTATATTGCTGCAAAGTATTTGTATGAAGAATAATTATTGAAGATGTAATTGTTCAGTTAGGATTATTATTATAAGTTAGTTAAAACCATTTAATATTGTATAATATAATATATTGAAGCTGTGAGGAAAAAACTATCATTATAGAAACGAAATACTAGAGACCATATAATTGTGTATAAATTAGTATTTGATAGGAATACTTGAAACTATACAACTGCATCCAAATTATTTGCATTTGATAGGAATACTTGAAACTATACAACTGCATCCAAATTATTTGCATTTGATAGGAATACTTGCAACTATATAACTAGTACAAAAATACATCTTTAGACAGAACAGCTCAAAATATTAATGTAAATGTACAATATACACGATTCTTTAACCCCTTGGTATAAAATAACTCCAGAGGGATTGATATGCGAATAGAATCAATCAATCAAACAATGAAAGATATTGATAACCAATATTGCTCGCATGATAGATGTACTAATAAAAAAACATTTATTACATGAGCATTCTATTTGTTCATAATCATTTGATGAAGCCAAATATGCTGAGCAACAGTTAAAGGCTAATAAAAACTGACACTAAAAATATTCAATTATCGACAAGAAAACAAATATTCACTTTGGCGTTCATAAAAATGCAACGAAAAAGAAAAATGAAAAAAATCTTTGATTTGGGTTTGAAATTAATGGTTGCTTGAAGACATAAATTTACATTTCCCATTTCCAATTTTATCTCCACAAGCGCATAAAACCTGTAAAGAATTTGTCAAGTTATTTTCCAATTACTTCATTAATAGTTTAGTCAGCAACAAAAAATGTTACTCTCATTGTTAGTGTTGACAAGAACCAATAAATGAATGCCTGTATGCGTATCTTTAATATTTGTTAACACAGCAGAACATTTTTATCGTATAGTGGTTATCATTAATAGGGTCCCTTCAATGCGTCCAATGTATGATCAAGAGTGATAATCTGTATAATTTACTGTGAAGCGGTCAATAATCGGCAGTTGAACTGCAAAGGAAAAATTAGGCGCTGCCAGGAGCATCGTCAAGAGAAGTGATCATCATCATCATCATCATCATCATCATCATCATCATCATCATCATCATCATCATCAAGGCATGCCGAAGCATGGATTCATTTCTCTTTCTCATTCTATCTATCTATCTATCTATCTATCTATCTATCTCTTGCTATCCGTCCGTTGTTCATAATAAGTTGTCTACAAAGCGCCCAGTTTTTATTTGCTTTGTGTGTACAATAGATATCTAGATTCTATAGATTTGATGTTGAGTCAAGATATTGGGTTTAGAGTTCCCAAAAGAAAGCGAACTTTCTTCCCCACTAAAAATCAAATCCAACTCACCCATTCATTTCAGAATTAATTATCATAATGCCACTTGGCCTTTCAATTGATAATTTCTTGGATGCTTTACTGGAGTTGGTAAGGAAACGTTGTCGATTTTAAGAAGTATCCAACTAACATTTTTAAGGAAGAATTGTTCTGTGTCGTCACTTCTAGAAGTAGATTTCCTCATATCCATGTCGACTGAGAATCAAATAACCTAGAAATATTAAAACCCACCATGTGTTGTCAACAACAATCAACCAGATATAAAATATTTATAAACAAATAAAAATATTCAGGTATTTAAATACACAATACCTGCTTATGGACACCAAATACCCAACGATTTTCTATTTGTTTTAGATGGGATTTCATATTAGTTTTAAGCAACACACAGACACATTGTTCGCAGGTCGTACATTTTGTGTTCGTGTGTTTGCTTCATTTAAAGAATCAGAATTATAAAAATAGATGCAGAGCATTTGTTGAATTCCCTCGTTAACATGTTGAAAATAAATGAAAAAAATTGCTTTCAAGTCGCATGATGGTAGATGAATTATTTTCTCTGACGATTACTACTGTAGTGAGTTTCTTTTTACTGATTATTTACATATTTCTGGTCTGTGACAGAAAAGGACAAAATGATGCAAGAAACGAAGAACGGAATGCAAAGAAAGTAACAATATGTCAGACAAATAGACTGGGGGGGATACAAAGAAGAAAAAACATAAAAGAGAAAGTAAAGGAATAGAAAATAGAAAGAGGGGGAAAAGATACAAAAAAAAAAGAAAGAGAAAAAACGAGGAAATCATTTTTAAAGAAAATAGAAAAGATTTACTTTTTAGAAAAAAGACATAAACTGCAGATATTATGAAAAAAAATGAGCGCGTAAAAGAAAAATAAAGGAAAATAAAGAATTAAAGGAATAGATCATAAAAAGGGGGATTGAAATAAAATTAGAATTAATCCGAAATAAAAGAAACTGGGTACATGAAATTATTGACTTATAAATATAAGAAAAAAGACAAGCATGTCTGAGAAAGACGACCCAAGAATATGTGAAGGGCGTAAAAGAGACTGATATAATTATCATCATCATTATCATGGCGTGTTCTATGACTCTCTCTCTCTCTCTCTCTCTCTCTCTCTCTCTCTCTTGCAATCTATCCTCATCTTCCATCGCTTCTGGCAGGTCTTCTAGACTACATCCAGTGTTCGCACAGAGCTGATATATCTAATTTTTTGCTGGTTAAATAACAATTCTGTGTCCATGTATAGTCGTGCATAGAAGAACATCGCTTACGAGTTTTTTTCTCGTTTCTCCAGCAGAACCAGTATATCTTGTTCATCTAACTTGAATGCTTTACAAGATGGGAGAGAATTAGCGGTACAGCACTTGTTTTGTAGTGTGCAGCTTCTAGGATTTGTTCAAAACAACACGCAGCATTCTTGTTTAGTACCCATCTAGCTCTTCCTTAAGCTTTAAAACTGAAATAGTGCAACTATACAGTAATACTAACGGGGATATAGCTGGGAAAAATCCAGTTTTATCTTATCAAGGAGATCGATTTTCCATATGGTCACTAACCAATCAAAAACAGTCCATGCTGTTTTTCTGTGCGAATATTGACATAACTTTCAATAGATGAGATATTGCTACCGATGTACATGAACTTATCTACCTGCCATTTATGGAAAAGACGGTATTGCCTTAATTAAAAGACATCAACTCTGTGTCCTATGAGTTTATATAGAGACCAATGCTTCTTGTTGCATGTTTTGGGTCGGAAAAATTCGGCCTGAGCAGGTTATTTACTAGAAACACTATATCATTTGCATATTCTGCATCAGAAATAGATTCTGTTAGATATTCTCTTCTTCTTGTCTTTTTAGTGTGATTTTTTTTAAAATCAGATCTATTGTCATTCCTAGAAAGTAATTTTGGCGGATTATTCATAGAAACGGTTCTAATGAATTTCCTTGCAAGAGTCAAGCAACAATGTCAATTAAATCAGTTTCACCATTAAGAGAGTGAACGATTGCTTTCCTGCTTTTGTACAGCATCACTATTTCAGTGGCAGATTCTTTGGGAAAACCATTAGTATTTGCTCCACTTTTTCACTGGGTATAAAGTCAAATACATTGTAGAAAGCTACAAAAAACTGTTGCCTCGAAATATTTTGCACCCACTCCTTCGATGATTTGACGTATAGAGAGTTTTGGATCGTTTTCACCGAAAACGTTTCTAATTATTCCAAAGAACTTTTTAACTTCCGGTTGCCTTGGAAAGGGAAAATGCAACCTTTCATCCAGTTCTTTATTGCTTTGGTTATTGACTTATAAGTATGTCATCAAATTCTTTGGTTTTCCATACTCCAGAAGATATTTAATCGAAACATGCCGCTCTTTTGTTTTTAATTGTTTTCTTAATTAGGAATTTCTTCTGTTCGTTTATCTGAATTTCATTTGTGTACCCCATCAAATTCTTGAAATATTCTTTCCACATTTGAAATCTTTCTGAGTTGATGCTTTTAGTTTCGATCTGGAGATGTTTTTTCATCCACTGACTTCATTTGTTTTCTGCCATGCTAATTGGAATTGTTTATCCTCAACATAATTTCAGATTTTATTGATTTGACGTTGAATATGTTTTAGGTTTTTTTATTTTATAAGTTTTAGTTCTTTCAGAGTTTAATTTCAGCATATTCGTGTTTGTTGGGGTTCAAATTTTAAATAATGTTAATTTTTTTTACATGATCTTTTTTTTCCTAACTACTTGTGACTCTCAAGGAACACTGGGTTTGGCTTTTGGATTGGTTGGTATATACTCAGTTCCTGCTTCTCAGAGTGTTGTAACAAAGTTTCCATATTCTGACATAAAGAGGATAAAAATATTCAAAAATGGCAAGAAAATGTCTAAATGGCAGAAAAAGATTGACACATAGCTGGCCAACGTATATCAGAAAGAAGGCAAAAAGACACACGAAGAAAACCAGGGAATGTCAGTTAGAAGAGAAAAATATTAGAAAAGTAAGAAAAAGAAACGCAATGATGAAAACTCTAGGTAGAAAGTCAGAAAAAATAAATAGGTCAAACGAAATATACTTATTGTAACTCAATTCTTGTACATATGTCCATTTGGAAAGCTCAGAGAAGTTTTAAATCTATGAAACATTTACTTTCTACCTGTTATAAAATACCATTTTATTTTCTCAAATATTACACAATACCGCAATAATATATTTCCATTCAATGATTCTTGTGTCTTTGAACAATCTACTTAAATTTGTTTAAATTCCTAATTTAAAGTTGACATGATTAAGTTATACAAGGATTTTTCAAATAGTAGCCATTATTCTTTTAACCATGCGAAAATTTAGGCTTTCTACTCTTCAAATATAAGCCGCTCATATAAATAACTTTGTTCAGGTAATTTATTTTTATTTCTTTATTTATCATTTGCGAAACATAAACAGCAGGGAACAAGATACATTTATGAATGTAAAAATTGCTGATAGCATCATTGTAACGAGTAAATGATGTATGACTTATACAGTATGCAATTCATATAGACATTAATTTTGCTTCTTGTTCGCACAAGTAGGACAATCAGTCGAAATAATGTAAGACATTTACTCTGCCTCGTTCTTATCCCTATCTCTATTGCATGCAGTGAAAAATTTGGTGTGTAATAATCGCAACGAAAGCATTGTTTGTTTTTTACTCTATCTATCATTTATGTTTTAAGCTAAATTATTGATAAGCTTGCCCTTTCGGACGGCAGAATTATGACTTTGGTCAGACTAGATATCACTTGTGCAATTATATCTCCTTTCAGAACTCTGTTCAGTACGATAATATGGATAGTACAATGAAAGAAAAATGTCCTCAGGGTGTCTGTAGCAGGGAGGGAGAATATATCACCCATCATACTTGCTCATACGGTAACGATCTGGATATATACCCGGCTACTACGTGTGAGTGCGGCAGAAAATTCAACAACTTGCAAGGATCACGAATCCACAAGGCACTCTGGTACAAACAATGTAATTCTCCTGCCGGAGAAGGTAAATCGATGGATGGGCCTATGAATCACAGTGTTCACGATCCCATTGCTGAGGATCAGCGTCCTGGAGACATTCCTTGCAAGCCAAGAATTTAGTGGCCCAAGGGTAATCAGATAGCTACCTGGACAAACTTAGACCAGGAGCTTTCTTTTTACTCACCACCCATCTTGAGGGTCCCATTGATCAACAAATAACATCTTTCAGCAGAATTATATATGACGTTTGTCTCGAGTGCTTTTGTGCCATAACGCATAAAAAAGATAAAACTGAAGGAAAACGAACCGAATAGATGACGGATATAGAAAGGATTTCAACATGAATGATATGCACGCGGAACCACCTTTCCCGTGTGATTACGCTAAATCAAGAAAGGGTTGCTATGACATCAACGGCCGAAAGTAAACTCGTTTTTAAATCACAAACTGCACTAAAATGAAGATGAACGAACGTCCAATTTAATGGCTGCTTTTAGTTGATCTGTTGTATATATAGATATATATTTCTTTTAAATACCCTCTCCGGTGGCAAAAGCTGCTTGGTAGTGCCAGGAGTGGCAGTACCACCTTGAGCTACCGAAACTGTGTTATCACCCTGGTTAACGGTTGATGAGGACAGAGTATCGCACGTGCTTTCACACGTTGTATGATGAAAATTTAAAAAAAAATACGACATAAGATCAAAGAATGTGTTGCTTAAATATTTTAAGTTTGACAAACTTGATAATGTTGAAGATCAGATTTAAAAACGTTGATTTTATACGGGGTTGGAATCAGTGCCAAATATCCAAATATTAAAGCCGTATGGCATATATGGAATTATTTTGATACCAAATAGTATTAAAACAATCTAGAATAGTTATAAAATCTGATGTTATTAAAAGAATAAATGATCTTTTGAATAAAGATATTTTTAATTTATTGTTCTGATGAAAATAATTTAGAAAGCATAGCTTAGTTTTGTAACAAGGACAGAGATGTGAATCAACAAAGAATTAATTTGCTAAAGTGTCCATTATCTACCGGACTAAAGTGGTTATGATCTACCTCGCTAATGTAGTAATGATCTACCACGTAAACGTAGTAATGATCTACCACGTGAACGTAGTAATGATCTACCACACTAGTTCGCAAACCACAGCTCAACAGTAAAGCATATATATATATATATTTACCAAACATAATACAGTATGGCACAAGGTAACAAGTGAAGTGCATCCTGTTACAATCAAATAATTAAAGTGACTTACAAGATTAATATGCTTCTCAATAATCTACACTGAAAATTGCTTAATATTTATCTTATCTTAATTTGACACAACGATACAACTGTTGAGCATTCAGTGGGGATCAAACCTCCAATATAGAATCAGGTGGAGGTGCCCATGGGGTCAATTGTGGGGGTGCCCGTGGTGTCAATTGTGGGGGTGCCCGTGGTGTAATGGTTATCGTCGTAGGAAATGGACACGGGAACACGAGTTCAAATCCTGGCCGAAACTGATTGCATTTCACATAACACTAATACCATTGGGAAAGGAATGAATCCAATTATTCTCCTTCCAGCTATGGGTAAATAGTAGGGCAGACTAGGTTCTTCAACCTCGGTGAGGCAACTAGTCTAGGAAATGAAAATTCTGAATTCAAACCTGTTAAACTTCACTTTAAAACTGATCTTGTGTCATATCCTGCCCAACCGGAGGGGTTGGTAAGGAGGTGCCCGTGGTGTAATGGTTATCGGCGTAGGAAATGAACACGGTGACACGAGTTCAAATTCTAGACGAGACTGATTGCATTTCACATCACACTAATACAAATGGGAAAGGTATGAATCAATAATTCTCCCTCCAGCTATGGGTAAATAGTAGGGCGGACTACGATCTTCAGCCTTGGGGAGGAAACTAGTCTAGGAGAAGGAAAACTCTGAACTCAAACCTGCTAAACTCCGTTTAAAAATTGACCTTGTGTCATATCCTGCCCGAGCGGAGGTGTTGGTAAGTATGAACGTGCAACTAGAAAGTTTTGATAACAGTGGCGGTTTTTAAAATATTTACCATGTCTGTCAGTTAAGTAGAATTACATCTCTCATATTGAGAAAGATATTTTTGATATTGTTTGCTTCGATTATTAAGGTTCAAGGTTTGAAATCATATCATACATTCAATCATATACTCGAAAAAACGTTTATAAAATATAATATATCTGTACAATGCTTTTTGTTTTTGTTGTTGTTGTTGTTCTTACTTTCTTTGTTATAAAAAAACATAAAAAGTGCTAAATATTCTGCCAAATTTTTATAAAGGTTTCGCATGAAAAAAATGAGTCTTACAATCATGTGTTAGATAAAACCTTCTGAAACTTATATAAATCAGAAAAATACGAAACAGAAAGGAAATAGGCATTGATAAAAAGCCAAAAACAAATGCATTTACGTTCATATATTTGAATATATATATTTCAATCTAGTCAAAAATATGTAGACTGGTGCACCTATGTACAGATATATATATATATATATATCATCATCATCATGATGTAGTGCCACCAGCACGGATATCCTTGACCCTCTCTCGCCACTTCTCCCAATCATTCATCGCCTCCGGCAGGTCTTCAGGGTTACATCCTGTATCCTCACATAGTTGCTGGTCGTCCTGCTTTTGCACATCCATATGTGGGGGTCCACAGGAGTACATCGCTTATGAGCTCGTCCTTGCTTCTCCAGCAGTGTCCCGCGTGTCTGGTTCGTCTAACTTGTATAGTTTTCATGATGGGGGGCAAGTGTCCGTATGGTTGGTGTCTCGTGGGGTGTTGTCGCCAGGACTTGTTTAATACTGCTCTCAACATTCTTGTGTAATTTCCGTCTAGTTTCCTCTCCAGCCGCTTAGTTAGCGTCCATGTGGTGCACCCATATAGCAGTATCGACACAACCGCTGCCTGGAAGAAACCGCGTTTCATTTTATCGGTTAGGCCCGACTTCCATACGATCGAGAGCCTATCGATAGCTGTCCATGCCTTCGTCAGTCATGTGTCGATGTCTTTTTCGGTTGATGAGACGCTACTTCCTAGGTAGGTGAATTTGTCTACTAGTTTCAGAGAGGCTCCGTCTAGTGTGGCAATGTTGCCCGTTTGGTTGTAACACATATATTCAGTTTTGTTTGCATTGACATAGAGGCCAATGCCAGCTGCGGCTCGTTCCAGACTATGCAGTAGTGTCTCTGCTTGATTAGGCGTATTCGCTAGTAACGCCAAGTCATCAGCGTAGTCGGCGTCCGTGATTGTTTTTGCGGGGTACCTTTTGCTTCTTCTCTTAGTCAGCTCGAAGCCATTTTCTCTGATTTTGTCGATCAAAGTCCTAAGCACATAGTCTAGACAGATGATAAAGAGGTACAGGGCTAGTGTGTCTCCTTGTAGTACTCCTGCAACAATGTCAAGTATTCCGTGTCTCCATCTGGTGAACGTACTTTCACTTTGGTGTTTCTGTAGAGAATCATTATCGCTGCTACTGTTTCTTTTGGTGGGCCGCATGCTAATAGGATTTGCTCCATATTCCCTCTGTGTATGGAATCGAAGGCCTTGGTAAAGTCGACAAATAGTAATGTCGCCTGAAGGTTTTTTGCCCGAATGCCTTCAAGGATTCAACGGATGGTCAGTATTTGTGAGGTTGTGGATCTATTTCTCCGGAAGCCATTTTGGTTTTTCCTAAGGATGTTGTCTATTTTGGGTTACTACTTCTTTTGTATATATATATATATATATACAAAAGAATTAGTATGTTATTAGATATTCGTTACACTGTCATTTCTATACATAATATATATATATATACATATATATATATATATCTTTAAAAAAAACAAAAACCGATCACATTAGGATTACAAATTTATTTCCATCCTGTTATGGGTTTTTGATATAAATCAAAAACACCCAAAAAAACTAACAGGACTTTATTTCCACCCTTCTTTCCTGTGTCTATTCTGAATTATTTTATCCGTAAGATACCCAACTCCGGTTTAACCGGACCAAATAATAATAATAATTATAAATATATATATATATATATATATATATATATATATATGTAAGGTAGTTATGTTCATATGAGCTGTATTTGGCACAGAGCCACATGGATAAAAGTTTATTAGCTAAGGAACGATTGCCCGGTTTGAAAATGTCTATTCGAATCCTGCCTTTTGCATAGACGTCATTACCAACCACTGAAATGGGCGGGAAATAAACATTTGTAGAGTCAAAAAAACAATACTCAAATGAACACACACACACACACACACACACACACACACACACACACACACACACACACACACACACTAAAAGACATCTTTAAGCACATCTAGAAAGATTTTATTCCATTTATTCTCTCACTAATATATAAGCATACATCCATTCTGTCTCACAGATCTACTAAAATTTCCTGCCTTTCCTTCGGACGTATGAATCATAAAATTATGATTAAGTATATAATATAGAAGCATACATACTTCTACATTCACACGCATATACACCAGCTTAAATACACATTAATCGCCCTGAAACACTCAAATATACGGAAGTTCACTCTAAACTAGAGGAATATGCATTTTCTTACTTCCCACACAAGCGCGCACACACATACACCCCACAAGACACCAACTGTACGGCCACCTGCCTGCTATCACGAAAACTATTCAAGTTAGACGAACCAGACATGCAGGACACTGCTGGAGAAGCAGGGACGAACTCATAAGTGACGTACTCTTATGGACCCCCACACATGGCCGTGCAAAAGCAGGACGACCAGCACGAACATACATTCAGCAACTATGTGATGATACAGGATGTTGTCCAGAAGACCTGCCTGAAGCGATGAACGATAGGGAAAAGTGGCGAGAGAAGGTCAGGGATATCCGTGCTAGTGGCACGACATGGTGGTGATGATGAAATACACATTAATCGCCCTGAAACACTCAAATATACGGAAGTTCACTCTAAACTATAGGAATATGCATTTTCTCCCTTCCCACCCAAGCGCACACACATACATACATGGATGCATACTGTAGTTATATCACACACATTCTCTGCCGTACACACATTCTTATACGTGCTCTTATACGTACGACCATTTTATCATTATCTCTCTCATTCTCTAACATTCTCCAACGTATAAATATTCTTACATTCTCACTCACATACAGAAAGTATTAGATAGGGTGATGGTTATAAAGCTAGTCCTGCAAGCTTTGTGTTGTTATGTGGTTGTGATATAATTTAATGATATTGCTTTTTTATTTTGAACTGCTTATTGGCATGTTTATCCCTGCATCATGTGGTCGCTATTCAAGTATTTGAGGCATAAAAGAATAAAATTACTGAATAACTCACAAGGTTTATAACACACATTAATGTATTAACGTTGATTTCTTTTTGTTTTTCATTTGTGCCTATACAACATTTGAAATGCCAACCTATAATAGGCATCAATTTATAGTGACCAAAATAGCAGATAAAAGCTATTATTGGGGAAGAGCATGAAAAACCAAGTTAAAAATCAAACAAGGAAAACTGATGAAACAGAGTTTTCATACTATTTTGTGTGTGTGTGTGTGTGTCGGTGTGCTTAATCAAAAACGTTGTTTTAGGACACGTGTAATGTGTGTAACCTATGTTAGCTTATATAAAGTATCGTGCTGACTGTACTAAGTAGAGAGGGTATAAACTGAAAAAATAGAAAAAGTTTCGTGTTTAATCGAGAAACCAAATCTAGAAACTCTTTTGTAATTCATACTGAAAAAGATTAAGGGAGTTTTTTCGCCAATTTCATCATTGTAAAAGGGAAAATGTTTTAAACGCTTTCAATATTGGTCAGAGGTTACAGCAACATGGTTTTAAGTTTCTTACATCACGATTGTGAATGTTTTACTAATATAGTGTGATGTTGCTTGTGGGTCACTAGATTAGTAAGTTGGCTGACAGTAGTCGATGGTGACCCAAAGACTCGTTTTTCAATAGCTTCGTAGGGGAGGGCTCTACTTCTCTCCCTGGAGTGATCCACTTTACTCTTGATCTGCACCTTATAATGCTGAGTGTTAAACAAGGAGGCATCAAGTACCATTTTTTGAGTCTTTGGTATGACTCGACCTAGGATTGAAAACCGGTCCCCTGGACCACAGTCGAACACTAACTATTAAGCTAATGGGTTTAGTAACAATGGTAATTATATTTTAAAATTAAACTTACAACTAGATTCATGTTCTTATAAGACCTTATGTAAGCCAAATATTTTAATGGTATATAAATATTTATAAGTGTATTGGCACATTTTGGTAAATTTAGATATAGAAATTTACTAAGCTTTTTGCTTAGATGTGGCACAAGGCCATATGAAAGGGGCACCTGGTAAATTTAGATATACTAGATGTATGTGTCTGTGTGTATGACTGACTGAGTTTATACAACAAGAGAAACTAGATAAACAAGAGTTTGCACTCAACGAAATCATCAATGTAAGAATATTTAAATATACAAATTAAATTTGGGGGTCTACTTTTATCTGATTTTAAAGTGCTTATTCTTCTAATCATCAGAGTGATCAAATTTCCAATATTCCTTGGTATTTCTTCCTATCCAATTGCATTACAACGCCAAACAAATTTTTTCTATATATAATGGAGTCTTCGATATATTTTTTTCTTATTTTAGATAGATTTGGTCCGAGATTATTCCTTACCGCTGGTATAAAATAACATGGTGTAACCTGTTGCATGATAACTGGAGGGTAAATAGTTACATCCAAGTCATCGCATGTATCATGAAGGGGAATTACTCGGTATGAAATTTACGCGTCCTACATAGATATCGGAAATATATTTCATTAGTCAATTTTAGAGCAAAGCTAAGCAGTAACGATCCTGTTCAGTTTTGAGATGGGTGAACGCCAAGATTCAGCAAGTATTGAAAAACAACTTTATGCCTATGTGCTAGACTAAAAAAAGGTTAGTAAATAACAATATTTTTGTAATGTATTCAATTCGTATTAGGGAACAGTCTTAAAAATAATAAATACCATTGATATGTTATTGGAAGGCCATTCCCAAATTTATTGTTTTCTTCATGAAAAGGACGTGGTGTATTTATCCAAAAAAATATGTGTTAGGATCAGAATCTGTTCCTCATATAAAATGGATCAGTATTTTTCCTAACAGACCTTCAACTCCCATAAACCACACCTTTTTGAAATCTTATGTTCGACGCTGTGACTGAAAATTTGCCAGGTATGATAGAGGGCTGCAGGCGATTCAAACAAATGCTTGCTTAGACAATCTTCAGAATCATACATGTCTTCAGTTCAGCAGATTACGATTCATCATAAAAATGAGAATGTGCCAAATTTCCAAGTATGTTCCAAATTTCCAAGAGCCTGCCAAATTTCCAAGCATTTGCCAAAATAATATATTTCTCTGTCTGTTCTGCCACTATAAACCACATCATAAAGACACTCGACAGCAGTTCTTGAAAGTATTATTGCATATTTTTCCGTATATACTACTTTAGAAGATTGATTTTTTTCTATTTTCCGTCTCACTGGATGCAGACACCTTTTCAATGACTTAGGTCAACATGAACAAAAATCACTTATTTCTTTTCATTCATCAGTGAAGTTGAAAGTAAACCACACCACTTACATGTTATTTGATAGAGCTTTAGTTCACTTTTGAAATTATCAACAAGAGCCATAGTGTCAAAATCTGACAATGTCCATGTAGCTGGAGTGCAAGACAATAAGAATTTGATCTTGTGGTTATATCCCTTGTGTTTTTATTGAGAATGCGTATATCTTTATTAAACACCCAATACCAATTACCTAATGACTGTATCGATATTTTCATATATATATATATATATATATATATACTATCAGAATAAACCGGCATTACCCAGAATAAAAATGATATATTAAAGCCTATTTTGTTAAACGTAGATAAAACATATATTCTTTTCTGAATAAATGAGTTCATTATCATCAGTTTTTTTTATGAAGTCGTCAGTGAAAGGGATGAGATGGTATTTGGCACTTCTATTTGATTTTTCGCGTAAAATTAAACTGCCTGATAAATTCTGAACATAAAAGTTCCGGGTAACCTCGAGAGCGAAAAGTGGATCCTTCCACGATCTTCTACTGCCGTTTGTCTTTAAAACAATCTATGAAGCCAATATTATCCTATAATCTTAGGATTATATCGGTTGCAATTACGTGAATTTAGTGAATTACAATATATATATATATATATATATATATATATATATATATATATATATATATGTATAAAGGGTAGTAATATGACAAATAAGAATAGTTCTGTTAAAAAAATTTCTAAAAGAACTTTTGATTGTGTTGACATGGTGTGAGTCTGATTTATTTATTCATTTAATAGTATATCAATCGTTGTGGTTTATTTAGTGCCCAAGTCATCCTTGTAGAAGAACAGCAGTGATAATATCTAACTCAAAAGATTTTGGGGTGCCTACCTTTCCTATGTGTACTTATCCACAAGTCCCATGGGTATTAGTCCACCTTACAGTGAGTCTGGAGTTTGAAATCACTTACTTCGAGTCTGCAGTCCACAATTTTAGCCATTATGCAAGAGCGTGACTGGACATCTACATAATCACACACACGCACACACAATATATATATATATATATATATATATATATATATATATATATATATATATGTGTGTGTGTGTGTGTGTGTGTGTGTGTGTGTGTGTGTGTGTGTGTGTAATATTTCTTTGAAGTCCGTATTTATTTCAGACATTATTATATTGCTTTTTTCTATTCTTTTGCTTTCTTTATACCAATCTCTTTACAGCCAACAATGAATCTTTAAGAAGAAAACATTTCACTTTTGCTTATCCGCTTCAGAAAAACAAATGAAAAAGTATAATCGAAAGAAAAAATATGGCGTCAGACCTGCCTCGGCAAATATAAATAAAAATACCATGACTATTCATCTAGTTGTCTGCCTAATCTGATCTATTCCTATCAAAGCAGAATTGCTTGCAAGGCATATATTTACAATGAATGTTTATATCTATCTCTCTGAGTCCAGAGATCTAAAAACATTCGCATTTACATGCATTTATTGATTTGCACCTAACAATTTTGAGGTGTAGATTTTTACATTGTTTTCATGACGATCTGAATTATTGTGAGAATTTAAAGATAAAGTTTTGACTTAACACTATTGTGCTATTACACACTCGTTTCACATATATAAACACACACACACAGATAGATAGAGAGGTAGATAGATATTTTTCATGGGGCATTGTCTTTAAATTTGTTTTCACCGAGTGACCTATGCATACGGACATGTGCTAGAGTAAAGTTCCTCAAATTTCGGGTGAATCAGAATGGGATCGTGAAGTGGATAAAGTGCGAACATTTGCAAATAGCCTTTGAGAGAGCACTTCGTTGTAAATCGGCGTAAGTTATCTTTGGAAATTAATGTTATTGCAAGAGAGCGAAAAGTACATGTATACGCGCGTGCCTCTGTGTGTGTGTGTGTGTGTGCGTGTGCGTGTGTGTGTGGGTATAAATATGAAAGTTTGCATTAGTTTATCTGTACATTGAAGAAAATATTTTCTGCTTTTGCGTCAAAAGCAGCGAAATGAATTTGCTTGCTACATTTCACATCCCAACCCCTTCAATTAAAATGTCTTAATATGACTGAATCAAAAATATCTCTAAGAGTCATTTTCCACAACTCCTTCAACAGACCGCATAAATTCCTAACACTTTCGGTGTTTTGGTAAAATTTAATGTACACTCGTTATAGAGAATTTTTTTAAAGAAAATTTGCAACAGAAAGAAAAAAATTCTTGCACTGCTGAGCAAAATAAAAAAGGGATGATTTTTAGGTTTATTAAGAAATAATGCTCAAAATCGGTGATTCGACATCATCGTCATCGTCATCATCATCATCATCCTTATCATGTGCCGCCAGCACAGATATCCCTAACCCTCTCTCGCCACTTCTGCCTATCGTTCATCGCCTCTGGCAGGTCTTCAGGGCAACATCCCGTATCCTCATAAAGCTGCTGTATGTATGTTCGAGCTGGTCACCCTGCTTTTGCTCGGCTATATGTGGGGGTCCATAGGACTAAATCACTTATGAGCTCGTCCCTGCTTCTCCCGCAATGTCCTGCATGTCTGGTGCGTCTAACTTGGATAGTTTTTGTGATGGGCGTTTGGTGGCTGTATAGTTGGTGCCTTGTACGACATATATCGATTTAACTTTTAATAACATAGACACAGAATTAACTTCGGTTGGTGACTCTCTCAGAAAGAGCCAGAGCTGAACATTTCTATTATAGTAACCTATTTCTTATAAAACTAAAAAAAAATAATTCATGTTTGTCAAAATTGATGTGCCGGTGAAGCTCATACAAAAATAAGTATGTAACAAGGCTTATAGCTTTTTGAATCACCCTCACATATATATATGTATATATGTTTGGCAAATATTTACCTTATTTTGCAATGAAAAATTCTGAGGGAATCTAAAATCTAACATTTTCAAAGTTTCACTTACGATTGTTCAATTACCCTAAGTTTAACGTGTTTATTAACATGTACGTCTGACGTATAAAAAGTCTTGTGCAGCATTTTGTTAAAAAGATAAATATTATTCACTCATAAATCATTTAATGATATCAATTATTCAAATTAATCTGTGGACAGGTGTCACTATAAAAACAAAATGTGCGCTTTGATATCTGCTTATTCTTTATTCAACCATTTGCTAAGAAGCTGGTATTACAATACATATGAATTATCCCATTGGCAAAGCCTAGAATTACCTTCACCTTTTCTCTATGGCAGAACTATCTTCGCAATTTACAAGTTATGAGTGAATAATTCCTTGCTTTTCGGGGAATCGGGGATGAATATAAAGGGAAAAAAATCAAAGACTTAAAATCTGTCAGAAGATTGGATCAAAAAACTCAAACTAATGGATCGATAATCTTGCAAGTCTTTTAACTCATTGCTGCTCTTTTGTAACATAAAAATAAGCCCTGATCTTTTGGAACCGGATATTCGTATAAATGCAAAAAATTGTTCTACACATCAAATTTGTATGGTCAATATATAAATTTCTAGATTACCATTGCACAAATCGACTTCGAAATTTGAGCATCTAAAATTTAGATGCTCAAATTTCGACATAAATTCATTTACCCAAATCCTCTGGCAAAATGTGACACAAGGTCTATTTTTAAGTGGAGTAAAGTTAGTTTGAATTCATAAATTTTTATCACTTATACTTTTTGATTAACTAAGGCGAAAGTGTCCAGTCTGTCCAACAATTAATCTAAAGTTCAAACGGAGAAGAAATGGATTCACAGTAAAATGTAAACAACCTCGTCCAGGTTTTGAACTCGAATCACCGATTCCATATCCTGTGATGCTAACGAGCACACTAAGCACGCCAGTTCATATAGACATGTGTATATACAGTAAATAGATATCAGACGTATTCTATGTAAATGTTTGTGGGGATATCATCATTTTATCAATAAAATAATTAGATGATACGTGAATATAAAACTTTTTTTCTAATTGGCTGATGTATAAATCTCTGTTTAGAAAAAAAAAACACTAGTGGCATTCAAACTTTTATTATCTGATGAAAGGGTTAACATTAAAATTTAGATGAATATTCTTCATATTTGATAAGAATTTGAACTGTTTTATCTAAACATCAGTTTCCTATAAGAGCGGAACCAAAGCCACTTACCGTAGGCCTTACCTCGCTTTGTATATGACCTGGCCATTTTGATAAACGTGTAGCATCCGATTTGGCACAGTGACATCATGGAAATAGGATTTTTTCTCATTGGGAAAATATAAATCAGGAACCCATACCTGTGAAAATGAAAGAAAAAAGAGTTTTGCCTAGAAGGTGCAGTGAAGAGACAAAAAGAAAATCAAGAAAGTATCAATTCGTAAATCCGGATTTACAAAGTAATTTTAATCTTTTCAATGTCTTTTATAGTTTTCTTTTGCTTTTGTTTTTCTTTCTCTTCGTAGGAAAAATAACCGGAATAATGCATACATATCTGGTCAGAGATTTAGAAAATAACTGTGGGCCATTTTGTACTTGTTCCTTTAAATCATGGCATATATTCAAAGAATTGAATTTTTTTTTCCATTAGCTTATTCATTTTGATCCTCTTTGAGCAAACAGGATGCGGGTTTTGCAAGAACACATTTCATTTTCAATTCCTCTGTAAACATTCACTGGAATGAATTCCAAGACGAACCAGTCACATAAGATATCTCATCTGTAGTTCCATGACGAGATGTATTGATTCCTCGGCGAACGTTTTTGATATTTTATGATGTTTTAACTTGATGAAATTTGGGTCAGATCGTGGGCGTTCTTCAAGTGATATTTCACAACACACAAAAAGCAAATAACACTCATGCTTTGCAAATTTTTTAACCTCAATCTTCTTAAAAACATTTTCATTCATTTTCGGAATTTTATTATTTTGCTGGTTTAGTTTTCAAAGTTACCAAGAAAGGAAGCATCTGACAAGTGTTCAAGTTATACTTTATAATTTTGATTTTTGTTCTATCATTTAAGCCTAAACTGGAAAAATTCTGATGGAAGAGGAAAACAAATTTATACATCGTTGATATATTGGTTCCATAATCTTATACAAACATCATCTTTTCCTTTTTTAGCATTCAATGTTGATAGGCTTTTCTTTTTTATATTTTAAAGTATCATTGAGTTAAATTATCGGACCTCTAAGCATTTAAACCGTAAGGTTGTAAATTAAAAAAACAACAACATCTTGTAGACCTTATTTTCATCTAACACTTCAAAAATATGAATCTACAAAAATCAAAATTTCAATTCGAAAATTCTTTTTTTTATATCTCTATTCAACTATTTTTATATTTTTACTTTTTTAAAAACTTTTTTATCACTTGCTTCAGTCAAATAATCTATAATTCAACGTTTCCATGGGATTCACTGCAGATGGAGAGCCCCCATGGTGTAATGGATAACGTGCTGGACTGCGGCCTCAAAGTGAGTTCGAACTCGGTCACGCTGTTTCGTTCACTTCCGAACTAATCCCATGGGCGAGGAATGAAATTCCTACCCTCGGGTATTAGTTCCCTCTGGGAATAATGGCAATGAAGATTTTCATAACTAGGGCCTTATCATCATATGCAGTTTAGTGTCATATACAAAACACTATTTCCTTTGAGTTTTTTTACTATTAATACGTATTCAGTCATTTCAAACGTAGCATATTCAGTGATTTCAAATGTAGAATATGTGCTCTAAGTACCATTTCATAACCATTACTCCGAGATCAACTCTGATTGAAAGTGAATATATCTATTTAGGTCTCATCTCTAAGTCGAATGAATATGTTTAAAAATCATTCGTACTTGATTCTACCGCGTGAAAAATTTTTTAGAAAGCAAATGCACAAAAAATAAAAATATGAGCGTATGATGAAAGCAATTTAGACATATCCCTAGAAAGTTTGATACGCCATTAAAATCAATCAATCAATCATACAACTTGGGTTCTGGTATTCTTTTCGACAAGTAAACTGAATTTCACAGATAAAGTCCTCATCGAATCAATTTTATAACAAGCTTAGAATTAATGTGTAGCAGAAGAGATGTATTCTATCCTGAATCGACAGGAAACCATTGAGGACTCCATTTGCTAGCAAAAATTAGCCGACAGCACTGAAGATAAAGAGCAAAAAAAAAAAAAAAAAAAGAGATCCTTCGTTTCTTAGATTTCATTGAATTGGAGGATGACAAATGATTCATTTCAATAAGGCAGCAGCTGATACGTAAGTGCAATTGCAATTCATAGCAATTCCATCTTATCAAGTAAAGATGCAAAAGGAAACAGTTCGGTGGTGTCAGGAACTCAAAGACTCGAAGCGGATTAATGTTTAGTTTCTGGGAAACATGAAACAGAAGGTCTGTGAAATAAAACAGGATGTTGGAGAAAAATAAATAAAAGAAATAGAATATAATGAGATCAAAAAGTAATTCAAAAGGACATTCGTCTTTTGTCTTGATGCAACAGGCAGTTGCTCTCACCGTGAAAACAGAGCACGAACAAGATACTTTTTAAACAAGAATACTTGGACACTCTTGAACAATCTCCATTGAAAGTGCTCTGATTTGTGGAGAGTATGTTCACAAATAATTAGTCTATCTTGTATCTGAGATTTGCATTCAAACATTTAGTATACTTTGCATAAATCCCATTATCGAAATATCAATAATAGGATGTTTGCTTAAACGATCACTGAATAATCCTTAAGCAGGGTATTTTCGACATAAACTAATTCTGAGATGCCAAAGATTAAATCAAATCAGAAAAGTTCGTACCCGAAATTATTCTTCGAGGAATATTGGTGGGTGATTGAGTTAAGCGTAAACTTCAATTTAGAAATATTTTCGATTTAGATAAGATGACCACATGAAATTTTGGTATGATTATTCCATAGATATCTTCCCCTTTTTCAAAATCAATATCAAATTGAGAAATTTAACAGTTGTGGTTTTTGCAATTCGTTGCTTTAACTTATCTATTTCGGTATGAACTTAGCACTTTATATCCTCTACTCTAAATCCAGTGTCTTTCTAAACACAAAGTTTTGTGGAATGGGAGAATTTTTCCGCAGCATTATTTTATCTAACAGACAACTGGATGTATTTACATAGATTTAGAGTTTATATTAGTGACAGGTACTTAAAATTGATATTTTCATTTGAAGAGGTTAAATATAAATTATTCATTCTGAGATAAATATTTTTTTTAATTCCTGAGTGTTAAAAGATCTTTAACGAGATCTTCTTGAGTATATTTCTTTGTAAGCTATATACGAGCTATATTTCTGAAATCTTGTTACTTAAAAAAGAAACAGATAATGAAGCAATCCTTCAATCTCTCATTAATTTTAGAGGCGTCGCCTGATAGTCCTACACATTTTATCCTGTTGCTGCAACTATATTTTATCGGCTTAAAAAAAAGAAATGGTTTGAACACCGGATAATCATTTTCTTTTTGTTTAGTTTTCATTACTTATCTCTTTATTCTTACATTCATTTTTCTATTCCGTTCTTTCATTTAGAAATAATAAGACAAACTTACTTAATAAATGAAAAATAAAAGTATTTTTATTTAGTAAAAACATTCAGCTGTTTTAGAGTATATTCGAAAGGCACACTGTGTGCTCTATAGAGAAATTGTAAAATTTCCCATACCTTCTTAGAGCAATATAAAATCATTAACAACTGTTCAAAAAGACAGACACAGACACACAGACACACACAGACACACACAGACACACACACACACACACACACACACACACACACGATGAAAATTAATGCACAGAGCTAGCGAATGGCACATCTGAAGATTGCTAATTCATGCACTTGTTAAGTAATATTGAGTTTTAATGCATCCTTATCGAAAACTTATGAGCTTAATTCCAAGAAACCTGTCCCTTTCCTGAAAATGCTTAAACCAGATTTGTGCCTCATGGTCTATAATGACTAGAAAAACTTACCAGTATCAAAATGGAACATTTTCTAGGTACCTTGCATATTGTTTGCAAGCAAACCTTTTCTCAAAAGATCTAAATGTACGTCTATGTATTACTTTACTCCTCGTCTGTAAAATGAAGAAACTTAAGTAAAATAAAGTTTTGTAGTTCAATTCTAGTGAGCCAGGTTTCTATTGACACAAAGGCACCATATTTATAATTCAAATGACCAAATACTCTGCCAAAGGCAATTATTGTGGTGCGATTTGCAATTTATCAAACACGTGGGATTTTAAGATTCCTTCAAACAAGTAGCTTAAAAGTAAACATTGAATCAATTTTACAAATTATCGAGAGAATTTGCGTCAAGTTTTAACCAGTTATTTTCAACAAAAGGTTTGTCTCATGTGTATGTCATTTCTGTATTTTATTAGACTCTAACCCAATGTATAATTTATTTAGTGATGTGTCTTATATGACTTATTTTATAAAGATGTTGAGGAATACTCGTGTTTGTGTAGATATTGTTAACACAGAACAGAAATAATTGATAATTACTTAGGGTAGGCAAATTTAAAAAATTAACATTTTAGTTTGATGAAAATAGATGACTACTTGCAACATACAAAAATATAATTGTATTTACTTACTTTGTGAATAATTTTGGCATCTAATTCTAGATACTTCGCATCAATCAAGTCAAAGAACATCAGTCTGGAATCTTTCCATTCTTGTGTAACCAAAGCATTTAAGGAATAATCCTGAAAAAAGAAAAATCAAAAAATCAAGCAATGCAGTTCACAAGGCTTAGAATATCTCATCTCACACAATTATTTATTTATCAGATCGAAAAATATGAATCCTGAACATGAAATGTATGTTTAAATCTTTTCTTGAATTAAGATAGAGCAAGTTCCTTATGACTTTTAAAAAAGCGAAGATAGATAAACGAAATCGGTGATGCGATTTCAATTCCGTGTCCCAAACAATTATTTGTATTGGGGTGTATGAAAATCTGTTTTGTTTTTATCAATTAATAATTTATGAGGTTGGTTGGGTTAGGTTTTTTGTCAGACTGATATATTGCACTAAATGTGGTTTTCTTACAATATATTTTCCCATGTAAATTTTTAATGCTGAACTTATAGAAATACACCCGCCAGTTTCTCATGTAAATTTTTCATTGAAAAATTTACATGTTTTTTTCTCTTGTGTCACAATGAAAATTTAATCCAAATTCACAATGTTTGTTAATGAGTTTAATAAATACTAAATAGAATTTTCTTTACATGCATAAAACATCTAGAACAAAGCAATAAAAATAAATGAAAAATAATCTTTAGCATTTGAGAAAAGATATCTAAGCATATAAATGTGTTTGTATTAAATCAAATTCATGAACCTTGCTCTTCTGATATTTTTCGAATACTGGTTGCAGGCTTCTTCTTTAGCTTGCTTTTTTGAAGGCATCATCATCATCGTCGACAACTCAGGGACTTTATTTCAAAAGAATATGTGACCTTCCTAAAAATGGTTAAACTAGTTTTGGGCATGCCAGATATCATTTCACCTATTACTGTTTATAAATCATGCAAAAAACATCGGCTATGAGAAGACTCAGTTTAAAAACTGGTGAGTAATTTATTTAGCTATATGCTAAAATAATATAAATGTTTTATTTAGCTAACTTCATGGGCCAAATGTAAGATCCAAGTTAGGATGTTTTTTATATAATAATTTGAACTCGTTCTCAACAGAGCGTTTTAGAATTTTCAAAATTTAATGGGTTCAAAATATGCTCTAGATTTCCACTAATAAGTGCATAACATTTGGTGATCAAAGTTCCAACAATTATTGAGTTATGTAATGATAGACAACCATAAAAAGAATAATTCGTAAATCGAAGATGATCCAAATTTAATTGGTTAACACCTCAAATTACTTATTCTATTCTCATCAAAAATTAACATTTTACGAGAATTCTTAAAGAAAATAATTTGATATCTAAATATGCCTGGTATTTTATAATGGCTCGAGCTTGAAAATGTATTGTTTTGGAGTTACCATAATTAACAGTAAAAAATATATTTCATTTCTAGATTTATCAAATCTGAAATTCAATTTATGAAATGATCTGAAATGATTATTTAATGGATTGTTCAAAAAATTAAACTAATTTACTTGATTTCTTTTTGATTCATTGAATTATTGAAATGTATACAGTCAAGTACTTTTTCTTGGGACCATTGTTTGATTTGGTTGGAAATTAAAGCGTCTCTTGAAAGAAATTTAAATAAACATTTCGTCCACTAATTTGTTTGTGTTTAATTATGATGCAATTAACATTTTATAGAATAAGACAGAAAATTAGAAATCTTAATTTGAATAGAATTAGAGTTTAAAGTACTTGCAACAGTATAAAATAAAAAATAAATTAAACTGTTCCATTTTCTTGATCAAACTACCAACTCTTGGCTAACCAAAATCAGTTAAAATCATTTATCATTATTGCAATAAAGTCTATTTTAAACCAATATCAAAATATGCAAATGTTTGTCAATACTTTTAATCAATATTATAAGATGCAAGTATTTGTATATTTAACCGATATTATAAGATGCGAATGTTTGTTTATATTTTTGACTGATGCAATAAAATATAAGTGTTTGTCTGTACTTTTGACTAATATCAAAATATGCAATTTTTTAAAAATATTTTTCTTATATAATAAGATGCAAACGTTTGTTTATAATTTTAAACAATATTACAAGATACAAATGTTTCTTTACACATTTAACCAATATTGAAAGATGCAAGAGTTTGTTTGTACTTTTGATAAATATAATAAAACACGAATCTGTCTTTATACTTTTAATCAATATTATAAGAAGCAAATGCTTTTTTATATTTTTGATTGTTGTAATAAGATGCAAGTGTTTATACTTTTAACCAATATCAAAAGATATACGTGTTAGTATATACTTTTGAATATTACCAGATGCAAATGTTTGTTTATACTTTGATCAATATTATAAGATGTAATGATTGTTCATATTTTTCCCTAATAAGATGCTAGTGTTTCTTCAAACTTTTGACAAATATTATAAGACACATTTGCTTCTTTATAATTTTAATCAAAAGTAGGAATTAATAATTATCTTTATATCGCTTGTATATAATTTACTCATTGAAATTCTTTACAATCAAGTTTCATCAATTTGTACGATTAGAAGACGGCATTAATTTCCTTATTTCAGTTTTTTTCAATTCAAAATTTAAAATCTTGTAAGCATATTAATATTCGTTGTTGGGTTTATTTAGAAGACGTAAATCAAAAGTCTATTTAACTGAATAAATATCACATACGAAAGAAACTATTTTCAGCTTGAAAAGTTCTCTTAATTTTTGTATGATTTTTATTTTCAAAATTATCTTTGACGAATGAAAATGTAGATCTAAAGCGGAGAGAAAGGTGCCCCCCCCCACACACCTCATATGAAACGATATTACTAACACGTCAAAAATATGTGAGCAAATATGTGTGCATGTGTGTGTGAGCGCATACGCTTCAACGCACGTAATATTTCTTGATGTATATTTTTGATTCAAAAACTTTTCACTTGTTTTATATTTTTTCTAAATTAACAACTAATCATCAACATAACAAATATTTGGTGCGATTATTCAAATGCTGAGTCAATTTATTTGGGTATCATTTTGTTTAATTTATTTAATATTGTAAACGATTAAAACAGTATGGAATGATAAACGTCATAACTATTATAACATTTATTATTTACCACCGACGGTTTTGATAAGAACCAGTTTTCTGTTAACAAAATCCGTATAAATCATAAGCAGTCAGTATATATATAAGTAAAGTTGGCAACCGTAGTCGAGGGTGACCAGAAGGCTTCCTTTTTCAATAGCTTCTACACCGAGGTGTAGTGGAGGGTGCTACTCCTTTCCTTGGATTGCTCCATTTTACCATTCAGACGTACCTTATATTGGTGAGTGTTAAGCAAGAAGGTATCAAGTACCATTTTTTATGTCTTTGGTATGACGTGACCTGGGATTGAACCCATGTCTCCCGGACCAGTGACGAACACTCTACCCACAAGGCCAATATATATATAATCCCTTTAAAATTCAACGTGATTGTTCCTGTGAGTTTTCTTTGGTCGAAGTGTTTCTGAAATTCATATTCTAATATCATCAAAAGCTGTACCAACATTCTTCAATTAATGTCCACCATGTCTAAAAAATCTTTCTCTTTATAGAAATTTTCAGTTTAGGAACATTAAAAAGTTGCATAGAATAAGCTATGATGAATATCGAATGTGTTGCACTTGAACAATATTGAATTTCCTCAAAAACTATTGTCCATGAAGGACTGAGAATTATCACTGACTCATTTGAATTGTTTTCTAGACGTCAATTCATATCTAAAGTATAAATTGCTCAACTATTTACTCCTCTTTATAAATTTTAAGTTTGAAAATTCAAAATCTTACTTTCAATATTTCAGTCTCGATAATCTTTATCACAGATTGTATTAGCTTGTGTACATTGGACACACACACACACACACACACACACACACACACACACACACACACACACACACACACACACACATATGTATGTATGTATGTATGTATGTATGTATGTATGTATATCAGTGTGTGTCGGTCTGTTTGCGTCAGTAAGTTTGCAGAGAATAGTATTCAGATTCCTTGCTATTGTAAAAATATTTGTCATTGCCTTAGAGTTATATTTACCGAAGTTTTGACGATTTCTTCAACAGTAGAAACAATACGATCTCACTACTTATGAAAAATCGCAGGCTGTCCATTTTAAATGGATAATTATCTCCGAATAGATAAATTTTATTTACAGCAAAGTTATAGACGATGCCTGCAATAAGTTATTGTCTATAGAATCATTTTCTAAAAAATAACATTGAAAAAAAACAAACTTTTAAGTTATATTATATCTGTTTTACAGGCAACCGAATTTTTTGGTATAATTTATAGAAAATATTGCAATTTTTTTCACTTTGTTTCACACCCGAAAACATCCACGCGCGAACACAAAATAAAGAAAAAAACAAAATTGAGGTTTCCTTCCATGAGATATTTTCGTTAGATTTGTCACTTTCTTAGTTCCTTATCCTCAACTCCCACGATATTTAATGGATACCTCTCATACAAATGGAAACGCGTCGTTTTAAAGACGCAACTATTTTCTGCTATCGATTCATCATAATGTTATATTACTGCAAGAAATATGAATTAAACAAATACTATAACTTTCGGCAAATATCTATTATCTGTTGCTTGATATTTTAATGTTGTAAGCTTTATTATCTTTTTTGTCACTTTCATATAAAGTTTCTTATGAATTTTCAGCTGTTCTTAATATAGACCATTACTTATGGAAGTATGTAAGAAAATGCACAGAAAAGTGAAAGTAAAACTAAATATATTTCATAACAAATAGTTATATGAAATAATTATTGCCAATTTATTATTTGATTAATTATTTTTGTATCCTATAAATCCTTTCATTTCAGCCAGTAGACTCACTAGTCTTTATTAGTTGTGAGATGCCGGAAATACATATTTTTCTTATTTCTTTTTTTTTTTTTTTCTTGCTATTAAATATTTATCAGAATTTCCTTTCCATCTCGTCAGTTGCAAGTTTAAAAGAAAGATTTAGATTAATTTTCAGAATTAATTTGTTCGAGAAATTTTTAAACTAATTCATGTAAGATATGTTGTTCGAGTAGAACAAAGAGTTGGAATATTGTAGCAAAGAAAAATGTGTCTCGGTCAGCGGATTACATAATGAGTTATCTTTAAAGATTCTTATTTTAATCGTTTTTTTTTTAATAAGAAATTGTTATTTATGGAATTTATTACAACTTTTTACAACATTATAATATAGCTTTGATCACAAAAAGTTGTTCATTTAAAATAAATTACTATAGGATAATAAGAGCATCATAAATAAGCTAATTCATTCCACTTAATTGTATTTACTCGAGACAAATATTAGATTTCCTTTAAATTTTTTTGATAAAGTTCAATTTTATTAATATGGGGCCCAGAAAATTTTGTTTTTTATGGGCCCCGTTGGCTAAGGTTGTTGAATACATTGACTGCCTCTCTGCAGACGGGTAAGACTCCTCCAATAAATGTCCTGGATATGACACTAAATAAATAAGGCTCCAGTAATGCAGGGGCTTTGAGGAATGTTGAGTAACCCTTCATTACCATCGCTCCAAGGTCCACTCTGGCCCGGAATGGAAGAACCTGATAGGGTCCTATGTATGGGTCAAATAGAAGTTTGACATCTAAACTGTGTACTTTGACATTTAATCTGAGTGCAAACAAATAACTCCAGCTCAACTAAAGTGTTCGAAATAGAACTGTTAAATAATTTAAACTCTGGGTAAACAAATGACTGATATCTAATTGTATTGTTAATGATACATAGCAATATTTGAAAACATTTAACTGTGTGTAAACAAATAATTAATCGTAAGTAGAATTATTCGTATTTGATAGTAATAAATGAAGCCATTTAACTGCGCACACAAAAAAAAAATAGCGATCGCTTATTTTAGAATGTTATCAAGAAAATGTTTATAAATCATATATTTAATATATGTGTACACAAAGAATTTGGCATTAATAACCAACAATGGTTTATATGACATAAAATCAAACCAAACCAAACAAACTCAATTTTTATTTTTATCAAAAATATATAACATGTAATAGAAAAAGGTCCCGGCTCGAAAACATGTGTAATCCAGAGCCACATATAATATGGGATACAAAGTAACATAGCGTATACAACATTGAAATATTTATAACTTTAAGACGTTCCGAGATGCAAAATTTTGTCTTCAGATATGATTGGTTTCTCTTTTGATGGTATATCAAACTTGGTGGGTTATTTATTTTCATCCTTATAGACGAACATTAGTTGTGTAATATTACGGACAGGCGCCGTCATTGAATTGCAGCTGTCTCAACGTTGGAGAACGTTCGAGCACATCAGCTGTCATCAGTCTTTGGGTACATGGGTCTGACGATCAAAAATGTCACGACCTCGCTCGTGCAGGCAGAGTGACCTATTGAGTTCAAGCGTGATTTTGAAATAATCACGCATGAACTTTCACGTGTTGCACTACTGTTCTACTGGTAATCATCGAACCTTCGGGAACCTTCGAATTGATCCATCAAATCGCTATATAAGAAAATCAAGTAGCGAGATTTTGGCAGTTCAAGACAGGTTTCTAAACAGGTTCAACAGAGGTGCACGACGCCCCGATTTATGTCATACTCCAGCCTGTCATAGCAAGCTGACTGATGTGATAAGTATCAACAGGCCAACGATAACAACGCTACAATCATCGCCAAGAAGGTGAACCTTTCCTACGTACGCTAGCTGCAGTGCGCAGTGGGAAAGAGGGATACAGAAAGATGTTTGATAGCGACAAAAAAAAAGAAAAAGAGAAGGCGAGGAAGAACGCTATAAAACGAACTTTTTAACTACAATCCGCTGTAATCCCCAAGAATAAAAGCGACTACTATTTTCTTCCTTGAGATTCAAGTTTTGAGTGTTTCTTTTCTGCGAATTCATTTCTTTTAGACACAACGTTTTTTAGTCCTATGCTACAGTTGTACTACTTATTCTATAGCTAGGAGTGTAGAAAGGTTCATGCCTTTTCAAATGATATTAGACCGAAAGTGAACGTAATAGCGTGACTAGAGTTCGAAATTGTTTGACTTCGAGGCCGCACTCAAACACTTTAACCCTTCAGCCACGGGAACTTCTCCTTCAGTGTTAAATTTAGATAAAAAAATAATTTATTTTTTCGTGGGTGGTAGAATAAATCTTAAAGTTATATGGTTTCAAGTTTTTCTATCAAGTAAGAAGAATTCTTAAAATTACCAATAATACGAAGAATTTTAAAATCTCTCAGTTTGATCCACGGGGTCAGATTGGACTTTGGAGTAATAACATTAATGAGGGTATTTTACACTTTTCAGAGCTTCAGAACTGAAATTTTTACCATGTTTACTACCATTTGATGAACATTTGCCATATACTGTATAATAGGGTTTACAACGTAACATTGTATATGTAATATCTTCTTCGGGTAGATTTTTTTTGGACCTGTATATCTGTCAGCTAGTCATTGTTGTTGTGGTCAAGTAAGCTAATTTAAGTAAATCGATACTCTAAAATTATGTGGAAGCATCATTAGAGATTCTACATCTGTTGTATGACTGGATTGTCCAAGACGATTTTTATATAAGAGAAACCTTTTTAGATATGGTTTACGATTTCAAGTGTTTTATGTAGCTACTCTGTTTCCAATTTGATGGTCGCAATCGAAACAGATTATTTCAGGACATTGGAATAAAATAAAAGGTTCATTAAATAAGTTTCCAGAATTTTTTCGTACGGGCACTTTTCTTGATAGTACTCACATGAAACTCTAGTCCTCTTCCAAAAAATCTCCTCTGGCTACAATGCACGAGTTGTATCGTTCCAACAACTTCTGGAAGGCCCCATGGAAGTCCTCTTGTGTGAGGGTGTCAATGACCTTCGTCACAGCCTCTTTCATCTCCTCAATTGTCTCATAACGACAGCCTCTGAGCTTAGGAAATAACATAAAGTTACAGGGAGAAAGGTCTGGACTATAGGGAGGGTGAGGAACTGTCTTGATGCCCATCTTGGTCAAATAGTCGGTGACTAGGATGGAGTTGGGGACTGGTGTATTGTCCTAGTGGAAATGCCACTGTCCCGATTTGAAGAGTGCTGGCCTCTTCCCTAGGAATCTCTTGTTGAACTCCCTTAAAAACTCGACATAGTAACTCTAACCCTAACCCTTTGGCCAATCAACTCTGGTGTATTGACTTCCTTACACCTCCCATACCTCTCATCACCCCTCACAGACACCCTGCCTTCCTCGAATCTCTTACGCCACTCAAAAACTTATGATCAATTCATGTAAGATGGTCCAAAAGCAGTTTGAAACATTCTATACGTTTCTGTGGCATTTTTTCCAAGTTCAAAACAGAATTTTATTGCATATCTTTCTTCTAAAGTGTCAAATTGCATTTCTGAAAATCACCAGGTGTGACAATCCGGCTTTAGTATGGTATATTCAAATTCCTGCTGAAGTTGTTCATTTAAACCTGAAATCATAAAAATTAGTCAGTCATCTTATAAAATGTATAGCAATAACATACTGAATTTTCAAGAGTCTACGACAGTTTTACATGCCTGTACAAAAAAATCTGGAAACTTATTGAATGCACCACGTAAGATTATCTCATTGGAATAAAATAAGATTATCTAATTGGAATAAAATAATATTATCTCATTGGGATTAAATCAACAATAACAATATGACTAAGATTGATTGTAGCGTAGAAATTAATCGAGTCTTTTAGTTTGAAAGTCATTTTTAATGTTTAAGTTAATTGATTCGAGTCGTAAACTTTTGTATTTACTTTACTATCTCCGTTATTTTGAGAGTTACAGGATTAGTACATCTTGCTCATTTGGGATCCATAACAAATTTGCTGAATAACAGATAACTCTTTTCCTTCATGTTTTACATCCTTGGAGGTTCAACTGTATTTTTATGATTTTAAACATTCCTGTAAACATCAGAAATCCCAAAGATAAACAGGGACAGAGACCATAAAAATAGAAAAATCAGCTCAAGAGAGAAATATAAAATCAAGATTATCTAGGCTGTTGACAATAAAAGTATTGTTGGTTTTGCCCTTTGGTCTTGTTTCTACACATACAGCAGATATTTTCTTTGAATAAAATTTATTTTACAGGTAAACAATACAATCGAAAATTGAACGTGTTTATAAACTTTCTTTTCTCATAGTTTTCAAAAACTGAGCGAATTTTTCAAAGGTCAATGAATGCTATCTATCACATTTTCTTATTGTGTCGGCACGGATTGAAATGTAAGAATCTTTTATAATTATAAGATTCTTAGTTTATCCTGGTCATTCAATAAGAACAGATATATGACAATATTGGATAGACTATTCGATTTAAATTGTGACATTTTGCTTTTATCGCTATGGTGATGTTAATGCATTACAAGAGAGGCTAAGTAAGGTTATTCTGAATCTATGCTGAATTTAAAATGTCAAATGAGGCCACATGAAATAAATGCTTGATCATAAGAAAGTTTTGGGAGGAAAATAGATGCTTCCCATTCTATTGTAATGTTTGCCGATAGATGCAGTGTTTTTTTAGCTGAATGCATTATCAATAATTCAATTGCTATCTTGAAAATTCTTCATATACATTTAATAATAAAATACATTTTAAGAAGGCCTTGCTCATTGTTTTGAAATAAAGACGTATAAATCAAAAGATAATGATCAACTCCCCATTTACAAAAAAAAAAAATATGTAGAAATTAGCAGGTATAGTTTAAAGTCGTTATAATTTATACTGTTTAGCTCAGTTTCAAATAAGACTAGTTATGTGGATTTCGAAGAAAAAAAGTCAAATGTTGTAGTCTATGACGATGTATTTTGTACCGGCTTAACTCTTGAGCTAAATATGTGAAAACTACTCTCGAATTTGAATGCTTATATATATATATATATATATATATATATATATATATATATATATATATATGATATCTAAAAGATTGGCAAGTTCCATGCCATTTTTTTTCTGTGATAAAACCGATGAAAAATCGAAACACAGCCTTAGAACTAAAATAAATTGACTGATAAATTCGGGCAGCTCCTCAGACACCGACATAGATTCGTGGGTGTGCTTAATCAAACAACTCCATGAAGTATAAATCATTCGTGTTCCATTACTTGACCAGCAAAGTGGTAAAATTGCAATTTTCCCAAGTTGTCCTGAAAAGAAAAAGAAACGAGAAATGACACGAGAAAAGGCCATTACCAACAACAAAATGTCTTGAAATACTTTGCCAGTTTTTAAACGTAAGGCTTAACTTTCCTCCATACTTCATGAATTGAATACGAGACTGTTATGTATTCTTTTACGACCATAACTATGCTCTGTTTGCTTAAGACAATAAAATGCACTGAATTTTAGGTTAGATGAGGAGTGATTTACAGACTGCAAATACCAAATATAAATGACAACGGTAAAACGGAATTATTGTAGGCAGACATGAAAGGGAAAAAGGCAGTTAGTTTCTAAACCAAACGTTGGAGGAATAGGTTCAATTGTACATGACTTGTGCGTTCTTGGAAGTGTTTGTCTTCTATGCCAAACCAAAGAACTTTTAAGCTTTTGAAGACTAGGATGGTACTCCATTAAGAAAGGGATTGTCATCAGAAGTTTTTTTTATATTCTTTGCGTCGAATCCACTGGTTGGTGATGCTACTTGGATGTGCTCTTGGTCTAATTATTGTCGTAAGAAGTCAAGTCGGGTTCCATAGTTCAAATCATGGACGAGGCTGTTTTGCATTACACATAGAACTAGAACCCTTGAGAAAGGTAACGTTCTCAATATTTCCTTGCAAATATGGTAAATTCTATGGCAAAGTGGGCTCTTTAACGTAGATAATGCAAAACCTTGTCAAGGAGAAAGAAAACTCTGAAATCAAACCGATTATGAACCTAGAGAGGAATGGCCTCTTTCTGGCTATTCCTATCCAAAATATACTATATACAATAGCAGCACTCCTACGACCAAAAGAAGTTACAGAATCAATTGAAAGAAAGAATTTGTGTTGTGTTGATAATGCACGTGTTCTGTACATCTTATATGATTCTAATTTGAATGTAGCACTGATTGCGTGTCATTTTGGTAGCTGTTTTTTTATTTACAAAATACAAATTGTGGGCTGTTTAAGAGTTCAATGAAATATGATCATAGAAATATATGCAAGCTTGATTTATTTTCAAAAAAATGTTTTAAAAACAAGCCGATAAAAATCTGAGACTTCTATTCTCATAGATGAGGATGGAAAATATTGTGAATATGCGGCTCGATCTGAGGGATCAGGTTTGAAATTATCCACAGGTTTTTTTCTAATGTTCTATTCAATGATGCGTAAATAAATCCGATTATTTTGTGCACTCCTTCGTATCTTACCTAACTTTTCCTAGATTATGAAAAAAATGTAGTTATTGTGATTTTTAAACTCCTTCATTTTACTCACAGCCTTGAATACAACTGATTAGACTGAGATGAAAGTTTAAGACGTCCAAAAAGGAAAATATTAATAGAAAATGACAACTGATCGAATTAAGGTCACGGACGAACTGAAAAAAATTATTCCAGTCAGTTTCTATAATTTATCAAACACTATGATAAAATATTTGTTTTCGTCAATATTATTTGTCTTGAAATAAATATGGTTGTAGTGTGAAAGGTATCAAACTATATTTGAAATTTCATTCTTTTCTGAAACCAATGAAGATGATTCAATATTTATCTTTCTATGCATATATTCAGGCTCATAGGCTCGAGATCGGAAAACTTAGGAAAACTGTGGCGTTTTTATAAGTAAATCTCTATTAAAAACTTGGACTGGATATGTAGAAAATATTGTTAGATTCTCAAAATCATAAAAAAGTATTTTATGAAAAGAAAATATTTCGTACCACCAGTAAGTTGTGATTTTCAATGGAGCCCAAGTGACAGAAAAGCGCTTCAACTCTCCAGGACTCTTTAGATATTCTAATTTATCTCAATAGTCGAAACATCCCAGTTCTTCCTCGGATTTTCCAAACTCCTCAGTCTCTCGTGTTCTTCAGGATTCATTTGTACATGTCTGACAAGGTACAGGTATTTATCCAGTTTTTCGCTTGCATTTATTTTTACTCAATAATCTTCTGGAATGGTGTAGGCCACAATTTGGTACATACATTTCTTCTGGTTTCCAACATCTAACTTGGGTCATGTGGTTGCAATTGGGGTACCCGTTTGTATATGAAAATCACAAATAATTTTCTCTGTTATTTTCAAAGACTGATTCAAGTTTGTCTGAATGTTCAAATTTGAGTCGCTTACACAATTACCCGTGGATCACATTACCAACTCAGTTGCACCTGCTCTTGTACTCTTTCGGGGATAATTCACTTATTATGGGATTTACGGTTTCACATCTCTCGACACACAGCCTATAATTCTCTTGAGTTGAATCTATTCAAACTTTTTCATTATTAACTGATGGTTCTTCACTGAAGTCTGAGTAACAGAAATATATCTAAAACTCTTTAAAGTATTCAATCCGACTTTAAAACTTGTAGACTGAATGATCCTTATTCTTCCACGGATTCCAAATTCTTTTTCAGACTTTTGGGGACCGTTCTAATGATACCAACTACAGTTGATATTACTATCACTTGCATTTTCTTCAGCTTTTTCAGCTTTCTAGAAAGATCCAAATATTTTTTTTATCTTTTTCCAGTATTTTACATCTATTCTACTGTCTACTGGGCCATTTGCCTAATGAGTAGAAAGTTCGCCAATGGTCTGGGAGACCGGTGTTCAATCCCTGGTCGAGTCATACCAAAGAGTCAAAAAATGGTACTTGATGCCACCTTGCTTAACACTCAGCATTATAAGGTAAAGATCAAGGGTAAAGTGGAGCAATCCAGGGAATGGAGTAGTGACCTTCTCTGTACCTCGGTGTTGCAGCTATTGAAAAGGAGCCTTCGTGTCACCATCTACTAAGGTCACCAACTCTTGTTTGATGGGAAGGTAAATCATTATCTTTGTTTCCGCTTTCTTTCAATTTTACTCTGTGGTCAGCCGGGACAGAAAAGTCAATAATTCGGCTAGTTATTTTTTTTTGTTACAAGGACTGGTCGTCTGGCCGAGATATGGTGATCTGTTTGCATCTCAAAATCACAGAGGAGTTTGTGGGGCTCATTCGTATGGATAGATTCTGGGTTGTGCATATATCATTTGTTCGTATGGTCAAATTTCATTTTCTTGCACTGTTCCCAGTGGATTCTCTTTCTATGCTATTATTATTATTATTATTATTATTATTATTATTATTATTATTATTATTATTTACTCTATTATTTACTCATTGAAAGTTTTTCAAGTCTGTGTTTGCTGATAATCTTTCACTCGAGTTTGAGTGATAGCAAGTCTTCTCAAGTCTGCAGGACTCTTCTCAATATTCCGGCTGTTCACAATAATGTAGTTTTTATGGTTTCCACTCATCCTCTTATTTCTAAGTCCTCCAGTCCCTTTAATAATTCTTTGGTGACTGTACTAAATGTACCAATCACGGTTGGTATAATTGTCACTTTTATGTTCCATAGATGTTTCAGTTCTCTAGCAAGGTCCAAGTATTTATCCATCAGTTTTATTCCGTGGTCAGCCGGGACAGCAATCACGACAATTTTGCCAGTTCTATTTGTTTTGTTGACTACTATAAGGTCTGGTCTTCTGGCCGAGATTAAGTGATCCGTTTGTATGTCAAAGTCTCATAGGAATTTATGCGTGTCATTCTCTAGGACAGATGCTGGGTTGTGCATATACCATTTGTTCATATGGTCAAATTCAAATTTCTTGCACAACTCCCAGTGGATCGCCTTGCCCAACCAGTTGTGTCTAGTCTTATACTTCTTCTGAGCTAATTTGCTGCATTCGCTTATTATGTGATTGATGGTTTCGTCTCTATCACCACATGACCTACATTTGCTATTTTCTCGCTTTGATTTGATTTGATTGGTTCTTATGGCGTTGTTTTGTACTGCTATTAGGACAGATTCTGTTTTTCTCTTGAGGTTCCTTTCCTTAGCCGCATCCAGGTTTTCTCGTCTGAGATGTTGCTTATTAGTCGTTTAAAACGCCCATACAATTGTTTTTCTTTTTCTTTTTGTTTTCTAGTTATTGTCATTTTGTTGGGTTTCATGTTGTCAGTATCGTTTCTGGTGGCTGTTATCAGTCCTCCTTTGTGCTTTTCCTTGAGTCGTTGTATCGATGCGTCAACGCAGTCTTAAATACTAGCAAGTCTTTTTCCTCCCTCCTTTCTTCATACATGTAGTCTGTCAACGACATCTCTGGGATGTAATGCCTTATGCATGGTCATTAGTTTTCTTGTTCTTTGGTCCATTCTCTTAAGTTCATCTTTGGTCGACTTTAAAAATGGTCCCGAATATCTAACGAGGCGTCCAGCCCAGGTATTTATTCCTTTGATACATTTCTGCTACTTGTCTTACGTAGCTTTCTGGTTCTTCTGAGATATTTTTTCTTAATTTTTTTCATCTCCACTTGGTTAATGTTGTCAGTTTGAAGTATTCATACAGTTGTTTCTCTTCCTATTTCGTTTTCTCGTCTATTGTTGTTGTTTGAACTTATTTTTACATTGCTGTTACTAGCTACAGTTACTCGTCTTACCTGTTTCGTTTTTTGTGTAGTCTTCCAGTTCTTGAATTGTTCCCTCTTCGGAATTTTTAATACTGGTGAGTCATCTTCCTCCTAATCTTCTTGACACGTATAGTCTATCTATGTCATCTCTCTGGTGAAGTACCTTGTGCATTTGATAATTACGAACACGTTGAAAACATTGTTATCCAAGGATAGATGATTTAATTATAGAGAAATGAAAAACTTTTGGAAAATCCAAAGACGCAGAGATTTCTAATTAAAAATCGTTTTCTTTTACTGGAAATACATAGTTTGCATGAATGCAAGATCATTAAAAAATAATAAAAAATTATTTATTTTTCTCACCACTAGAGTTTTTGACATACAGAGATATTCAGATATAGAAATCTGTTTTGGGGGGCATTTTAAGGCTTCCCGTGTTACAGCTCTTCTGTAAGACAATTCTAAAATTCTTCAAAGCTTAAGAAATCAGAGCAATTCTCTATGACATAACAGAAAATAATCTAACACCCGAGTTTTTCATTATTTTTACGACTCAATTCAGGCAATCATCTTGCAAGTAAAATCAAAATTAAACAAGAAAATATATTTTTTTATGTTGGTGCTCGGGATTTAATGGTTAACATTGTAAGAAATGGGCTCGGCTACCCGGGTTCAAACGCAGGACGAGTCTGTTGGCATTTTACACAACGCTAACACCATTAGGAAAGCTATCGATCTAACTTCTCTCACTTCAGATATGGTTGAATAGTAGAACTGGCTAGGCTCTTTATTCTAGGTATGGTAACTGATGTAGGAGAAGGAAAACTCTGAATTCAATCTGTTAAACTCCGCTTGAAATAATGACTTTTTATGACATCCTGCTCTTGAGTCAGGATTGGTTAAAATAACGGCTAAATTGCTTAAATAAAATATGTTTTTTTTAGTATCTGAGATAAGGAATTATTAACTCTTCTAATAATCTTTGGTGGCTCCGGAAATGTCATTTGATACCAATGATTGGAAAGCTCGAAAGACACATTGGTCACAAAAACACACGCTTTATTTCTCCAAGTTTCATTTTTCATCTTCTGTTTGGTCTCAAAAAGAAGACAGTGATTCAATCGATAGAGGAAAAGAAATAATTCATTTATAAGCCGTTGCCACCATTTTAGTGAGAGGGAGTTTAACTCAAGTACCAAACTACTTAATTTACACTCTACAATCCTGGGTCCCAACTGACTAGAATTCGTATCTCCTGATTCCCACGTGACTGCCTATATGCTATGAAAAAATGCCCGCTCGATCTCAAAATTTGTTTAAGTAATAAGGTTTGACTTGTCGAATGTTGATTATGTCTCTGCATATATTACATCCACCATCTCGTGTTGAGGGTTGTGGAGCTATTACAAAAAGAAAGCAGGAGGGTATGATGACTGAAATAACATTCAGAATGAAAACAGCAATCTAAGTTCATCATTTCAAAATTATTGGCTTTTTCACTTGCACAAAAATCTTACAATTTTCTATTCAAGTTTTAACCTTTGGTTTTACATACCAATTTAAAACCACAAAAATGAATATTTCATGCATTAATATTTTACACTCATTTAATATTTACGAACTAAAAATCTTCATGTTTTCCTGAAAAATCAGGAAATTAAATTTTCTTGGACATTTTTCCTCCTAACTTTAGCTACATATTGAAAATACTCCACATTTCTAATCACTGGATCGATAATTGAGAGTGAAATGCAGGTGCTTCAATTCACACCTGTTTTTAAATTAGGCGCATGATATTAATTTCCAGTGCAGATAATTTTTACCCCGGCTTCTATCAAAATATGTCCTCTTGAAAACCAACACATCATTAGCTCTACAGCCGTTAATAATTCATCGATAAAATATGATGCGATTATACTGTCTCTATCGCACGTTACTAGAAGAGAATTTGACTTTTTAATAAGGTTCACAAATGAAAAAAGGCATCTCGGAAATACTTTTGTTCTTTACATCAAACACTTAATCACTTTTTATTTATTCTAAATAATCAACATTTTGGCTATACAAAATTCTAATCTATTATCTAAGTTGGTAAATGTTTCTTATTCAGGAACTTCGACCGAAAATTGCTTACAGTACCTCTTTTTTCTTGATGATTTCCCATGTAACTGCTGAACAGTCTCCCCTCTGTCTTAACATCGGTAATCTGACGGAATTGTTACTTTCAGCGTGACTTTACTATAAGACCAGCCCTGTTGCCGAGGCTTTCAATATATTGGCTATATAACTTGAATAGGGGTAAGAAATTATTTCAAATAAAAGGGATGTCTTGAGCAAAATACAAAAATACATCTGATTATAAGGTTCTAGTTCTTGAGATCTGGGGAATATGGAGTATTCCACCAATGACATTACTTCTACACTCGCAATGTGATAGTACAAGATAGTGTCCCATCTATGGGTCTTGTAGATTTGGGCAATGGGGAGTTTTCCCACAATGACATTACTCCCAGGTTCACTATGTGGTAATACAAGACAGTATTATAGAATACACATTTTTTTATCCTTAAGAAAATCAACGAAAACATACATTAGAACATTCTAGAAATTTTGGATCAAAACCTCATAAGCAATTAAGTTACATTTTTATATTTTTCAACCAATCAGCTAAAAACATAGAATAAGAACATTCTAGAAAAACAGAATCAGAAACTAATTAAGGGAAAATATTTAGGCTTTAAAATAAATAAATAAATATACGAATCTGATTGGTCCAAAAATGTCTACGCGCTAAAATTTTAGGACTGCAATAAAAATATTTTTTGATCGACTATTAAAGTATAAATAACAAAGAATTAAATCAACCAGCTCAGTTGTCAGTCAGTTGTCGATCATTCAATTCATTTCTTCCACGGCAAAAAGTCATTCCTACTACCCGAAAAGACTTTCTCTAGAGTTCATGTCCGAGCCGCAGAGAGCCGCGATTAAGATTCAAAGAAAAAGGCTTGCGAACTTTCTTTCATCAATGTGATACGCTGTCACCAAAATCTTAAGAAAAAACACTGTGCGGACTTAATGAAAGCAAAGATCCACACTCACGGTCCATCATTCATATTCACACACATATACCCACATATGTAAGTAAAGACAAAAATTTTTATCCAACTTACTTCGGCCAACCATGGAACCATTTATTTGATAGATTATATTAACATTTAAATACACACACACACGTGTGAATAATCTTATTTTCATTTAACTGGCCATAACTGTATTTCTACAAAGGCCACTCGCACATTATGTTTCTCATTTATTTTCATTCCTGTTTTGTTATGAATATTAAAATGTTTGTTTCTTAATGTTCGTTGTTGTCATATTC
>OY757907.1:3777476-3844976 GCA_963585895.1 Sepioteuthis lessoniana | reverse complement strand
ACCCTTCTATCTAAACAGGAATTCCATATGGTCAAGATTCGTCAAATTACGAAGTTGGAGAAGATGAAAAACACCAATACGAAAATCCAATCCCATTACTCACCAGTGGAAGCCATTGTCAACAACAGTAAGCGACAGTTAACAACTCCGGAAAAATTAGTGCTAAACAAAGGTCTCAACTTCGCCACTACCATCAAGCGAATTCCCTACTTAGATATAATTGCATCAATCGAGGATGCAGCTTTAAAAATACCCAAGGCAAGTACCGATGAACTAAGATGGAAAGTGAGACAAGTACTTGAGAAATCAAAGCCTCCGAAACCTAACATCTCAAAAACGGAAAGACAGGCACTCAAATTGCTACAGGAAGATGACAGCCGAAAAACCTTAATGATAAAAATCATGTTTATATTCAAAATAATACCCTTGGGAAAGATATGACCCCGCCACTTATTCCCCTAGCTATGAGTTAAATAGAATAATTGTTATTCTTCGACAAAGATGACTTTGATATTAAAGAACCCATGAATGTTGATATACTATTGTACAAAGAAACTAAATAATTTTAGTGCTTTTTTTTGCACAAAGCAATTTTTAAGAAGTTTTTTTACATGAATGTAAAATGATCATTTTTTGGACTTGGTTTGTAGCCAAACTATTTTAATCTGATGAAAATATTTCTTTTGCAGTTAGTTAATTTTGCAATTAATTGAGAGCTCCTGGCTTGAACAGGCACCTGTCATCCAACATCAAGTGGCTGCGAAGTGCTAACCATGTGAAATTTACAGAAAAAATGTACGAGTTTTATGTGTTACATAGACACCGTTGTAGATGACACAGCATTAAAATAATATACGTGGTCTCTTTATTGCCTTCAACTTCGGGTTTGAATATGTGCCTTTTATTTACTGTTTTCGGCCTCAGGTTCTGCCTGATAGTCAAAACAAGATTTCCGCTCCTTTCGAGGAGCATCAGTACCGGCTCATCCCATAACCAAACCTGAACACAACACAAGCAATTTGAGTTTTTGGTATAGCTACTTATTTCAGTGGGGAAATGGGGGCAGAGAGAGAGAGAAGAGAGTGAATAGTTTGGGCCTTTGGCTAAAATTTGTTCGGCAACAACAAACTTTACTCTTAGTTGGTGAAAATCTTTCTGACCCGGCTATTTTCTGACAACTTGGCTCGCCGACTGCTTCTCTCTGTCTGACTCGCCCGCTGCTTCTCTCTGTCAGACTGACTGACTGACTGACAGACTTGAGTCCCAAAAGCCTTATCTATAATCATTTTCTTTAAGTCAAATCAAAATGTTTTTCTATTTCGCTAGTTTTCCCTTATCTAATGTTTCACCTCTGATGCTGATAGTTGATTTTCTGTAATGGGCTTTGCATTTATTTAACAGTTACTCTTAATGCTTTACAGATAATTTTTCATATCTTAATGTCTTTGAGGCACTTGAAAGGGACAGTTTAAACAGAGGGTCTCATAAATCACACAGATCTGTTAACTAGCCTAAATTCAAAATATAATAAATACCAATCACTGCTTGCAAATGGTTTAAACAAACAATTCATATTTGATTAAAGCAATAATTCAACGGCTAATTCAATTCAGTTTTAAACTGGCTATGTAATTCGAAGTAGGTGTTTTTTTTAATATCCTTTTGCACAGGATAACGCTATTGTAACATACGAAGAAACATTTTTTTTTGCAAAAAATGTTTACAAATAACCTAATTTTTTTAAAAAACATAAAAGTAGTATTTAAGATTAAGACAGGCCTGACAAGCTCAAAATGGCGAGCAGACCTGAAAATGGTAGATTCAGTTAATGTGCTAATTTTGGCTGAGAGAGATGTTACAATATAGGACATTAATGAACAAGATGGAATTTCCGGGGATACAGTATAAAAAATCAAACATATGCCTTTTCTAAAGTCAGTTGACGATGGGTTTCACTAGGACAGGACAAGGCTTTATTCTGAATCAAGAAGCGGAAACCATCTGTCAGTTACGTTTGGGAACAGCTGCCACATACTCTTTACAGTTGAGGTTTGCCGCCCGATGATTTCTTCTTGCTTCACCCTCTTAAAGAATTTCAGTATGCAACAAATATTTTAGGCGATGATGATGAGAAGAGAACTGTGCACAAAAGGTTAAAACTCAGTCTAAAGAAGTCCTATGCTAAATGAATACGAAAGGTTGTTTTTGGATGGGTAAATGTGTTTTAAAGAATGGTGTCTATATTGAAATGTGTAATGTGAGTTGTAATATTTCATAATTCACCCTATTTTTGAATGGCCCTCATATATATATATATATATATATACTAGCAAAAGTCCCCGGTCCATGACTGGATTTAAAATATTTTTAGAAACGCCAGAGAATGAGATAGAGAGTGGAAGAGGGAAGTAATCTAAGAATTCGAAATCTGTCCCTAATAGTAATTAGTAGTTGAAAGATTTTGCCCATTAATTCTACTAAATTCAACTTTATCTATTTTAAATCCTTTTTTTAGTTTATATCTAAAATTTGTAAACCTATCCTGGTGCAAGGTTTAAAATATTTTCTGATTTTTTAAATTCTTTTCTTGATTTAGATCTTATTTCAACCAGTGTCCGCACGAAGGAATGTCTATGAAATAAGCATTCTTTCCCTAACCCGCTATTTACAAACCAAACAGACCTATCGAGGTGAAGTTTTGGAGTTTAAAAGAAGGGTGACGAACTCCAAAAATAAAGTGGACATTTATTTCAAAATCTTCGACGGCAGAAAGTTTCAAAAGTAGATGCAAACTTTGACTTGGAGAAAAAATAAGTATAATTAAATACAATGTCACAAGCCTATTATTGAATAAATGGAATAAAGTAATTTTCAAATGCCGACATTAAAATATTATAATCGAATTTGATAATGGTTATGAATAGAAAAATGGATGGGGATATTAGGAGAATGAAGGTTATGATGTCAGAATGGACAAATGAAGATAAAGATATCAACTTTTTTACGAGGATACTTGTAGTAATAAAATAACAATACAAGATCATACTACTACAACTAATAAACGGAAATAATAATGGCAATAATATTAAATTAAACTGCCCTTAGAGTATGGTAGTGTTTTACTAAAAAGCATCGCTTAATTGTAAATTATTAATAGATTAAAAATAGGACAAAGTACGGGTTTAATTGTCAGTATTCAAATGTAAATACCAAAACTTTGAAATAACGATGCTCAAATTAAGGAGAGAATAAAGTAACTAGTGATCTAGAAGGGATATATAAACCCTAAAATAACGATTTTAATAAAAGATAAGTATGGAATTTGGAATATATTTCCTTGCATCCCCAAAAAAGATATGAATAAAGAAAAGAATATAGAGATAAATATTTTCTTAATATAGAAGTCAATTAGGTAAAGTGACTCACCGAAAAAATACGTAAAAAAAAACAACATCGAGATTGAAAAATAAAGACATTGGAATGGCGCTAAGGTCTAACTCAACTCCCTTTGCTCTTCCACACTCTCTTAAAGGTTGGCTTATTGGGGGTTTTTAACGAGTAATGTTGGTGAATTTCTCTTTCCATTATGTTACCACAATTTGATGAGGTAGGCCGCTGTCGGCAGCCAGTGGAAATAAATTTATAATAGCATAATGACACTCCATTGAGTTTTCTCTCTAATTTAAATTACAGATATATTTAGTCTGGATTAGATTCTTAAATATTTTTATAATTATATTTAGATCGAGATAAATCGAACACTTCTGGAGAATCATATGAAACCTCTCATTTATTCTCAATCTGAATAATTCCAAACCCATTGTCTCTGGAAATATATATATATATATATATATATATATGCAAATCTGAATAATTCCAAATTAATTGTGCTGTATACTACACGTATGTATATACAAATATTAGCGGAAACATAATCAAACATAATTTCCGAAGTTTAATGAACGAACAAACACACTTGTTTATAAGAATATGTATCTCTCACCTGCCTATATTCTTTCATAACGCCCACTTGCTTCCGCTTATTTTTCTGCTTATTTACACAGGTGCATCTCTGATTGACGGCTCGGTCAAAGGTCAATATATAATAATTGTTATATATATATACAAAACTGAAAAACCCAAGGTTTTCAGAGGATGATTTCATTGATAATTTGAATTATTTACTGTCGTTAAATGTTTCACTTTTTTGACGTTAAACTTTTCTCAGTACGTTTGAATATGTCATATTTAACTTTTGAATTTTATTAAAACTGAATTTTGTATTTTTAAAACTTACTCATTTTTACTGTTTCGTTTACCAAAAATGAATTTAGAATGGAATAAAATTCATAACTTATCAAAAGTCCAGATGAAAATTTCATGTTGCAAAACTGGAGGGTTTAGTGTTGGAAAATAATTCAAGCTATAAATAAAATCAGCCTTTGAAGACCTTTTGTTCTTCATATTTGTACATTTCATGCTATCCAATTCACTTCCTGTCCCCACCTCACGCATATATATATATATATATATATATATATATATATATATATATATATATATATATATATATCCAGTCAGTGTCCAAGGACAGTAGGTGTGGATTATTCTTTACATAGAATATATGAGAGAAGCGTGTAAATAGTCATCTGATGAGACGGAGAATATAGTAATATTCTCCGCCGAAATAAATGTATTATGACGACTTAACCGAGTTTGAGTCTCCATCAAATTGTACTATATATATATATATATATATATATTTATATATATATATATATAATGTACTATGTTTTTTAAAATATATATTCCTATGATAAAGTTTACACGTGAATTAAGTCCAAAGCTTAGTTACATTACTTCACTTTTAGATCTGAAAGGGTCTCATGCCACAGATATTTTGCATCAGCTATAACTGTAATGATGCTGAAATCCATAGATAATAATCAAAAAATAATAAATTTTATCTGACAGTTTTTTCTGTAAATCTGGGAAATAAACGTATACAAATTCCTTCCTAATAAAGTCAAGAATATTCAAATCTTCATTTGAATAAAACTCGATGAAACATTTGACAGATTATCTTTTGCAATTTGAAAGTCTTACAGCTTTTCTGGTTTGGAATCATTTTTAATAAAAACTGATATTAACTATATTAACTATAAATGAAACTATGTGACTGAAAATTGTGGATAATATGATCAGCAACATAAATGCAACGACAATGAACGCAGCAATCATAAAAGCACACGTGAGCACACGTGCGTGCGCATACACACACACACACACACACACACACACATATATATATATATATATATATATATGTAAAAGTTGGCTACCTTAGTAGAGGGTGACACAAAGGCTACCTTTTCCATAGCTACTACCCCGAGGTGTAGGGGAGGGCACCATTCCATTCGCTGTAATACATGATAAAGACTGTTGTTCCAAGCATAACTTCTACCTTTTGATTTCCCCATGACTTCTCTCACTATAGAACAGGATAAAAAGTCAGACGTATGCAAAATCTTTAGGACTTTGTAATATATCTAAATGTTCATTGTGATTAATGAGATATGATGAATCCAAAAAACCCTACATGACCTCATTTATGATCAGGGAGCTGTAGAAGAAGGCGATATGCCCACATAAACTCATGCAAGTAACCTTTTTCTGAAAACAGCTGAACCTGAGCTGAAAAGAGAAAGAAATGGTATACATTGAATTTCATGACCTTCTCGTGTAGCTAGTGTTGTAAAATAAGCAGATTCCAAATAGGCCTCATCAACCATTGAAAGGTTTGCAATATTAATGGAGTTCGTGCCTAAATATTCCATGGGTATCACCCTTACTTTTATGATCTATGGCGTTTTTTTTTTTTTAGCTTCCTTGCGTAGTGCTTAAATTTGTCGATTTTTTTGCTTTTATGTTCATTCTGTGACTTGCTGTAACAACAAAATCCACGAGATGACAGGTTTCATTCTTTTTAATGATTAATCAGAAGGTCTGGATTTTAGGATTTAGGGAACCATTAACATGTCAAAGTTCTAAAGTATTAAATGAGTCAAATTTTTAGGACAAATTCTGTGTCAAATAGTCAAATGTTGACATGGTTAAATGTCAGACACTCAATTCCCAGTCAATGAAGTTCCCCACCAAGTCATTTTTGCCCTTGTATTTCTTTTAGATTTTTATCATTAAGGGTTTTCAGACTATTGTCTTCATCTTTATTGTTATTTCTCCATGTTTCGGCCAATATGTTCTCCGGCCTTCTTCAGTTGTTTGTCGAACTCGGAAACCTTCACTGAACTTCGAACTACGTCCTTTATTGAATCCACAGGGGTCGCCTGTTCTGATTTCGCTAGCCATAACCGCGTACAAATGTTAAGTATTCCTGTATCGCTATTCACCTGCAGTCAGGATTGAACCTGCCACCTCGACATGATTGTCACCTATAACCGTCACGCCATGTGTCCTGCAGGATAATTCAGAGTGAATTTTTGGGACTTATAAACTTAATGTTCTTATTTGACTAGAATTACTACTATTATGTATGATTATTACCTGTGCTCATATTCAGATTTTTTAAAATTGTTTTCTGAATTCATTTATTATTTAATTGTCTCATTTTCATCACTACTTGCTATTCTCTGGATTATTATTAATTTCAACTTCACTTTATGATATTATTTTGTGTTGCAATGAAAGGTTTGACTTATTCTTATTAAAAGGACTTGATTATCTCACTTACATTTTGCTTCGTTTTTCACATTAATTATCCATACCTTTGTTTTTCTGCTCATTTTTGTTTTCGTCATTTTAACTGTTATTTTCTGGTTTGTTCCAAATATATTTACTGGTTCGAGACATTAATAATTTCTTCTTTTTTTTCAAAACTACACATCTTTAACTTCCTGTATTTTAAACGCTCTCAAAAATTACCACAATGAAGTATTCCTTAATTTGTCCTTCTTATTTCAGTAATGAAAAACTGCTCATCATAATTTAATCTATGATCTCACTCCCTTAAAATAGAAAAACAAAAAGTGTATATTTAAACTGTTATGGGAGTTTAAGAATTGTAAAGATACAAAAATAGATAAAAGTATTCTTGTGGTTTTCAAAGTTTGTTCTGAGAGAAAAAAGAACAAACAAACCAGGACGTTCATCAGTACTACACCACGGTGCTTTAGGAGTTGAATGTCCTTTTTAAACTGCGATAAGAAATTAATGAAGACTTGAACTCTCATCAGCTGCAACGTGTGCTTGAAAATCTCTCATAAAAACGCATCTCACTCGTCGGTAAGGAAAACGTTGTGAGGCCTCATTCTGCAAGAATTACGCCAGAAAAAATATAGGATTTAGGCTAGTCTGTTTAATCCTATCCACCATATTCCACAGAGCATTGACCAATTTCATATAGGATTTAGGCTACTCTGTTCCACACCATTCACCATATCCCTTACCCCATTCACCGTATTCAGATAGGATTTAGGCTAATGTGTTTCACGTAATTCGCTATATTCACTACCCCATTCACCATATTCATATAGCATTTAGGCAAGTCTGTTTAACCCTGTCCACCATATTCGCCAGACCATTCACCATATTGATATAGGATTTAGGCTAGTTTGTTCCACCCCATTCACCATATTCCCTACCCCATTCACCATATTCATATAGCATTTAGGCAAGTCTGTTAGACCTTATTCGCAATATTACCCAGATGATTCCTCAGAACTTGACCTAGTGAATTCCATATTTTTTCTTATCGAAAACAAAAAAATATTCTCAAGAAAATCAGGTGAACTTCATCAACTGAAAACTAGCTGATTTTTAATTAAAATCAACAAGTTTCCTGATAAATGGCAAGCGGTAATTCTTAATAATGGCCAATATATAATTAATTAATTATTCATGTTTAAAATGTACTAAATCGGATATTATTTATGTCTCAACTTTATGTGTTGATTTTGCTGAGGGTCGATACTATCATCATTCTCGTTTTGCTCTTCCTGTAAATAATTGAAGAGCAAAAATTACTGAATCTGTAAAATCCTTAATGCTTGCGAGTCTCCTTTCTTTTTTTCTGGTCACATCAAATCTATCTTTATCAACTGGATAGTGTAACACCTTGTGTATCGTCCTCAATGTTTGCTCCATATCTTTCAATTACTCTTTTGTCGACTTTAATACACTTGGCAAATGTATGAACACTCCTATAGTTCCACCTATTGGTTAGATAGTACCAATATTGTTCTTATACACATAGGGCCTTGGCATTGAATAACCTACGGAGGTTGATATGCCGTTAAACAACGAAACAAACCATTATTATTTCTCGTAATATGTTTTTCGCAGCAGACCCCCTATATCATTACTCAAATGTCTTTTAATTTTTGCTGACATTAACACTGGAGCTTATCCAATGTACGTATGAATATATAATCTTTGGTTTCTCTATATTTTGAATATCTTCAACAGCTATGGATATCTTCTCCAAGAAGCCCCAGTTTATAAGAAGAAAAAAGAACAAATACTTTTGGTACGTACCCACTGAAATTGGAGACTGATTTCTGAGTATTTGACACTCTCAACCATAAATCAAGTAAATTTGTCATTTGTTTTTAATTCATTCATTCTTTATTTATTGATTTAAAAATGCCTTTGGGTGAGTTATCACCACATAAAACTTTCCGTGTCAAGAATTTTATTCCAAACTGGTCAATGCGTAGCTCAAGATTCATAGGAAACAAAATATTATTTTTGATTTTCATATTTTAGAACTAGTCATTCCGAATTTGAGATCCTTTTTAAGATTCTAAATAAGAATAGAGAAATGTTATATAACTTTTAAGATAAATGTTTGGAGAAATTCTTCTAAATAATCACAATTTTCTCGAGTTTTATCTATTATTCTGCAAAATATTTTTCATCAATCAACATTTATATTCACAAGATATAATAATATCGGTGTGTATAGATGATTAACTTAGACGCTAGCAAAATCTTTCCATCTCCCCATCTTTAAATATATAATTAGAAGTTGGTGAATTCGGGTAAAAACTTCATAAAACGCAATAAATGTTAGAGGGTTTGAAGAAATTATGAAAAAAAAAAAAAAAAGAAACTATCTCTCTAAAGCAAAGAACAGCCTTCTTCTTAAGTAGAAGATTAATTATTAGATTGACCTTTTAAGGTTTGAGCTCTGCAAGAATTGTGCAAATTTGAGACGAGTAAGATTATAAATGATGCTAACCGAACAAATTGCAGAACTTCTTTTTTTTTTTTTAACCCTTCACCTCTTAACTATGTTTTCAAATGTAATGTAGAACTTATTTATCATGGTAAAGAAAAATGCTGTTCCTTCCACACATGCCAGTTAATTATTCTTTTACAAGTCTTTTATACCGTATGGGCAGAGATATGAGCCACCTAGTGAGAAACAAACTCGTTAGTAATCGTTCGCTACTCCAACTTCCCAACGATTACACCATGATAGACATCCAGTTGTAAGTTCTACTGTCAGGAATTGAACTATAGGCAGCTCCTCAACAGTTAGAATTAAGTATCATTAGAACAGAAGATGCGCAGAAGAATGTTGACCTCGGAATCTCTAAGAACTGCAGAAACATTTTGACCTCGGAATCTCTAAGAACTACGGGGAAATACTCTTATTTCTATAACTGCTAAGGTTTATAATGCCCGTGGTGTAATGGTTATCGTCGCAGGAATTGGACACGGCGACACGAGTTCAAATCCTGGATTGATTGCATTTCACACAGCACTAATACCCTTGGGAAAGGTATGAAAACAATTATTCTCCCTCCAACTATGGGTAAATAGTAGGGCAGACTAGGTTTTTCAGCCTTGGTGAGGCAACTAGTCTAGGAGAAGGAAAACTCTGAATTCAAACCTGTTAAACTCCGCTTAAAAAATTGACCTTGTGTCATATCCTGCCCAAGCGGAGGAGTTGGGTAAATATGATATGATAATGCTCTGCTTCACAACTTTATCAAACTTGAAATTGAGAAAATTCTTGGGACGAATTAAAAAGATTTTCGGAGAAATCAATCGACGTCATCACAGATTCTGACTAGCCATGAAATTATCAAAGGAGTACATGCAAAAATATCGAGGCAACACTACCGTTCGTAGATTTCTGCAAGGCATTTGATTCCATACAGAGAGGGAAGATAGAGCAAACTCAATGAGCAAATTGTCTCCCAAAAATGTTTCAGCCATAAAAATATGAAAGCAATTGTTCGCGCACCTGATGGAAAAGCTGACTACTTCGATATTGTCACTTGAGTTTTGCTAGAAGATACATTGACACCATATGTTTTTAAAATCTGCCGAAACTGCATACTTTCACGTCGATAGATCTAATAAAAGAAAATGGATTTACACATAAAAAAGCAAGAAGCAGTCGATATCCTGCGGAAAATATCACAAACGCAGACTTCGCAGAGGACCTAATACTTATCATAAATACAGCAGACCATGCAGAATCCTAACTGCATAGCCTAAAAAAACCACAAATAGGCCCCAGAGCGAACGCAAATAAAACAGGTTGCATATGTTTTAAACGAGAAAGAACCATCGCCTCACTAAGTGGTGAACCTCTAAAATTAGGATACAAGTTTACATACCTTGGCAACCATATCTTATCTACTGAAATTTATGTCAACAAACGAAGGCATCTACTGCTATCGATAGGTTATCGATCAAATGGAAGTTTGATCAATCTGATTAAATAAAACTGTATTTATTTCAAACAGTGTAAATACTACTATATGGATGCAGCACATCAACGCTTATAAAATACATGGAGAAAAAAGCTAGATGTGAACTACACAAAAATTCAAGGTGTTGTTTTGAATAAATCCAGGGTACAAGACCCCTCAAAACGGCAGCGTTACAGCCACTTACTTTCCATCTCTGAAACCATCCAAGTAAGATATAAAAAAAAGAAACGGTGGACACCGCTGAAGAAGAAAGGATGAACTCACAATCGACTGCTACACATGGATTTACCAGTGATGGTCGACTAGCAAGAACTTATGTAACGCTATGGTATCAAAGAGAATATAGGTGTAACGATACTATTTACACACAACACGAAATGACTGTTGGTTTCATTATACGAACATTTATTGCTACTACTCTTTTCATAGCAGTCGCAAAAAAAAAGCGAGTGCAAAATTATAGGAATTATTACAGTTCATTAGATAAACAAAAATAGTAAGGAGTGTCAGGTGAAAATATAGACAGAGACGTTGTTATTATTGTTCTCGCAACCGCCTGATTCCTGTGTCGGCTCCAATTCCCCAACTGTTTCCCTGACCGCTAACTCGACTGCGACTCCAAATACCCGTGTCTTCGAAAACTCCTTCTTATATATTTTTCAAATTATTCTTTAACTTATGATTTAATCACACGTAGTCACTAAAACATTTTTAGACACGTCATTGGTAAATATCAGCATATAGCTATCTAAAAGTTTATCGACATTTTTTCCTCACAGATGATTCTAAAACGACCTTGCGGCGCTTTTTTGACATGTGTTGACGTGTGCATGCAAAGAAGGACCATACAGACCATAACCTTTCCAAAACAAAAACTTGTAACTACGCTAGAAAAGAATTTATTTATAAAATAATTTACTAAAATCCATAATTATTTTAAACTTACATCAGCTCTGAGCGGACACTTCGAGTAGTTTGGAAGGTCTATCCTTGGGCAGAGGGATGACGAGAACGGAAGATGAGAGTGTGAAATCTGTGCGACTTGAAGATTGTCGAGAATGAAAATTATATTTAGATGCGATCATTTTGCATGATTACACCATGTTTACAAAGAAGTGGACAAGGGTATTTTAACAAGATGTCACTGCATCGATGAACGGTTTGTTTAAAGCTTGAAACAGAACCCGTGTTACATTACAAAATCATTTCTATAAATCATTATCTCTAACGAATATGAGATAAAAAAATCCAATATGTGTTGGGATTAAAGACAAAAGATCATAGGTTAAATTTCTGATTTAAAAATTTAGATAATTAACGTTAAATTTTTATTATGATATTGTAACAAATGTGTAAAGCTCTTTTTTTCGTGTCAGTATTTCTTCTTATTTGTCGTAATTACTAAAGTTTGAAAATATGTAGTTAACAATTATATAATTTTTTCCTAATATATATGTCTCCTTCCCAAACATGCGCCTTGTAATACAACTACATAAGAGAGAAGACAAAAGTATTACAAATACTATAACAAACAATGATTTAAAAATCTATCATAAATAAAATAGAATTCAAACAAGGAATAAGAGTACTGTATGTATTTAATAGCTACATAAAGTTAGATTATGTTTAGAACTGGGAGAATGTATTTAAGATATTAGAACGAAACGTTTCATAGGATTAAAAATATAATTGACATTCATTATATAATTGAAAATGACCAATGATAAAGAAAAACGACCAGAGAGAAAACTCCCGGCTTTTTTTGTATAAAACTAAACCAAACTAAAGAAATTTTGTGAGACGACATGACAAACAATAAAAACAAAATGTTAAAAGAATATTATTAACGAAATATACTTAAGATAAATAAGATATACCTTTCATCCATATCTACATGTCTACATTCATTTGTAGTAGCATATTTCCTTTTTCAATGTTACTCCTAAATTGAAAAGTAGCCAGGTTTTCAAAAACCTAAAGACTAAGATACTTTCCCGAAGACACTATTTTCAATGAAAGTAAATAACACTTAATCTTCGCCAAAATATCCGGATATACTTCAAGAACAATGGATCAATGAGGAACCCAATATTTGTCTTCAAGTTGAAAGTTCAAACGTGAGGATTTAATGACTCAAAAATCCATTTCAGTCGGTTAAATACTAAAGAAAACATGATAAAATCTTCAAACAAGAAATGTTCCTTAAGGCAGTGTTAGATTTATTTTACTCGTAAACTACTTAGAAAATGAAAACGAATTTTATAACAATAGAACCTACCATAATTGATCAACGTCTTTTAGTTATAATGTCTGTAAACAGAATCGGTGTCGTAATATAAATTCCGGCAGAAATTACTTATATTCATTCAGCTTTAATGCTCCCAGTAAATGTAATAATCAAAAACAACTTTTGTTCTCTGTTACATTAGCAGATATTTCAGCAGTTACATGTTATGTGAACATTCTTTTTTAAAATAAAACAGACGTTAACTAAAGTTCAATTCCAAACAGGCAGCATCTACCTCATTATGCTAAACTTAGTAGAATCAGGGTTAATCCCATATGCATGAAATACCCTGGAGATGGTAATGCTAACGGGAATAGACTATTTATGTCTCCATTCTCCTGTATAAGCAACGAGCCCGAATTGATCTTGTGTAACAATCCGGGTACCACATGCCTGGTGGGAAAAGAGAGATACGTTGATGGTGCACTGGGATAAGTTTTCACGAGTCTTCCCTGATGTTGGCACCACGCAGTCCAGTCAGACCGATCACATACTAATTGTAGGAGGATTAGTCATCCCAAAGTAATCTCTCTTTACCTTCAGAAATGCATGCAAAGACGAATTTCCTGCATGGAACCAAACAAAGTTCGTATTATGAAACAAAAAGAACGACCATATGTCCTTGGGATCAGAATTAGCAGTTAGATACCGATTCAATTCAGTCAATATCATTTTATGACTAATAAATTGGCTTCACCATTTTCAGAATGAAAGAATCGATCAGCGATTTATTCTAGAAATGCCTGTTAAGTTTACATAGACATTTATAAACGTTGTATTCTGGTCTAGCTAAAGTAATACCACACTCAGACTGTTATTTCATAAATTTACAGCCTGAGACACTAGGGGTTACTTATTAACATTTGATTTGTGGGTAAGACTTGTTCAAATGGTCCGGCATTTAACTCGAAAATCTATAGAATAAAGAACTGAAATCAATTCTGGTTAGATTAGGGATGCTCGTTTAAGATATATTTCTTTTACTTATTTGCGCTGAGAAAAAAAAAAAAAAAACTTTGCCTGAATGTTGTTAATTGTTTTCTGAATTACTTTTTGAATTTTGCTGACATTTTTCTATCCGTCTAAAAATCTTTGTTAAAATGCCTCACTTTTCGAATCTTGAGGTTGCACCGTTGGTTTTTGATCAAGGCCATATAATTTTGTTTGGAAATCAATTCATAAAATCTGAAGGTCTTGCCCTAAAAATTGGTTGAATTACTTCGATAATGTTAGATACAATTCCAAAGTTATCAAAATTTGCAAACATCTTCTGACGAAAAAAAGCATGAAAAGAATTTTTTTTTCTTAGATTGGTAAAATGATTATTCTAGAGTGTGTTTTAAAAATATATTAGTCTTCGTTATTTTTTACTCAAAATTACGATATTTTTTATCTTTATGCACATGTGAAAGTTTTTTGAATTTACGATTGTGAACGCTGGTTCTCAACATAACCTCACTTTGAATATTTATGCCGTACTATATTCAAACATTTTTTTTTGATTCAGAGATTAAGCTCTTTCTCAAATAGGATTCGGCTGGTATATATATATATATATATTTATATATATTGGCGTTTGAGTCAACCGAGTTTCGATCCCAGCTTCGGGAATCTAGCCTGTCAAGCCATACTGAAGAGTTCTGATAGAACGAAACAGGTCTGTCTGTAGATGACAATATATATATATATATATATATATATATATATATATATATATATATATATATATACGAATGGACACATACATACAAATGCCCACATGTACTCGCGTGAACGTGTGTTAGAAACAATAAATCAAAAACAAATATTGCTAGTTAAACATATGTTCAAAGAAGACACGCAGGTTTTGACGATTATAAGATGATTTTATATTCTGAAGAATATAAAAAATGGCACTCAAGATTCATGGTAGAAAGCACAGAATAAAAACATGATCGAAGTTACTTTACAAGAGATCAAAAAAACATGTGTATAGAACAAGAGATTAAATGAAAATAGCTTTTGAGAAAAAAAACATCAGTTGTAATTTACTGAAAGTTAAACATTCTTTAATTTCTCAGATTTCAAGACTTGATCTTTTTCTAGCTTCATAATGGCACCGTAACAAACATAATAGAAAACTATATCCATGTGTACTGGCATTTCCTAACTTTTTTTCGACGTTATTGATGTTTGAAAATGGCTGAAGCAAACTTCTGAAACTTAATTTTTAGAATTTTATTCATAGCTATCAAGTCGTTTCTAATTATGATGGTGTAGTGAAGAGTGATGTAGAAATGTAGTTTCGTTTGCGCATTTGAATATTTGTTGTTTTGGTTGATTTAGAAATGTGAACATGGCAATTTTATCCTCAAAGCCAAAAATACATCGTTTTAAAATGTTATCAGGTTATCTAATTTTCATCTTTTGGGGATCTTTTAATTTTGTCTTTATCGACTCATAGCTCGATGCTGTGAATATACTTACAATCGATCATTTAATCAGTAGTGGAAATGGCATATTCCTTCCAAGTCTCTTTGAAAAACAAAGAAACTATTTTCAGAAACTGTGAAAGTGAAGGTAGATACATTTTTTTTCAAGTAAAATGGTAAACCTATTTTACGGAAACATGCCATATTGCATTTGCTGTTACAATGTACGAATATGATTTAGATCGATACTGGTGATGATGATGATGATGATGATGATGATGATGAAATACATTTGTGTATTACTGTTGACGCATTTTGTGTTTTACTTTCAAAAACTATTTTATTCTTTCGGTTTAAGATTTATTTGCATTACTCATTCTTTTCTTCTTGTTTTCTATTTTAGTGAAGTAATTTCTGACTGTCTTTTGTTTCATGAAAGCAAACATATCTTATTTTGTCAATATTCAATCGATAATTTAGTCGATTGTCAATTGCGCATATCCTCTTATTTCCTCTTAATATTTTAGTAAATATTTTTGTATTTTATTTTACTGATCATTTTCATTAAAAATGAAAGTTATCTTTATCTCTATATCAATTAAAGGTTTGCAGTCTGATTAAAGAAATGGAATATATCAAAATATTTCTTTGAAATTCAGGAATATTTTATTCATCACATGGAATTCTATTTTTTAATCCTTAATTCGTCTTTTAATCTTTATCAAATCTATTTTGAAGATTCCATGTCGACATTGAACATGACGAATCGATAACTTTTACTCGTTAATTAACGTTGATAGTTTCTAAGAGTTTCTCTTGGTATTCAAATCTATTTCATTCTTCAGATTATCGATCCTCTACCAACTTTTGCTTTTCCTTTTTGATTTTCTGTAATCAGACAAAACTTCTTTTTAAATTATTTTTCACACAAATGAAAAATGATACGTTTTCCAAGTAAACTTCAGTCTTATTTATACCATCAGAAAAGGTTTATTTCTTCAAATATTTAAACATTTTGATGACGTTTCTTCTGGTTTACGAATATGGAAGAAGCAGCTTGAAGCAAGATAAAAGCAGCCTTTTTATCATTCAGATGCAGTAAGAATAGAGGCTCATAGAAAAATGATTTCCGTGACAACATTTATTTTGCCCAAGATTTCATGTGGATGTGACTGAATACGCCAAGTATAATTTTTATTAAGATTGCAGCCAATAATTTGTGTTTATTTCAAAGGAAAATCCCTCTAATTGATACGGACGAAGGGTATCTTGCATTATAGGATTAACATTCTTGGAGTTCCAGGATAAATGACATTTGGGAAAAATCAGTGAAACCAAACCAAGAAACTTATGTGATAAAGAAGAAAATACTCAGAGAAAGCTAAATCTGCGGGTAAGGTGATGAATTATATATATATATATATATATATATATATATATATATATATATATATATATATACGTGTGTACGATTGTGTGTGTGAATGCAGAGGTAAAGTGAGGGGGAGAGAGAGAGATAGAATGAGAGGTAGAGAGAGAGAGTGACTCATAAAAACCTACATAAACAAATGCCTGACCAAAGCACTCACGTTTAATTTTAAACAACTCTTGACCCTGCTTAACATGTCTTTCTAATCAATAGCAGATACTATGTAAGGGTCAATTGAAGACACTTGGATGTCAATAAAACATTTTTACACAGGTAATGGATTTGCTATGTCACCAGTTCATTTTTCGTCGCTTCTTTTAAAAAAATAAAAGAAAACTTTCTTGAATTTTTTTCACTTGACGATGATCTAAATTTTAAACTTGTAGAGGACAATCAAAAACAAATAGCACAAAAGAAATATCCCTGTTTTTGTCATCACCGTTTACATATATATATATATATATATATATAGAGAGAGAGAGAGAGAGAGAGAGAGAGAAAGAAAGAGAGGGATTAGAGAAAAGGGAAGTAATTCCGAAACATAAGATATGAAAAAAAAGACATTCGGGGAATTACTTAATTATATATGAATGATATGCCATGAATAGTGTTTCCCTTTTCTTTAACCATCTTCAGGGCAATAATGAAAACTGTGTTATATCTTATGCCAAAAATGATTTTCAAATGAAAAATTAAACAAATTAAACAAATTGAAAATTTTTAGTGTTTTATGATCGCCAATAGCTTACAGTTGTAAAATTGTATATTACGCATTTAGGTTCGAAATTATTGATTTGTTTGATTTTTTCAAAAAAAGGGTATCATATATTTTTTATATCCTAGAAATATTTTAGAATTTGGATTTTTAAAAGAATTTTCAAAAATAACTGGGGTTTTCCTCGTGGTGTAATGGTTAAAGCGATGGACTGCGGAATCGTAGTATGCGAGTTCGTTCTCCAGTCGAGCTATAACGTTCACTTTCTGGCAAATATTGAACCCCCATATCCTCCCAGCTATGGGCTAAATAGTACCACTACTGTTCTTCTTGGAGAATGACTTTGGCATTAAATAACCTAAAAAGGTTGATATGCCATTAAACAAAGAAACCAAACCAAACCATCAAAAATAACGTCCATATGAGTCGCTAATAAAATGTTTTAAAATTGTTATTACTATTTTACTCTTTTGATAGTGTTTACCACCAGGGTTAGCTCATTGTTTCTAAACAGAATTTGAGTGACAGAAAATCTTCGCAGTATTATTGCTGATCTTAATAATGCAGTAGTTTGGATGCTCTCAAGTCGTCCTCTTATTTCTAAGTCCTCCAGTCCCTGTACTAATCTTTTGGTGGCTGTACCAAGCGCACCAATGACACTTGATATCATCGTCACATTCATGTTCCATAGATTTTCAGTTCTCTAGCAAGGTCAAGGTATTTATCTCTTTTTTGACTTTCTTTGAATTTTTCCTTTGGTCTACCGGATCGGCAAAGTCCACTATTCGGCAGGTTCTCAATTTTTTGTTGTTATTTTTTTCTTGATTATCACAAGTTCTGGTTGTTTTGCTGGGATTAGGTGATCGGTTTTCATCTAAAAATCCCAGAGAAGTTTGTGCGTTTCATTTTCCAGGACGTAAAGATTCTAAGACCTTTTGCGTAGTTATGATTTTTCTTGTTCTTTGCTCCATTTGTTGAGGTTCTTCCCTCGTCCCGAGTATCTTACAAGACGGAGAGCCCAAGTGTTCATCCCTTTGATGAGATTTCTGCTATAGAGTTTGGTTTTGTGCAGTTTTCACGTTCTCTTGAAGCAGTAATTTATTCTTTCATTTCCTCTTATTTCATGGAGTTTGCTTCCAATATTCCCAAATATTTCTAAGTTTCTTTTTCTATGGGCATTCTGATTTTTTCTTTTTCTTTTACACTGAGTTGTTCACACCAACGTTAGTCGGTTGTCTTTCACTAGAGTCTGAGTGACAGCAAGTCTCCTTAGGTTTCCAGGACTCTTCTCAGCATGCTAGCTGATCTCAACAATACTGTTGTTTGGATGGTCTCGATTCTTCCTAAGATGTCCAATACCAAGTGGATTATAATTATTTTACTTTTTCTGAGTTTTTGATACCACACAAAATCTGGTGGACATTCACTTGAGGGACAACGACTCTCTTTCGTTCCTTAGGATTCTTCTCAGTAGTCTGGATGATTATCATTATCATTATTTTACTTTTTAAATGTTTTTTTTTTCGCCAGCCTTAGCCGATAGTTTTTTCTGGAGTCTGAGTTGCAGTAAGTCTCCAGAATTCTTCACAGTATTCTCGCTGATTGTTATCATTATTATTGTTGCTGTTGTAGTTAGAATAAACTCCTTATGCTTATTTTCCACCAGTTTTAGCTGATGAACTTTCACTGGAGTCTGAGTGACAGCAAGTCTCTTCAGGTCTACAGAACTCTTCTCAGTATTCTGGCCGATCTAAACACTGCAGTACTTGGGATGATGTCGATTTGTCCTCTGATTTCTAACTATACCAGCCCACTTCCAGACCGTTTTAAACAAGCCAATTGGTATCACCGATACTCACGAATTCCAAAGTTTTCTTTGTTCTCTTGGAAGGTTCCAGTAGTTCTCTCTTTTCGCTTTCTTTAGTTCTTACTCAGTGGTCCCTCTGGAACGAGCAAAATCCACTATACCGCAAGTTCTATATTTCTGTTGTCACTGGTCTTGTCTTCTTGCTAGGATTAGGTGATGGTTTTTATAACAAAAGTAGGGTCAAATTTCAGTTTCTTGCCCAACTTCCAGTGTATCACCTAAGCCATCCAATCGTGTCTAGTCATATACTCCTTTGGTGCTAGTTTGCTACATTCGCTATTTATGTGATGAATCGTTCCGTCTCTTCCATAAGAATTATCTACACTTGCCGTTCTGTATACTTAATTTTCGCTGTAATATGATTAGTTCTTATGGTGTCGTCTTGTGTTGCTATTTGAAGGGATTCAGTTTCTCTTATAAAGTTTCCTTTTCGTAGCCATAACAATGTCTTCCGGTGTAGGGTTCTGTCAGTTTGTCGCTTGAAATACCTATACAGTTTTTTTTCTTCCCATTTCTCTTTTCTTAATTATTGTTTTCCTTATGCTATCACTGTTGTTACTGGCCGCAGCCATTAGTGTTTCTTTGCTCTTTTCAATGTAACTCTCGTATCCTCGTATTGATTCCTTTGCACAATTTTCAATGCTGAGCGGTGCTCTTCTTCCTTCTTTTCTTCACATATAGTCTATCTATGTCATCTAACGGATACAAGGCCTTACTCATAGTCATCAATTTTCTTGTCCTCTGGTCCATTTTTCTGAGTTCTTTTCGTATCTTTTTCAGAATTGGTCCTGAGTATTTTATAAAGCGAACTGCCCAGGTATTTATACCTTCAATGAGATTTCTGCTGCTGGGCTTGGTTTCCAGAGGCTTTCTTGTTTATCTAAAATTATTTTTTGTTTTTTTTTCTTTTATATCCGCTTGATCAGGATAGTAGAATTCCCCTTAATCATTCATTCTGGTATATTTGCTTCAAGGCGTCTACACAGTCGAAGAGTCACTCTGCCGTGGATGAAAGTGATTTTTTTTCAAACAGAATTCATGTATGACATCATGGCCTGGAGTTTTCCAATTCGTTTTTTTTTATAATGTTGCTCTGAGCGATTACAAGTGTATGTCTACCTCAGGGCCTTCTTCGAGTCTTTGTAATTCTTTTTCCATATCATTTATCTTTCAGCTATTCTCTTATGTTCCTTCTGTTCCTATATTCAACATATAGCCCGTTAATGACTCCTCACGGATGCAATGCCATCTGTATAGCCATCAACTCTTTTGTCCCTGGTCCATTTGTCCAGGTTCCTCCCTTGTTTATTTTAAGAATGCTCCCGAGCATCTTCCAATGGGCTCAGCGCAGTTGCTTATTCTTTTGATGAAATTCCTGCTGCAGATTTTGGTTTAGAGAAGCTTACTCGTTTGTCTGCAGTTTCTCTTTTCTTACTTTTTCTTTCATCTCCGTTTGTTTGATGGTGTGCGCTACCAAAATTCTCAGGAACTTGTAATTCCTCCTTTTCTCCAAGTGTACACATTTCTTAATGTAGTTGTTCTATTTCTTTCTAATATTTGTCTTTTTCCACTTTTCATCATTTGTATGGGACAAATTCTATTCCTATATATTGGTTGTATATTTTTATAGATAGCATCAAATTAAGACTTAGATAAAAAAGCGACTGTCGGACTATTATTAGGTCAAAACTTAGTATTTTTCAAGGCGTATGTGTTTTTGTTGTCTGCTTAAGGGTTCTTTTCATTGAAAGAGTCTCTGGTTACAAGTATGACTGGAGTAGAGACAAGAATCAACCCCTGGTTTAATTATGATTACTCATAAAAATTACAAATCCAAATCAACGTGCAATCCAGACGACAATCCAAGGTATCATGATCAGCACTCCTTTGATAGCTAACGTAAGGGTTGCAATGGCATCCTGCGAATGCTGGCTGTCCTTATTTCAGGCTAACAGACACAGCCCTTATCATTATTATTACTACTCTTTTAAGGGTTGGCTGATTGTTTTCAAATGGAGTTTAAGCGATAGAAATTCTTCTCAAATCTCCAGGAATATTTTAAGTATTTTGGCAGATTTTAACAATACTTCATTTTTGATGTTTTCCACTTATCCTATTATTTCCAAGTTTTCCAGTCCTTGTACCAATCTTTTAAGGATTGTTTCGTGTGAACCAATTGCAATTGATAACACCGTCACCTTCATGTTCTTTAATTTCTTAGTTCTTTGACAAGGTCTTGGTATTTATCACTCTTTTCTACTTCTTTTAATTTTACTCTTTCGTCCGCCGGTATCAGCAAGTCCACAATTCAGCAGGTTTTCTTTTTTTGTTGTTGACTATCATTCGGTCTGGTTGTCTAGGCGAGATTAGGTGACTGTTTGTATCTCAAAATCCCCGAGAATTTTGTATATTTCATTTTCTATGACGGATTCTGAGTTGTTCATATATGACTTATTCGTATGGTCAAATTTAAATTTCTTGCACAGTTCCCAGTGGATCACCTTCACTACCCAGTCGTATATAGTCTTATACACATTTTGCACTAATTTGCTGCATTCACATATTATTTGATTGATCGTTTCATTCCTTTCTCGACATAACCTACAATAGCAATTTTGTTGAATCTAATATACGAGGATCATTAAATAAGTTTCCAGAATTTTTTCCTATGGACACTTTTATTGATAGTACACACATGAAACTCCAGTTCCCTTCGAAGTAATCTCCTCCAGCTGCAATGCACTTGTTGAACCATTCCAACAACTTCTGGAAGACCCCATGGAAGTCCTCTTGTGTGAGCGTGTCAATGACCTTCGTCACAGCCTCTTTTATCTCTTCCATTGTCTCATAACGATAGCCTCTGAGCCTAGGGAATGACCAAAAGTCACATGGAGCAAGGTCTAGACTATAGGGAGGGTGAGGAGCTGTCTTGCAGCCCATCTTTGTCAAAAAGTCTGTGACAAGGATGGAAATGCGGACTGGTACATTGTCCTGGTAGAAATGCCACTGACCCGATTTGAAGAGTGCTCGCCTCTTCCATAGGAATCTCTTCCTGAACTCCCTTAAAACCTCAACATTGTAACCCTAACCCTAACCCTTTGGCCAATCAAATATGGTGTATTAACGTCCTTACTCCTCCCACACCTCTCATCATCCCTTACAGACTCCGTGCCTTCCTTGAATCTCTTATGCCACTCAAAAACTGATGCTCGATTCATGCAAGATGCCCCAAAAGCTATCTGAAGCATTCTATACGTTTCTGTGACATTTTTTCCCAAGTTTAAAACAGAATTTTAGTGCATATCGTTCTTCTAAGTGTACTCATTGAATTTTTGAAATTCACCAGCTGTGACAGTCAGGCTTTAGTAGGTTGTATTCTTGCTGTAGCTGTTCATTTGAACTTGAAATCATAAAAATTGGCCGGACATCTCATAATATGTATAGCAATAAAATAGTGAATTTGCAAGAGTCTACAACAATTTCCAATGCCAGTACAAAAAAGTCTGGAAACCTATTGAAAGTACAACATATTTTGCTTTGACATCGTTGTTCCCATGGTGTTGTTTTGTACTGCTATTAGAAGGGATTTAGTTTCTCTCTTAATGTTTCATTTTCCTAACCATGTCCACGTTTTCTCGTGTGAAATTTCGCTAGTGTGTCGCTTGATATATCCGTACAGTTGTTTTTATTTTTATTTTTGTTTTCTACCAATTGCTGTTCGGCTGAATTTTGTGTTGTTTCTGGTCACTGTAATTAGTCTTTCTTTGTTCTTTTTTATGTAGTCTTCGAGTCGTCTTCTAGATGTATCGCCGCTATCTTTAGTGTTTGCGAGTTCTCTTCCTCCTTCTTCTGTTGACGCATATAGTTTGTCAATGTCATCTCTAGGATGTAAGGCCTAATGCATCGTTATTACCTGTCTAGTTCTCTGATCCATTTGTTGAAGTTCTTCCCTTGTCTACTTTAAGAATGGTCTTGAGAATCTTAAAAAGGAGACAATCCAGGCGTTTATCTCTTTGGAGTAGTTTTCTCGTTCTCCTGTGATTGTCTTTTTAATTTCTTTTTTTCATCTTCACTAGTTTAATGGTGTCCGCTTCCAATATTCCCAAGTACTTGTAAGTTTTCTTTTCTCTGAAAGTTCTTTTTTTAGGCGGGGGGTTCTATTCCTTTCATCATTTGTCGTTTTCGGCTTCTCATTATTAGCATGGCACATTTTTCTATACAAAATTCCATCCCTATGTCTTGATTATATTTTCTCACTGCCTTAGGGTATTAGGGTCTCCATTTTTTTTTTCATTCTAGGCAAAGAATTTGATGTCGTCCATGTACGTTAGGTGATGGATCTTTTCTTACAATTGAGTAAGTTTGTATCAGCCGGTGCATTTTCTAAGTATGAGATTGAATGACACCTTTGCTAGGAAGATTGGAAATACGTATCTGCGTAATTATTATAACCTCAAGAGTAAGGGTATAGATGCATGTCCACAGGAAATACGCATCCGCGTAATTATTATAATCTCAAGGACAATTATATCTATATCCTTGCTGTTGAGGTTATAATAATTATTCGGATGGATATTTCCAATCCTCCAAGGAAGACTTGGCCCTGGAGGTGACAGTGTCCTCGGTAAAGAGTACGGATGTAACTTGCTAGGCACATTCAGTTTAATCGACCGCCCAATTACCATGACTAGTGGATTTGGCGTCACTTGTGTGCGATGTGGTTTGCTGGCTCAGTGGATTGTGCGAAGTGGGTTGCTGCATTCTGTGGTCACTGGTTTAATCTCCAGTGAAGGAGATACGGTATAACATTGCTGATGAGACCTGATAAGGTCGAAACAGCCACCCAGTGTTTCCGTTTGTCGCAAGCAAGTCTTCGCCGGATTTTCTGGTCATGATAATTCAATTAACACAATAATTCCTCAACTTCAAAAAGAAAACGTACATAGATAAAAGCCTTTTTACCTAGATCCGCCTTTTGAAATCGGTTTAATTGCTGAACATAACACAATATATGACCAGAAAAATAAAGAGAACTGTTTAAATCCTATATACTCAAATATATACGGTCTAATATACTAAAATTTGAATTTCGCCATTTCCCAAAAATAACTGAAGAAAACTTCAAACTTTTACACTATGCTTTTTTTAAAACTAAGTCAGAGAAAAACGTTTACAAAAACAATACCGATAATCGTAGTGTTACTTGCACTTTTCTGCGATAGCGAAATCTAATTTTACCGATCAAAACATTTTAGGCAATGCTGAAATATTTCAGAATCTCAGAAAACTTATAGTGTTGCTACATTTGGTCACATGGAAGCTTAAAGTATTTCATGGCTAAGAAAGAAGCAGAATAATCATAGATGAGTTAAGATTGACCCAAACGGTTTACTTACCCAAAATTTTAAAGATCTTTCTACGTTATATAACTAACTCTGTTGGGATTTCCAGTTTAAGCCACATTCGCAGACACATTTTATTGAGTTTCTCTAATTCAAATCGAAGAATGCTAAAATATTATAGAAAGCAAGGAAAAGGTAAAAATATTTATGCTAAAACTTAAAAGTTTTTGACAGCTTTCTTATTTATATCTTTACTTTTTATTTGCTCATTTTTTTTTTTTTGTTCTTTTTCCTTTTTCTTCTCTTCTTTACTGGTGTTTTTATGAACAAGCAGAGCGCACCAGCATCGCAGAACTTTAATAAATTTAGGTTAGAATCGATTAGTGAATTTGTCAGAGTCGTTTCTTTCAATGTATAATTCATATTACTGCAGCACCCATGACAAAATATCATACACTAAAAAATATTTAAAAAACAAAAAACATTTTTAAATTACTTATTCACAAAATATTCTAAAATTTCCTATATCATTTATTATTTGTTCTTTTACATCCCGACACGACCTAAACAATGGCCATACTCGACAGATAGATTTTACATAATACTTAATAAGAAAAATACTGGTAAAAAATTCAAGCAAAGAGAAATTTAAAAAATCACTTAGGATAATAAGTTGCTGTCTTGTAAGAATTTAAAGAAAAATGAATAGTCTAGTTTATTTTTCTTTATCAAATTTTTTAAATAATCTATTCACACACACGTACACATACACGCGTGCAAACAAATAAACAAATATATATATATATATATATATATATATATATATATATATATATATATGTGTGTGTGTGTGTGTGTGTGTGTGTGTGTGTGTGTGTGTGTGTGTTCATTGAAATTAGTGTTCCCAGGCTTTCTTCTGCTAAGATAACTTCGACATATTAACTTTGGTGTCTGCCACTATCAAGGTTAAGAAAATGCGACAGTCGAGTATATTACTCTCTGTATTTGCTAACTCACATGTGTGTGCGTCACTCAAACTCAATTCTGAAAGAGTCCACTTTGTGTAATGGCTAAATTAATGGACTGCGATCGAGTTTAAACTCCAATCGTGCTGTTATAGTCCCCAATATACCCCTCGGCTATGGAATAAATATAGGGCGTCTCAGTGTACATTGTACCCATGTGGCTGCTAATATATTGGGTGTCTGAATACACATAGGACCAATGTATAAATATAAGGTGTCTCAATATACATAGGACCCATGTGACTGCTAATAAGTCTACTAATGATAATGTGTTATTTCTTTTTCAGATTTGAAAAAGCATACTATAACAACTATTAATCCTCGATTACAATGCCTTGAACAAGAGGGGACAATATTTTGCTTCACTATTTACGAGGAGACAAAATCATTTAAAGTGTCTCATAATAGAAGCAACCCCTTAATATGATAATGATTTATTACTGAGACAAGAAACACAAAAAATATTGCATGTACTGGAAGCTGGTTTAATAACAATTAAAATCATTGATTTGATATTTCTTGTTCAAACGATGCATTTTTTACCGGACGTTTTCCAAATGGCTGCCATTGCGCTTGTCTCAGTAATAAACCATTATCATATTAATAGATTACATCTATTTTGAAATACCCTGTAGTATCATTGCTGTTCTTATATAAGGATGGATTTTGCATAAGATACCTCATGAAGGTTTTATATGTCATAAAAACAAATGAATTAACCCAAACCAAACCCAATCCGTTCATATAGTCAATCGATATCAAATATATATATATATATATATATATATATATATATATATATATTCCAATAGTGTTTTATATGTGAGTCGATAGTTATTAACCCCCGCCTCTCTAACCATGACTGCTCTATCCTTTCAATTAAATGGAGAATTGTATTTTGTAGAGCCGAAATGTTAAAAACTTGTAAGTAAAGTCAAAAGTTGATATTTCTTGCCTAATGTTAATATTCATAAGAATTTTTCTTTTGCTCATTTTAATTTTGAACATTTCGTGACACAAAGTTGAAAATAGGTTGTTGATATGAAAAGAAAGTTGCGTGACGTAACACCTCTTTACTAAAGAAGGCAACATCAACTTTTACTTGGTAATGCATCACATTATTCTCTATTATACTCATATTACTTTCACCAAAAAAGAGAATAGCATTCTGAATCTGTTTATGATCTATAATCCATTAATATATATATATATATATATATATATATATATATATATATATATATATATATATATATATATATATATATATATATATATATATATATATGTTTATACACACACGTATACACACGTATATGTGTAGGTATATATTTAATATTTTCTCATAGATATCCATTATGCTTAGTTGGACACAAAAGCTTATATGGTTGTAAAGCACCAGTTTTTAAATACCACTCATTAACCCTCGGAAGACTTACAGTTAAATCACGCAGGAAAAACCATTACTCCTACATATCATTGAAGTTAAGCATCTATTAAAATGCATTGTAGTTAGATGGGTGACTTTTTAGTAATAAGATGTACAATTATCAAAGAATGGCCCGTAAGTATCCAGTCATAATATGTCTCATGCAATTTGTTGACCTATCAATAATTTTTTTTGCTGTTGGTATGTCTGTCTGTCTATATAACCACGTTTCTTTCTTTCTCTATCTCCCTCTTTTACTCTTTCTGTCTCTCTCACTTTACACATATATTTGCCTAGTTAGTGGAGTGTTCGCCAATAGACCGGTGTTCGATGCCAGTGTAACACATTGACCTTCGACCCAGCCATCAATCAAGAAACAGGTGCATCCGGTCGAAGATATCAAGATATAACCTTGACCGTGGACGGATTGAATTCGGTGCAATTTCGACGCCCACGGGAAGCAGGTGGATGACAAACAATTATGTAACCCGGTGCCACAGACAGTTCGAGTTAGTGTTAGTTAGTTGGAGTTCGAGTTGCAGTTCGAGTCAGTGAGAACCAGCTCCCAGCAGAGAGCATGGGCCCTCAGGACCCCATTTGAGCAGCCCAGCCGAATGAGAAAGGAGTGCTGCTATAGTCAGAGGAACCTGGGGTCAATATGTTGCAGTCGGTGTCATCTCCAACTCACTTCTCACACATAACCCCTTCGCAACCCTTTAGAATAAAGTGCGAGAAGCATATTTTTCTAAAGAAGTGTGTTCGTTCATCATTATTGTTGATTATGTTTCCGCATATATGTGTATACGTGTAGTCGTAACACGGCTATACAACACCAGGTCGAGTCGCACCAAAGTGTCAAAAATGGTAGTTGACGCCACTTTGCTTGACACTCAGCATTATAAGGTACGGATCAAGGGTAAAGTGGAGCAATCCTGGGAAAGGAGTAGCGCCCTCCCCTACAGTTAATAGTTAATGAAAAAAGGAGCATTCTGGTCGCCCTCGACTACGGCCACCAACTATATATATATATATTTATAGTGTTGGTGTAGCATTTCTGTTGGATTAACGAAGCATATTTTCTAAGTAAAGTACCTATATATATATATATATATATATATATATATATATATATATATTATTATTATGATTATTATTATGATTATTATTTCATAGTATTGAATTAATTTAGAGGTCTATAGCAATGCGAAATAATAATTATTTGAGTCTAATTAATTTCAAAGTAAAACTTCATCGTCAAATACATTTTTAAAAGGAAGGACTAGATATATAAGTGACTCTCACTAGGCCAATACCTAACGAAGTAAAATCGCAATACTATCGCAACATGCACTCTAGCCAACTGCCTAATAAGGGATACAAACATATGCAAAAAAACTACACTATTTATCGTTTAATTTGCTTAAAATGTAATAATTTTTATATTGGAAGTTCAGTCAGACCCCTGACACATGAGAATTAAAGAACACCTCAAAACACGTGCATCCTCATCGCATAAACATTTAATTAAATGTATAAATAATGATAATAATTTTTTCATTAAAATAGAAGTAATAGTACGTGATGTTGGTAGTCTCGGAATTAAGGAAGCTTTATTAATCGCAAGTTACACCCAGTACAATAGACTACAATTAAATACTGGATAGATTATTAATCAACATGCAAATTTTAAATACATATTTAAATTTAAAACAGAATATGAAATGAAATTAAAATAAAAAGATAAAATAAAATTTAAAAAATGTAATTGATTTGGACAAGTAAAATCACTTCTATTCCGTATGGCGTTTAAACACCCTCCGTGGCACAAATGGTCTCAAACCCAACATAGCGTTCTAACGTCCCACATGACACCATGTTTACTACGTTAAAAAAAATTGAATCTCCAACATCGTATTCATTTATAAAAAATGTCTCTGATGATGAAGAGTTATGTTTGATATTAATTAGACTCAAATGGTGGCCGTGGTGTAATGGTTGTCGTCGTAGGAAATGAACACGGCGCCTCGAGTTCAAATCCTGGACGAGACTCATTGCATTTCACATAGCGCTAATACCCTTGGGAAAGGTATGTATCCAATTATTTTCCCTCCAGCTATGGGTAAATAGTAGGGCAGACGAGGTTCTTCAGCCTTGGTGAGGCAACTAGTCTAGGAGAAGGAAAACTCTGAATTCAAACCTGTTAAACTCCGCCTAAAAATTGACTTTGTGTCATATTCTGCCCGAGTGGAGGGGTTGGTAAATATGATTAGACTCAAATAATTATTATTTCGAATTGCAATAGCCCTCTAAATTAATTCAATACTATAAAATAAAATAACTTGTGCAATGCTTCAAGCAAATAACAACATACTTTCATCCCTACGCTTGAGTGAGGACGAATTTACAATTAGTAAAAAACTATTCCAACTATCGGAAAAACATGCTAAAACTGGTTGCCGAATCAACTTTCTCAAAAGATGCCTCAAGAACAGCATTTTTTAATACCATCATGAATATTAAACTTCAAATATACTTTAAGCTGCTAAGCATTTAACGTTCAATGGATTAATTACTGAAATTCTGCATGAAGAAACCACGACAATATTTACATTTCACTCTACATAGACATATTGATGAAGATAAGAAAACACTACCTAAACAATCTATTACTTCCAGATATCCACTTAATACTACTTTGTCAGCTATTAACCAATGCAAACACAACTGTGTTGACTACAATAAGAAACTTCTAAGAAAGTAATACACATGGTTACAAAAAAAACCAACAATATCGACATACTACTCACCACGCGAATTCTGACAAAAAGCATAATATATACATGTCTGATAATACACGCTCAACAACATCCCAGGTAACAACCTTACAAAATCTTTTAACAATGAATTAAAATTACGCAGTCTCTGACCTTAATTTATTATGGCACAACAATTTGATGATAAATTATTACTTGATATGGAAACCAATTTCTACTGCACAGCCTACCAACTAAAATGGTTATCCAAAATCCAAGTTGAATTTAATACAACAATAACTACCAATACTAACACATTTCCTATTCATACTTTAGATCACCCTATTCACCCACCTCTTTCAAAAAAAAAGAACTAGACCTATGTTATCGAGACTTAAAAGATCAATACTCTCCATACTTAAACGAATACCACAAAATTAATCCAGTACACAACGACGCACTCTATCAACAATGAGAAATTATATATCTACCCTCCAATAAAGGTAAGGAATTTAGTGTCATCTCACGGAACACTTATAATCAATTGGCTCTAGCCATCTTAAAGATAACATTTATTCAAGGGTTACAGGCGTTCAATCAACCCAATTAGAAAACCTAATCAGTAATGCATAGACTAATATCTGTAAACGGAGGAATATACCAAATAAATATAAGAATAACTTTATTATTCGAAATAACAAACTACCCAGTTTCTTCTACCTCATTAAAACGCATAAATCTGATACAACACTCCAGATCAGATCTATCATTTCCAACTTAGAAGTATTTCTTTATAAAATATCATGGCTTCTCGCACAAATATTGAAAACTTCGCTTCCCAACATTTCAGGACATGTTAAAAATTCTGATTAACTCATCCCCGACTAACACAACTAAATAGAGAACAACTTAAGCAAAATAATTACACATTCAGATTGGATGTAATCTTCCTCTACACAACAGTACCTGCACACCTAGCTATCGATATCATATCAAAACATATAATCTTCAAGAACTTATATTGTTACAGACTAATAGAAACAGATATACACCAACTATTTTCCATTATAATAGACAATACTTACTTCACTTACAACGGAAATACCCACAAACAGACATTAGGACTACCTATGGGATCCAGCATATCAGGCATAGTAGCTATTTCATATATGGACCAACTAGAACGTCGAGTACTATATCCATCTGCCCATCATGCATATTCTTCATAAGGTATTAGACGTTATACTTATGTTGACATCATCCAGCGAAGAAGCTACTGCCATATATGAGAAATTCCAAAAGATATACATATTCAGTTTAAGATAGAACATCCAGATAACACTGGATCCCTATCATTTCTATATTTTAAAATGCAAATATCACTAACTGGTAAGATTTACACGAGTTTCTGTAGAAAAGCCATCAGTAAAAACATCTTTGAGCATTTCACATCATAAAAAATAGAATAAAAATTTTAAAAAATAAGATAAAATAAATAAAATGAAATTGATTTGGACAAGTGAAATCACGTTTATTCTGCATGGCGTTTAAACACCCCACGAGGCACCATGGTCATAACATCCAACATGATGTTCTAATACCCCACATGAGATCATGATTCCAACGTTAAAAAACGTTTTATTTTGAAATTAATTAGACTCAAATAATTATTATTTTACACTGCAATAGCCCTCTAAATTTATTCAATACTATGAAATAGAATTATTTGTGCAATGCTTCAATCCAATAACAAAATACTTATATATATATATATATATATATATATATATATATATATATATATATATATATATATATATATACCTGTTGTGACGTAACGCGTGATCAATATTTTCATTAGATCATGGAAGTAGTGCGTTTAAAATACTTGACCATATTATTTATTTGTTTATGTTTTTTTCTGGCTGTCCAGTGTTATTTTAAAAATCTTTAAAAACATCCTAAAAATCCCTCCCTAAACTTTTTCTCCTGGGGATGATCAAAGGTCAAAGTTAATTAAGAACAATTCAAGAAATAATCAACATAAAATTAATTTTCCAATTTGCCTAATCATTTTGCTCATCTCTCTCTCTCTCTCTCTCTCTCTCTCTCTCTCTCTCTCTCTCTAATATTTATATATACCTGTGTGTGTGTGAAAAATGGAAAAGTGTATAAAGCCAAACACAAACAACGTTGTCTGTGTTTGGATTTATCCACTTTCCCATTATATATATATACATATATATATATATATATATATATATAGGAGCGTTTGTGTGTGTGTGTGTGTGTGTGTGTGTGTGTGTGTGAGAGAGAGAGAGAGAGAGAGAGAGAGAGAGAGAGAAAGAAAGAGGTATAGTATTTTGTTCTTAATTTATTACAAAATATTTGATATTTGGAAGTGATATAGTGGAGTTTACAGCGCATACAAGTAGTATAATCTTTCAATAATTTACCAAATGTTCGTACCAGCCATCCATGAAATAGTATCGTTTCTGTTTTTACAAGAATGGTTTTAGCATTGAATTACCAACAAAAGTTGATTTACAGTTTAACAAAGAAACCGAACCAAATCAAATATCCATTTGTCTGATTCACTGATGCTACGTTATTTTTGCACCGATTTTAATCAATCATATTAAAGTTACACCTGAAAAGGTTTTACATTCTCTTAGATATCCTTCTCAGATTGATTTTAAAAATGGAATCTGTTTCTCAGATTTAATGTCTCACTATTCTCTTGTTGAAAAAAAAACCCTACGTGTCATAACACTTACCTACACATAGGTAATTGTTATGAGAAGCAAATGGTTTTCTTCATTTTGTGAAATAATAAAATGAAATATATACAAGAAATATTTTTTAGTTTTTAGTGGTTTTCGAAGGTATCAGAAATTTTTCAATGAACTTGAATCTCTTTTCCATACATCAGATACGGTGTAAACAAAGCAGTGATCCGTTGTAATTAAATGACAAGAACAAATAAATAGGAATAACCCTAATATTTTTTAATTGATTTTGCAGTAATTCTTTTTTAAATGATGACGATATCATACGTCTCAAAACATTGGTGTAAATGTTTTTGGTCAGACCACATTTTTCTGTAAAGCAATTAGAAAATTAGAATGTAAATATTCCTTGAAGAACTTCTTTTTAATCTGTGAGTTCTGCAACAATGCCTTTGAGGCCAAACTTTTGATTAAAGTCTGAAATTATATAGAAACCATCCTCCCAATATTCGACTAATAAAAACAAACGGAAAACTCTATTAAAGTCGACATCATTTGATAGTGCAAAAAGAAAACGATATATATATATATATATATATCATCATCATCATCATCAAGTCACGCTGCGAGAACAGATTTCTCTCTTCATCCGTTCCTAGTGTCCATCGCTCCCGGCAGAGCCTCTAAACTGCATCCTGTGTCTTCGCAGATCTGTTGTTGGTACGTTCTTGTTGGTCGACCAACACTGGAACGTTCATGTCTAGGATTCCATAGGAGAACACCACTTATGCGTTCGTCCTTCTTTCTCCGGCAGTATCCCACATATTTTGTTTGTCTCAAGAGGATGGTTTAGAGTAAATAGCCGTACACCTGTTGTATCGTGGTGTGTAGCTTGCAGGATTTGCCTAGCATTCTTGCGCAGTTCCCATCAAGCTTTTTTCTCAAGACGTTTAGTCAGCATCCATGTGGTGTATCCACGCAGTAGTATTGATACAACCGTTACTTGAAAAAAAAATCCCGTTTTATTTTATCGGGTAGATCAGCCTTCAATGTGATCGATTGCCTATCGACAGTAGTATACGATTCCCCGAAGCAAATAGTGACATCATTTTCAGTTGATGAGACGCCGAGGTATGAGAAAAGGTCAATTAATTTCAGAGGAGCGCCATTTAGAATGAAGTTTGCTTCTTCTCGATTAAAACATATTTACTTCGTTTTGTTTGCATTCATGTAGAGGACAATGCCTCCTGCTGCCTGCTTCAGGCCATGAACCCGGAATTCGGCTTGGGCAGGTGTCTTTGCAAGAAGTGCTATGTCATCTGCATCCGTTAAAGTTTCTGTGGGATATTGTCTGCATCTTGCCTTTTTAAATGTAAATCTATTTTCTTTAATTATATCTATTGACGTTCGAAGTACGTAGTCCAGGCAGATTATAAACAGATAGGGCATTAATGCTTCATCTTACAGAACTCCATTAGCTATGTCAAAGAAGTCCTTTCCTTAAACTCGTGAGCATGCATTGACTTTCGTGTTTTTATTGAGAATCATTATGGCGGTAACAGTTTCTTTGGGGAGACCGTAAGCTAGAAGTATTTGCTTCACCTTTCCTCTATGTATCGAATTAAATATCTTGGAGAAATGTACAAGCAATCGTGTTGCCTCGAGATTTTTACGCGAACTTCTTCGATAATTCGACAGTTTGTTAAAGTGTGTGATGTTGTGGATTGTTTTCTCCGAAAACAGTCCTGATTTTTCCTAAGAAATTTCTTAATTTCACGTTCGATACGAATGAAAAATAGAGCATTATTAATCTTGCAATAGAAATAAATGTTATCCATCAGTAATTCTCGGTGATTCCGTGGTCAAATTTCTCAGAGAAAAGGAAAATGCAGCCTTTTGTCCATCGCTCTATAGTTTTCTGATTATATACGGCGTTGCAAAATCGAAGAAGTAAGTCATCATATTCCCTTTCTTCCATACTTCTGGGAGTATTACGTCGAGACCTGCAGCTTTTCAGTTTTTAATTTTTCTAAATACTTCGTTAAGTTTATCTTGGCTTTTCATAATTTTGTGATAGGTTTATTTGTGAGTTTATGGGAGTGTCCCTGGATATTCTTGAAATGTTTTTTGACATCTGTATTCATTCTTCATGGTTGAGAGCTTTTAATTTTGCTCTCGAGGAACCCTTCCTTTTGCTCAGTTCATTTATTGTCAGTCAGGCTATACGTGATTGTTTTTCTTCTACTGAGTTTTGTATTTATTGATCTGCCTTTAAATGTATTCTTCTTGTTCTTTTTGTTATGTGTTAGTTCTCTTTGTGGCTTCTTAAGTTTCTACACGTTGGCATTTGTTGGGTTTCTTTAATCACATAAGGACGCTAAATCACGTTATCTCATTTTTTTCCAAACTGCTAGTATCTCTCACGAAATTCTATGCTTTTCTCTTTGTTTTGCTGGTATGCATTCTGCATATGGGCATAGACAAAGTTTTCGTAATATTCATTCGGAGTATATGTTTCGGATATCTCCTGAGGAGTATCGAATTTGTTTCTTACTGTTATCGTATATTTATTGCTAATATCTCTATTGATAAGTGAGGACCAATCGTATCTTTTTGTTTTGAATGTTTCTACTTAATTTCTGTGTTGACTCAAGCGTATCTTTGTTGTGACAACTCTGTGATCAGAAGACACTCCTTAAAGAGAGGAATACGCCTTACCGTTCAGAGTGCTATTTATCCACTTCTTGCTTATGAACATACGAGGATCATTAAATAAGTTTCCAGACTTTTTTCGTATGGGCACTTTTATTGATAATATACACATGAAACTCTAGTCCCATTCCAAGTAATCTCCTCCGGCTGCAATGCATCTGTTGTATCCTTCCAACAACTTCTGGAAGGCCCCATGGAAGTCCTCTTGTGCGAGCGTGTTAAAGACCTTCGTCACAACCTCTTTCATCTCCTCAATTATCTCATAACAACAGCCTCTGAGCTTAGGGAATAACCAAAAGTTACAGGGAGCAAGGTTTGGGCTATAGGGAGGGTGATGAACTGTCTTAATTCCCATCTTGGTCCAATAGTCTGTGACAAGGATGGAGTTGTGGAGTGGTGCATTGTCCACGTGGAAATGCCACTGACCCGATTTTAAGAGTGCTCGCCTCTTCCGACTGAATCCCTTGCTGAACTCCCTTAAAACCTCAACATAGTAACCCTAACACTAACCGTTTGGCCAATCAACTCTGGTGTATTGACTTGCTTACTCCTCCAACACTTCTCATCATCCCTCATAGACTCCCTGCCTTCCTTGAATCTGTTATGCCACTCAAAAACTGATGCTCGATTCATGCAAGATGCTCCAAAAGCAGTCTGAAGCATTCCATACGTTTCTGTGGCATTTTTTTAAAGTTTAAAACATAATTTTATTGCATATTGTTCTTCTAAAGTGTCCTCACGTCCAGATTGCATTTTTGAAATTCACCAGCTGTGACAATCAGACTTTCGTAGGGTGTATTCCAATTCCTGCTGTACCTGTTCGTTTGAACCCGAAATCATAAAAATTTTTCATAAAAAAAGTCATCTCATAAGATGTATAGCAATAAGATACTGAATGTTCAAGAGTCTATGACAATTTTAAATGCATGTACAAAAAAGTCTGGAAACCTATCAAATGCACTATGTCTAATCTATCCTTTGAACAGTTATAGGTGCATAATTGTCCCTCCTTATTTTTTAACGTATTATTAAGGCAAGTTGTCTGTCTTCGTGTGAGATGCCTGTTAAGTTTTCCCCATTTCTGTTTGACGAATTGTGTCAGCAGAATTTCTTAGGTCCGTCAATGCCTGTTTGAACGTTCATGTCTCTTCCGATGATTTGTTCCTTGTGTTTGGGAATGCTACGAACAAGGGAAGATAACTCGTTGTAGAAGGTGATGAAGTCTTTTTCATTTCTGGTTTTGGTGGTACTGTACTAAGGGATGGTTAATGTGCAGTGAAGTACTCATCATTTTCATTTGTATTTTTAATGATTTTAGGGCACGAGGACTAAGAAGCATGTACTACATTTTCCCACATAACTACTTTTATGTAATGTTTAATTGCACTGGATAGTGTTCTAAATAGTAAAATCATTGCTTATTGGTCGACGAATTAAACACCCAAGAACAATCAATGTGAACAGTCAGTATCGACAACTTGTAACATGCATTTATGTCTGTTTTTATTAGGCAGTTTTAGATTAGAAATGATGATAATACTGTTTAATAATTCAAGAAAAATTGTCCCAGAAATACACGTTTTAGTGTACAAGAATTCATCTTTTCAACTAGCAAGGAAGATTCTTTTTGATTACCTTTTTGTTTTCAAGGGTTTTTTTTTCACTTTCTACCATAAATTGTAAAATAACAATGCTTACAGCATCTCATTAAACGTCATTTTAAGGAATTTTTCTGAAAACATAACGACAAATGTGGAAGGAAATGTCGACAACCCCATCGTTCCAATGTTAACATGTACTGAGACTTGTATTTTACATCGATATAAAAGTCCGCCTATTATTTTAAAAGAAAGAAAAATAAAAATAATTTGACATTTTTTTATGTTGATTGCTTTATTATATGTCTCAATCGATTTTCTCTCAATAGAACAAGATGGATGCTGGCAAATAAAATGCATTTTGTTGTAACAATGTATCGTAGTGGGTTGGGTATTTTGCAAAAATATCTTTTGAATAAACCAGACATATATACACACAGATATAAGCGCACCCACACGTACACACACACACTCATTTGCACAAGCATATACATATGAACTGCTTATATATATATATATATGTGTGTGTGTGTGTGTGTGTGTGTGTGTGTGTGTATCGAGAGAGAAAGAGAGGGAGAGAGGGAGAGAGATGATAAGAGAGGAGAAGAGATATAATTTGTGTGGTTAGGACTCCGGTTGATATATAATTGACATCAACAATGACAGTGTTTTCAAGTGTAGAAACCAGTAACAACATTATGCTATCAAACTGCCAATACAACAGATAAATTGGGCCTTCAGAAGAATAGATAATAAGCATCGAAGTTGATTTGCTATCAACACAACATATAATCTAACAATTTTGGAAGTTTTGGGAGACGGAAAAGGAAATTTATTTTTTATTTTATTTTAATATTATACATAAATCCGTGTTAAAGCCAAGTAAACTGACAATAACGTGACAATTTCGTCTTGTTAGTCTTTTCCAACTGGTAGACTCCAGTTTTCCTCTGTTTATTGCAAGGTATATAACATTTCTAAAAGCACGTTTTCAATTTTACTATTTTAAATTGTTATCTTTGTTTTGTTTTTTTTTTTATTTGGGTGGGGGTCGCTTGATGCTAAACCTGTAAGGCGTGTCAATATTTTCTTGGTCCCTATTCATTTTAGTGCTTCGTCTTGTTTTTCTGTTTAGATTTTTTGCCTGTCAGAATAAGAAAATTGAAACAATAAATACGTTATTCTGCATCTTTTTCATATTATTTCTTTTCAAACAATTCATTTCATAAGTTGGATTATAAAACTTGTTCAATAATTGCCAAGGAAAAAAGACATGGAGAAATAGGGCTATGTGACGTCAAGTAACACAAAATAAAAAACACAGTGCTACTAAATGTTTGACAGAAAAAATAAAACGTTTAGTTTTTTACTGCGATATATTATCACATTTTTATTAATTCTAATTAAAGGAAACATTTGGGTGTAATCAAAAAACAGATAGGTATCTTTCGGATAATTGTAGAAAGCTGATTAAACAAGTGAATTTAAATCTGAATACTCTCTAACAAGATCCAAGTATTTCTTTATTTTTTCAGTTTCTTTTGCTTTCCTCAACGATCTAATAGAATGCTGAAAGTCAAAAGTTGGGAGGGTTTTTTTCTGCTTGTTAATAAACACTCTCGGTCTGGTCTTCTGGCTTGGATTGGGTGATTCCTTTGTATTACAAATATACAGAGAATTTTGATCCTTATTTTCTATTATAGATTCTGGTTACAGGTTTCCTCTTCCTACTTATGTGCAGCTCATCCCATGTGCGATTTCTTAATTGTTTCGCTTTAAGTATCCATACTTCTGTTTTTCGCTTTAAACTGTTTTTCTTCCAATTTTTATTTCAAAACATTTCGTTCACTGATTTTTCTGTTTTTCATTGAGTCATTTATATGATATTTTTTGACTGATGTAATCACTCTTTCTTTGCCCATATTATTATCGTTATTATAATTAACAAGGATAATTATAGGCAACAGAATAGGAAGTGTAAGTTATGTCGTGATAGAGACGAAACCATTAGTCATATCATAGGTGAACGCAACGAACAAGTGCAAAACGAGAATAAGACTAGACATGACACAGTGGGAAAATTCACCCATTGGGAATTGTACAAGAAACTACAATTTGACCATACTACCAAATGGTATACGCACAAACCAGAATCCGTCCTGGAAAATAAACTGCAAAAAATTCTCAGGGATTTTCAGATACAAACGGATCACCCAATCATTTTTAGAAGACCAGACCTCGTGACATCAAATAAAAAAAAGAACTTGACGTATAGTGAACGTTGACGTTCCAGTGAAATTCAAAAAAAACAAAAATAGAGAAGTACTTGGACCTGGCCCAAGAACGTAGAAATCTTTAGAACATGGAAGTGATCGTCATACCAATTGTGATTTGCAAGTTTGGAATGGTCCCCAGAGGTTGGAAAGAGGACTGGAAGAGTTGTCAATCGAAGGAAGAATCAAGACAATTCAGATTATAGTATTGTTGAGATCGGCCTGAATATTAGAAAGTGTCCGGGAGAACTAAGGAGACTTACTCTCACTTAGACTCTAGTGAAAGACCCTCTGCTAACGCTGGAGTAAAAACACTCAAGGAGTTAAATAAATTGTCAATTAGATTGGAAAATGGTTTAATCTCTTTAGGTATATTAATTTTTAACAATAATTTCACAATGGTTTGTAATTTATTGACAGTATTTTCATGATAATATAAATTGTAATTGATCTGCAGTTGTGGATTTCTCATCACCATAATCTGATATGTCATAATAGCATAGAAATATTTCAGTCAATACGAACAAATTGTCTTCACTATCCATAAGATTATGTTCCTATATTGAATATGATTTATATCGAGGAATTCTAAATACTATAATCATTGTTATATTATCGACGACTAAAGTATCAAATTTTATGATCCGAAAAAGCTGGATCTCGTTTAACAGAGTCCAGTCAGTATGGCACTCAGGCGCCAGTTTTCTTCACTGACAATTGGATGATCGGCTTCAAAAGAATTCCACATCCTCCACTGACCAGCCATTCACTGTCACGATATTTGAAGAACCTTCAGCTTCGGGGTAAAACATGAAAGGCCTGACAAAATCTCTTGACAACATCTTTAGATAATTCACTCTGAAAAAGTCTTTAAACGTCCTTCTTTCCCATTCTATTGCATTCGATTTTTTAAAATAACATTGACAATAACATTCAGACGATATTAAAATTCATGTCACTTTTAGAATATAGATTTTATAACACATTTATGTCACATTGATATACGGAGGAAATGGAATAGTTGATTTACCATTTCTTTCTAATTTGTAGATTTCTTGATCTTACTGGTATGAGCGATCTACCAATTTGGGTCTAATTCTAAATCTTATGATTATGGAAACTTATTGATACACCACGTATCATGTGGTCAATTTGATTGTTTGTAAAATGTTGGTCTTATGTGTTTTGTATCGAAAACTTACAAGTCCTTTATTAGGAAGAATCAATAACCCTTAAAGAAATAATATATTATCACTGATAACTAACTGAGCTAATGGAAATTTCATGATAAAAATGCATAATTGTTCGAATATTTATAAACATAATAAAATATACCCTAATAATATTGTAATTATATTAAGATAAAAGTCATTCGTAAAACCATCATCATTATCTTGTCCTGCCATCAGCGCGGATATCCTTGACCCTCTCTCGCCATCTCTCCCTATTGTTCATTGCATCCGGCAGCTTCTCAGGGCTGCACCCCGCATAGCTGCTATATGTAGGTTCGAGCTGGTTGCCCTGCTTTTGCTCGGCCATGAGAAGGGGTCCATAGGAGTACATCACTTATGATCTCGTCCCTACTTATCCAGCAGTGTTCCGCATGTCGGGTTCGTCTAACTTGGATAGTTTCCGTGATGGGTTTTAGATGGCTGTACAGCTGCTGCTTTGTGGAGTGTTGCCTCCAGGACCTATTCCATATTCCTCACAGCATTCTTGGGTAGTTGCCGTCCAGCTTTTTCTCCATCCGTTTAGTTAGCGTCCATATAGTGCATCCATATAGCAGTATCGACACAATTGTTGCATGGAAGAAACTGCGTTTCATTTTATCGGTCAGGTCTGACCTCCATATGACCGATAGTCTATTGATAGCTGTCCATGCCTTTGTTAGTCGCATGTCGATGTCTGTCTCGGTTGATGAGACACTGCTTCCTAGGTAGGTGAACTTATAACCTTTAATTATTCATTTCCAAACATGTTAGCAATTTAAATCCTCTCTTATATCACTCTTTCGTTGATCTTCTCTTTTCCCTACCACATTTCTCTCTCTCTCTCCCTCTCTCTCTCTCCCTACTTCTCTCTCTCTCTCTCTCTCTCTCTGCTCCTCTCACTCTCTCTCTTGTTTTCTTTTATGGCAAGCAATCATGTTAAAAGGGAATCCATCTTATTTCAAGTTTCAAATGACCAAGAAATACCTTAAAAAAACTTGTTACATAGATAAACAAACGGACATAAAAGCACTCAGTGAGACACAAACATAAACACAGTGTCAGCATTATTTATCTACGGTTTATTTTGGCTATTCATTTTGATTATTTTTCCGTAAAAAGAACTGTTTAAAAGCGGCGCAGGTGTCTTATATCCTGACTAACAAATGTTTAGGAATCATTGATCTTTCAACATTTATGTTTCTATTTTTTTTTATCATTTATGAAGTAAAAGAAATAAAAACTGAATTTTGGTTTATCATGTTTTCTACTTATTTTGCTGTAAACGATGAGAAGTGATAAAATATTTTGTTAGAAATTATCGGTTAAGTAGTGCAAAACTTTCAGTTAAGGTAGAGGGAAGATGTGCTTTAGCTAAAAATAAAAGTATACAAATCAGGGGGCTTTGGAAAAATAAATTAGCTAATTCTATTACAACTTTTAACGTATCTAAAGAAAGAAGCCGACATTTTATGTTTATTTTTTCAAGTTTTGGAATCTGGTTCGCTGAAAAAAGTTTAAACATTAAACATAAATTTTTTAGTTGTTTCTACACATGCTGTTATAATTTGAGATTATTTGAACTAAATTTGGTAAAGTTACGAAATTATATATTTTTTGTGAAATACCCGGCACATCACAAACAAATTTTATATTTGTCTACTTCTTCAGTCGTAATTACTGAAAACAAAGTGCTCGCAATCACAGATAAATTTTATTACCCAAATGAACAAAAAATTCAATTTCTTTTTTAAAAAAATTTGTTTCGTAAAGCACTAAAAAATAGTGACAAATTATCAACTTTAGATGGAAAAACTCAAACAATCGTGTCGGAAAATTTTATTGTAGTAATTGCAAAAATCGACTGATGTCTTTTCATATTGCTTTGATTGTTTTAAAGTCCATTTAAATCTTAAAATAAATATTAATTAAGTAATTTAAATAGTATTTAGATTTGCATATCGGATGATATCTGCCGTAGTATTTTGATACCCGATAAATTGATATGAAATTACACGTTTTATCCTGAACTTAAATTTCCTACCGAAAACACGGGCATTTTCTTTTGAAATCATATGCCTTATGATAATTGTTATATTTTCTTATACGTTTCATATACCAAATGTAAAAACTATCATTGTATAGTGATATTATTATGTGTTTAATTAGCCAGTAAAAATTGCATTTAAATCCATTAATATTTAGATGTTTGATGCACTAACATTAACCATTTCAACTCAAGATAAGTCATAATAGAGAGAAAACATCATTGAATATCAATTCGCTATAAGAAAAATATATTTATGAATATTATGTGCTCAGTTTCTAAACTTAATAATTTGACAATTAAACTGTGTACTCAGTTAAACTGAATTATTTGAAATAGAACTGACTATTTGCATAAAAGTGGATTTGGCGTTAAATAACTTACAAAGGTTGATGTGCAATAAAACCCAACCAAGCAACCAACCACCGAAACTTAATTGGTATCAATTTTCGTATAGAATACCATGATTGGCTTCGGCCTCAACACTCAGTAATACAAACTTGGAGACAGTAATAAAAATAATTTCTCATATCAGATAATTTGCAACATTCTTCAATAAATCAGCCTATAATTATTTCAAATATTTTAGGGGAAACAAAATGAAAAGATCTCCCCAATAAATAGGTTCCGTTTGACATTTTGAATGATTTATGGACAATTAATACCTTCTTTTTTACTTACTATTTTGAGTACAACATTTTGAGTACCACATTTTGAGTACAATATTTTGAATACAATATTTTGGCTTCGGCAGCATTCATATGGTGTATAATCTGTGAGGAATAAAAACTATTTTTTAACAAGAAAAAATCATGTATCAAAACATCATGTGAAAATATGTTTTTCCGATTATGTTTTGATACTCGAGTTTTTCTTGAAAAAATATTCTGCAGGAATATCACGGTAGAACATAATATGAAAAATCAACAGACCATTGGAAAGGATCATCACAAGGCTAATTTCCGTATGTTACAGATCTGAGATTATAGAAAAAGTGAAAGCCAAAGCAGGATTCTGTTAAGAGGGCGTCATATCTTGGAAAATATTTTTCTTTTTAGACGAATTATACCCATGATGTTGACAAAAGAATTATTCGGCCGTAACCTATGGCGACAACTCCAGAATTTAATTACTTGAACAATATATGGAATATTAACACTAATGTCAGTTTAATTGAATTTTGAATAGCATAAAGGAAAAAAGAATGTACAGATTCTAGCATTTATCTTGTGCAGCGTTTATCATGTTATATTTTCTATTATAATAATGTATTGCGAATAACAAATGTTGAAGCTGCACATCGTAGCCAGTTATAAACAAAAACTCAGTTATTATCTTTGGAAACTTCATTAGGATTATTAACAAGAATTACTTCATATTCTTTAGATTACTTTAATGTTTTCAGAGAACATATTAATTATTTTGAAATCATGATTATAACAACAGTTTGCCATTTGATGAACAAGAAGTGCGTCATAACGTTCCTACAAACTGACACAATTCTAAATTGAATCATATTTAAGAATGTACTAATTCATTTAACCTCACTTCTACGGATTATTATTAAATCATCTAAGACGATTCTTCGTAGACAATATTTTTTCCGTCAAACAGATGATTTGTAAGGAATTTTTGCGTTTAAACTCGTATAAGTGCATGAGATACTATAGAGAAAAGGGCGATGTGTAATGTATTAGCCGCTTCCCCCATTTATTCACGAGTTTTATCTTTGTAGGTATGAGAGACAGCCAAACACGAAACTTGAGACACTCAGTCAGCTACCTTGAGAGTGATAAAATAAACAACTTAAATTTCAGAGCTTGTGGAAAATACCCCTCTCCATTATGAGTTGGCTATGATTTGTCAAAGAATGAATCTTTTTCGGATCAATGTGAAAATACAACTTTACGTCATCATGATTTGACGAAAGGTCTAGAGGGAAGTGGTAATATCAGCAATTGTGAGGGAGATTTTCTATTTGAACATTTTTTCTTTCCTGATCTGAATAAAACTATTTTGTCGTCATCTTTTGATCTTGTTTTTGTCAATTTGTCTTGCAAGCTTTCTCTGAGATGCCTGCAATGCTGCAGTGGGGTCAGTAAGTTAAATTTTCCAGTTTAGTCGAGTACTTTCGTCTGATCAACCTAAAGATTTCTTTTTTCATAATTTACAAGTGTCGGCTTTTGTTTAGAAAGCCAAACAATATTTTATTATCAATTCTTCATACATTTTAAAATTTGTATCATACATAATTCAAAGAAAGCGAAAAAAAAACTTGTTTGATAAATATGCACTATAGAAATTGGACGAGCAATAAACATCATTGCTGTATTTTTCAGCATTTTACATGTTCCACAATAAAAAAAAAAATCTTCCATGTTATAGTTATGGTAGAATAATTTTCTATTTTGAACTTTGTATGTGTTCATAATGGTAAACTGTAAATGTCAGCATTTAATTTAGCAGGGATGATTTTATATTTCATAGCCTTCTTCAAAGCAGATGGAAAATGAATGAGCATAGATGTATAGATCAACTTGAAATTCTTCTTTCAACGCATAAAAATCCATCCCCTATCAAGTGAATCGAAAGTTGACCTCTTTGCTGCCAATCAACGCCTACGTAAAAAGAGTAAAACTGGAATTTATGAGTTAGATCGACTGAAGATGAATCGTTGATTTGATATTATCTATGAACACAAGAATTTCTTCACGGATTAACTTTTTTCAAGCATCTCGATGGCTTAAATGTCTGCCCTTTTTCATCTGGATCAAATAGAAATCTTCGTTGAATTAATCTGTACATCGTATAAAGAGAAATACAAAGAATAAATTGAAAAAGTCGCAACACAAATAAAAAAAAAAAGAAAGGTAATTGGGAAATATTTCGATTTGATATTTTCATGATTTCTTTTAAAATTGATTATACAAACCGATATTCAAAAACATTGAATTTATTGCATATGAGAAGCATCTTTACACTCATTGTGTCAGCTTGCATTTTGAATTCCCTTACAAGTAGGACTTTTCATGTGAATTTTAGAATGTCAGGTTTTAATCTCATTCTTGAACAAAAGAGACATTTTAAGGAAAGATTCTTCTGTTACTGCGTTCATTTTTTGAGTGTTATCATTTAACATCTCACAACTTAATGTGCTGCCAAAATATTGTGATAAAAGTAACTGTAGTAAGTGTTTTGTTCTGTTTAGTGAACACAAGTAGTAGTAATAATAAGACAAACCACGATATGTGAGGAAAATAGTTATATTGACAGGAAAGAGTATTTACAAGAGAGAGACTGTTAGTAATAAGAACATAGGATTAGTGATAGAGTAAGGATTTACTTCAACAATAGGAACGACTCTTCTGGTCTGACTCGTAGGCTTATTCTTCCTAGAGTGATCTCCGCTACTGCCGGAAATGGCAGATGGAACAGCTCATTATGCTGAAAAGGTAGGTGATACCCAACAGTAAGTAAAATTAAAAGTCATGACTGCTGTAATATCAAAATGGCACTTGACTATTTATTTAAAAAATACAATATTAATAGTAATGCTTCTTTTTCGGTGGACAAAAATATCACCAGTTATGATATCGGAAAAACGGTGAAGGATGAAAATTCCTCCCAATCATGAGATCTTTCATAGAATAATAATTAAGACGCCACCTATAAAAACGAACTTTCCTCCCCAAAAATAATACCCGTAGAATATTATCGAAAATATTCATTTACGATGATTTTCCAGATTCATTTGCCAAAGAATGAAACCATGATATTACGCTGTGAGAAAAGTAAATCAAATGTAGAAAGTAGAACATATGCAAGTTGTTTTTTTTTTTTTTCTTGTATTTTCTTTTCTCTTGCTTGGTGCGAACGTATCATCCACATTGGCTAGATGTAAATATGTTTTTCTCTGGCTATATCCAAATATATATTTTTCTCTTGCAATATGTAAATATACATTGGTGCAGTGATGTCGCGTATGTCTTTGTGAGTATAACTAGAAATAGTGAAAACAATATGAGAGATATTTTTAACCGGGAAAGAAATTATCAGAAAACAGCAAACACATCCTATGGGACATCAATTTTTTTCTTATTCATGCAATGATTATTAGTAGCGTTTCAGGCGCCGATCGCTTGCTTTGTTGATAACTCATATATTTATAATACTGTTGAGTGAATTTCTATGGACTTTATCTACATACTATTAATTAACAATACATATCAGAAAAGCTCACATGCAATCACATAGAGAAGCACGCAGACACATATATATACGTACACCCCATCTATAAATTAACAATATAGTTTGCAATAAATAAATAGTGCTCAATATCCATAATGGAACATATATATCTTATATAGAATAGTGCAGGGCACAGATTCAACTGCACAAGTGCGTTGACTCATTGTTTTTACTCTAACAATTGTTATTCATTAATTTTAATTGGAAATCCTAAAGAAAACTGTATAATGGATAATGGAATTTTTAGAATAGTTGTTGCAGTTTTTTAGCATTGTCTAATGTTATCAAGACCTTTATTCATCACGGAACTGTCAAAAACCTCCAGAGAGAGAGGGGGATATATATATATATATATATATATATATAGAGAGAGAGAGAGAGAGTGAGAGAGAGAGAGAGAGTACTCAACGACTGAAGTTTTCGATGATTGGTATGAATTGTTGAGGAAAATAAACACTACGTAAAAGTTCAAAACAGCTGTAAGATCAGCTGGAACAATTTGCATACTATACGATGCACGCAATAACAAGAAAGGCTCCAAGACCAAAAGCCTATGTGGGCACAAATTCTAATATAAAGAACACAAAAGCCATTTTCTCTAAAAAAAAAAAAAAAGTATCTAGACAAACCATATAATTCAGGGTAAATATGTTATGAATAGAAGAAATCAGAATATAGCTTTCTGGTTATGCGAATAAATTGTTTATTTATGAACTATCAAATACGGTTTATGAGGAAAATTTTTCTATGAATATAGCAGAGTAACTAGAATATTGGGGTGTTACTTTGCTGCCAATGGTAAAGAGACTTTAACCCCATGAAATTAAATTTATTGTGAAATTTGTTACTTCTCTACGTAAACTAGGTTCGTGTCGAAATTTATTGGTTCTCTATTTCAAAAAAGACAATGCGCATAGTCAAAATCATAGAAAAGGGCGAGAAAAAGAAAAGAAAAGAAAAAGTAGGATTCTATTATTCTTGTCAATAATCAGTCCTGATCTTCATCTCATGGAAAATTCTGGAAAAAAGCTGAAATCTGCCAGCGGCAAAACGAATCATTCAAAAATTCAAGATCTTGAACATATTCTAAATGCAGAAGGCTGAACAACCTGCTTGAAGAGGCAAGAATCTTACAGATAGCTACAAAAATGGTTTTGCAGCATTCATTATTCTTATAAAATATACCACTAAATATTTAGGAAGTGTGCCTTCAATACTGTCCAGCTTAGATTGACTATTTTCTAATTTCAAATAACAAAAATTGATTAAAAATCCTTTTAGGATATCCTTGTAAAATCTCATGCATTTCCGTTTATTTATGAAGACATTTGATGAGTTAAAAATTTCAAAGACTTTAAGAATGGGGACTATACAAGTAAGCTTAGCCTCATAAATAGATGCTCAGGCTCACGAATATAAAATTCTCTGTATTCTATATTTCAACCTATTTTTCATTGACACGCTGCGAAATCAAATGAATGAAAACAGCTGTCCTAAAACTGACTTCTTTATTACTAACGTTCGCGGTCCAAATGACGCAGATTGTTCCAGCGATTTCAATCGATGCAATTATGCAGTAAGCTTTAATTCAGGAAGAAAAAAAAGAAATCTGTATTTATGAAAGTCTAGACAAAGATCAAAGAACAGAAACAGGAAAAAAGTGATCAAAATTGCCTGAATTATATAATGTACTAGACATGTCTACGTTGGGCCGCAGGAATAGAAAGAATATCAAGGTCCGAGTGAAAAAAAACGTACGAAGTAGAGTTATTACATCATACACACAAGGGAAAACACACATATTCGAACCCCTAGACACTTAGGTAGTCGCACTCACATATAAACGGGGGTGTCCTCGTGGTGTAATGGTTAAAGCGATGGACTGCGGAATCGTAGTACGCGAGTTCGTACTCCAGTCGCGCTATTACCTTCACTTTCGAGCAAATATCCTTGGGAAAGGTATGAATCCCCTTATCCTCCCAGCTATGGGTTAAATAGCACTACTACTATTCTTCTAGTAGAATGGCTTTGGCATTAAATAACCTAAAAAGAGTTGATATGCCATTTAACAAAGAAACCAAACCAATCACATATAAACATACTAGAGAACTCGAATGTAAGTGAGGAATAGGATTTACTATGCAAAAGTTGCCAGACTTATTTTTCGAAGACCAAAAAGTCAGTATGCAATTGAAAATCAGTTTTTTTGGCTGCAGAAATTTGCATGTGTCTAATATTTAATTCTTTACATTACTATCTTTTCTAGATTGTTTGTCCATATTATTAACTTCTATAATGCTAATTAATTTTATTTCCGTTTCTCTGATATATTCTTCTGATTGATACTTGACACGTTATCGTATTATATCTACAAGTCGAAACTCAAGAACATCGATTTTTTTATGAGTTGTCAGAAAGCTAAAATGAATCAAGACCTATTTGAGAAAAATTTGCTTTCTTTTATATTATACGTATCAATGATTAAATTTCGATTTGATTTTTCCATACTATTTTTGCTATTATTTTTTTATCTTCACCCCCAAATGGCCATACATTCAAAAGATTGTTCAAAATTGCACATCATTGACCAAATGATAAACTGTTTGAAACATCATTCCCATTAAAACTATCAAATCTACTATCAAACTATCAGTAGAGAACATACATAGATTCAATTGAAAAATAATGAAGCTATTATAGGCTTGATAATGACAGAATACAGTATTTGCGTTTGCAGAGATATAATCATGACCACTCGCATAGAATTTTATGAGCTTAGCAATTTCTCAGTCAATAATTTGTTGCTAAACTGTAAATCTAATCAGAAAATGTTCATAATTTCATCTTAGTAATTTAAGAACTCTTTGTTTTTTCCTTTGGTTGCTGGGTGAAAATTAAGAAGATCACTCTCTCAGGAAGCAGTAAAAGACCATTACATCAACTGTGATTACATGATGGCATTTATATTCACTTTTAAGACGATCTGGTCATTTACATGTCTACTTCATGTGTGGTGTAATGGTTAGTATTAGGATTAACAGACCCTTGTAAGTGCGTTCGATTTTTATTGGGTGCTCTATACGTCCGAGCTTATACCAGAACTAAGTTAAGCTTTGCAAATAAATCTTCAATCAAAAGGAATCGACATATCTACTAAGAGATTTAATTTATAAAATCCTAGCTTTTCTTTGGACAACATTCGATCACTGATACTGGTAAAATGATCTCATCGTCTTATACATTGCAGGGACCCAATACAACTCTTATAAAGGAATTTAAATGAAAACAATGCGATCATACATATTTTTTTAACTCCATCATCCAGTGATAAAGCATAGAGTTTTCTTGGAAAATTCAGTAATTAAATATAGTGTGCAATTCTTAAGGGCAGTTTTCGTCATCTTGGATAAATCACTCTTTTTGCACGAAACGTATTTCATTACTCGCTGTAACACTTTTACAAATATAGTTAATATAATGATGTTAATCTATTAAGCTTAACTTTTGGGTTGTTGTTTATTTAATTATTCATTTATTGAATGTAGCTTTTAAATGAAATTCAACTTTCAAAATAGGAGGTGTGGTGGCTTATTTGTTACTGCTACAGAATATTGAATCAACAATATGAATTTTGATTTTGGCTAATTCACGTTGTCGACATTTTAAACTGTTGAAGTTGGTAAACCCGTTAATATGTCTATTTTCTCTCCAGTTATGGGTTAAATAGTAAAGCCGACTTTACAGTTTTAATTTGCAACACAAATGAGAGAAGGATTATTCTGAATTCAAATATATCCCTTGCTGTGTGGCCACTCAATGAAATCATGGACATTACATCCTAGAGACAAAATCTTTGTCCCTTTAGCAGTTTAGCATTATCTTCAATCTTATTCTGGGGAACCCAAGCGGTGATACTGATGCATTGGCGCTCGTTCTCTAAAACTAAATTTATGGTGAGGAGACGAGAGACTAGCATATAAAACTTTCTATTTTTCATACAATCTTGCCAAGGGTTGCATCATGGAAGCAAAGAAAAACATTCCAAGTCTTGATCCAGGGTCTAGCGGTAAATAACACGTATTACAGACAGACAAACGTTCCAACCATATTAGGAAATTATAAACGTAGAACAAGATGCAGATTAAATACATTTTACTCCAAAAGTTTGTCAATTTATCATAAAAAAATGAATGCATTAGCACTCTCGAATAAATCCTGTTTTCCAAGTAAATAAATACAATTTAAAATTGTACAGATATTGGAAAACAGTAAATACTCCAAGCATAACCCTGGTCAGTGTAGCGCTACCCCTGACTGCTCATCTGTGATACTTCATCTCAATATTAAGTTAATACACACATAAAAAAAAAAAAGATGACATAAAATAACTGTGCTAGTATCAGTTTTCATCACGTCCTCAATATTTAATAGCATAATTGGAATTGGACGTTTTGCAAATCAATTCAGTTGATTTGACGTTGATAGATCATTATTCATTATGAACGTTCTCGGCATATGTAAATTTAGCGGAAGTCCATTATTTCGAAGGTTCAGTGGAAATGTCTAACAGTGACAGGAATACAATGATATTTCTCACCCAACTGACATAACTGATGCTCAAAATTCAGAAATTAGATCTGTTGGCAAGATTAAATGATAAGAAATGAGAACCGAATTGATTTATTTGCTTTAGTTATGAATTCTTATGACTTTAGTTTGAAATTAAGTTTTCTCCAACTTATTCTTATAGAATCTATTTTGATTAATAAATTTTAATAACTTTAAAAGAACCGATCGAAAAAAATGGAAAAAATTAAATAGACTCAGGTTTGATTTCGAAATAACAATAAGTATATCGTGGGCATTTTTTTTTTATCGAACTTACATCATAAAATGAATTATTGCCACAAGAAAAGTTCAGCAAAATATTTTCCTATTAGAAACCTCGCAATATCAGAAACTTATAAAAGATAATTTTAAATTTTTTGTTAACATGTGTAAAATTATCTTCAATCTTCAATAGACTTATCTTTATAGGGCTTTAAAAACACTTTATATTTTCCACGATAGTTTAGAACCGAATAAAAATTATATGAAAAGTAACAAAATTGAATCGTATTAAACAAATTATTTTACAAAAATATCTCAAATTGTTGATGCGTTTCAGATATTTTGGCTGGGAAGATACCATTTTTTCTAACGTGCCATAAGTCAGATATTTTGGCTGGGAAGATACCATTTTTTCTAACGTGCCATAAGTCAGATATTTTGGCAGGGAAGAAACCATTTTTTCTAACGTGCCATAAATATTCAAACAAATTAGTGTAATATTAAGTACATATTTGTTTCTATTTAAAATTAATAACTCAAGCATCGAATAGTTCAGTACATTTAGCTTTAACCTTTCAATATATATATATATATATATATATATATATATATATATTTCAGGAAAATATCTAATCATATGTTTTTAAATTTTGCAAAAGCCATATGTACTCGTTAATAAATCGTTGTAGTTTGTGGTTTGACAATTTGATTTTTGAAAAATTTGATTCTTTAAAAGAATGCCAAGTTCAAACGTTCCTTGTAGTTTTTTTACATTTTGTTTGAATTTCAATTTTACGAAATGATTACTCATATATAAGTCAATAAGAACGTTTTCTTAAAAATGGATCTATACACGAATAAAAAGGGTAGCTTTACTTATTACATCAAAATTCTTGAGAGATATTTTCCCATTCTTAAAAGGTGACTCGGGGTTCAAAAACATATTCAATCTAGAATGAAATCCTTATTGAAAATCTCTTGAACTCATTAGAATTACAAATACCATTATATGATGTTTTTCAAAAATTCAGACTGAAAAGTTTATTTTAAAGGCAAGTTTACGTTTTTTTTTTGTTTCTTTTTTGTTTTTTTAAATCAGAATTAGCTTTACTTGCGACGATAAGTAGTTAAAATATTTTAAAAACATCAAATGAAATATCAATATATTGTTATATTTATTATTAATATCTTTCTTTCAGTTAGAATAAGTGGCAGTATGTCGATGAAAAAAAAAATGAACGATCAATAGATATGTTCAGGTTTCCTGTTGTTTCTGGCTGAAGAGCTTTTGAAACTTTTGACGGTGAAGCATTCATGTTAGACATAGAATTTCAAAATGTCAAGACGATAAAGTACACATTCGTTTTTCTTGTGGAAACCAAGTCGAAGAAGTAGCCGAAGTTTGTTTAGCTTTATGCTGGCATTTCAATGAGGAGACAGTCTTTCCGTGGGCTCTACAACATAACTAGTTCAGTAGGCCACGATTTTTGTTAGATGAATGCAGTCTTGATCAATTGTATTTACAATATAACAGTTGGAAATTGTTTACGACAATTAACAAAAAAGTTATCATTTTGTTAAAATTCATGACAATTAGATTGCAAATCTTAAAGTGATTTTTGGAATTAACTCACCATTGAAGATTCGGTGACAGAATCAAAGCTGTTTATGTGGAGTTTCACCGTCACTACAGTTGGTTTATCTGAAATGAAAATAAAATTTATTCATATATTGATCAGGATATTAGGAAATTTACAAGCAGTCAAGTGTTGATTATGTCTTCAGACATGTCTATTATTTATGACTGATATATGTATGTATGTATGTATGAATTCAGAGTCTTTTATCTCTTCTCCTAAACTAATTGCCTGATAAAGGCTAAAGAATAAAGACTTCTCTATTATTTTAGCTTGGGAGAAACCAAATGGATTCATGCCTTCCCCAAGAGCATAAGCCAGAATTAAAACTATGTAGAGTCATCGATTCCTGTTTCTACAACGATAACCCCCACGCTAAGTCTGCCGCCATCCAATTTATGTCTATGCTAGAGTAACAAAGCAAAACAGAATACGCTGATGAGTTTTTTCCCTTTATTCTAATTGCATAAATTGTTTTAAAAGTAGACAATAAAATAATCAATTTTCTAAATTGATAATGACAGAATGAGGTCTCCATTCTCACTCACTAATATCATTGTCATATGAAATGTCAAGGAAATAGTTAATGCTAATTTAAGAAAACTTCCATTTATTTTTAACAATGTTATTAAGTAGAGAATACGGTAAATCCCAATTAAATTGAATTTCAAGTTTAATAATAATATAGTTCTTTATTAGCACTCCCCAAGATCATAATCATATACAATGAAATATAAATATTTTATGCTAATTATATAGCTCGTGTTTATATATGTCCAAAGAATTACTAATTCTATGAATCGAATATTATTCCAAACAAGCTTATTGGCTTTCAAAGGTAATTTAAAAGAAAACTGAAAACAATATAAAAAATGCACTTTTGTAGAATAATGCTGAAACATATTTTTCATAAATAGTTTTTCAATTTTTTCACTGCAAACTAATTAGCTACAATGATCCTCTATGCTTGTAAAATCTTTTTTACAATCATTTTTTGCTGATGAATCTTTTATTTTATTTTTATTAAAAAATTTGAAAAAAACTTCACTTTTAAGCATAGAAGTTTGCTGTTTATTTTGTTCTAATAGCCAACGTTTTATTTCTAAAAGCATATAATCAAATGATTGATGGGACAGGTTACTGACCAAAATACATTAATCTCTCTCTCTCTCTCTCTCTCTCTCTCTCTCTCTCTCTCTCTCTCTCTCTCTCTCTATCTCAATCTCTTTCTTTCTCTCTTACTTTCTCCCCCTCTCTCTCTCTCTCTTACTTTCTCCCCCCTCCCTCTCTTTATATATATATATATATTTCAATTTTTACAATTTCTCTTTAAATTTGTAAAAATTAATAAACAAGATAACTTAGTTTTATTGAAATAAGTAAAATAGATGTAGTAAAACGAAAGGTTTGCAAAAAAAAAAAAAAAAAAGAACTCTCACACAATGTATAGATTTTTCACCGTCATACATGCGGTGATATTTGTTTTGGGTGTAGAGAGATTTTTTTATTCTCCAAATCATCAAATTTTTTAAAAAATATATCAACATTTGAATATTTGTGGGACATTGAAATGAGATATGAATCTCGTCATTCATAGAAAAATCAACCGCTAAAAAGAAATTAAGATATAATTGATTAAGATTGATGTAATAAGAAAAAAAAAATTGGTGTTTCATAGCGAAGATTATTTCCATATCTCCAACTATCGTCAGATAACATAATATCTGAGAGAATTTTATCTGTCGATAGTAAGAAAGTTAGTTACCTATAAGAATAAGAAATGAAAATAGCGAATGTTTGATTTTTATTTACATGATTGGACAACATCGCTGTTGTAAAGAAAGACTTGCATCATGCGCAACTGCTCGTGTGCCATATGATCTTGTCCAGGTCTGTGCTATAATCAGAACGCCAATCCATAATTTTCTGAGACTGGTCTTAATATTGTACGTTATATGTATATGAGCGATCTGATTATTGTTTGTAGAAATCGTGATTTATAATTAAATTTCTTACTATTTTACTCTCATCCTGGGGAAGAACAAAACTCATGAAGTGAATACAAATTGACCCAGCCGGAGTTTGAATTTGGATTGCTGATTCCATTCACAGAGATGAAAAGTAGGATCAGTGCATATAAAGTTGATAAAAATGTATTGATTCTCTGAGCAGTCACGTATATCTTAATATTTTCTTACAATAAAATTAGAAAAATTACTTAACATATATTATCTCAAACAACCCATTGGTATACTGGATTCTGTCATCGAAGGTCGAGGCTCCGGTTCTAGAGTTCTTGAAAGAGTCGAGTATACTTTCATTGCCATTCACCCCAGGTAGAATTTCAGGACCGGTTAGAGTCCCATTTAGTGTCGAATATACCTGCCTTCTAATTATTGGTATTAGATATATTGATACCATATAAATGTGAGAAAACTCTATTAAGAATAGTTACGAGAAACTATAATTGCTTACTAAGGATTATTATTATTATTTATTCTTTTAGATATTTTCACATCAGTATTAGCTGATGGTTTTTCACTGGAGTTTGTTCGACAGCAAATCTCCTTAAGTCGCCAGGACTCTTCCCAGTATTCTGGCCGTTTTCAGCAATGCTGTCACTAGTCTCTACCCGTCCGCCAACTTCCAAGTCCTCCAGACCTTTTAATAAGCCTTTTAATGATGCCAAAAGCATCAATCACAATTGGTACAAGAGTCACTTTCATGTTCCACAGTTTTTTCAATTCTCTTGCAAGGTCAAGGTACTCATCATTCTTTTCACATTCCTTCAGATTTATTCTGTGGTCCGCCGGGACAGCAAAGTCGACAATTGTGCATGTTATCTTTTTTTTTTGTTGATTATTATAAGGTCTGGTCTTCTGGCCGGGATTACGTGATCTGTTTGTATGTTAAAGTCCAATAGGGTTTTAAGTGTGTCATTTTCTAGGACAGGTGCAGAGTTGTGCATATACCATGTTTTTGTATGGTCAAATTTAAATTCATTGCACATTTCCCAGTGGATCACCTTGCCGACCCAATCGTATCTCGCCTCATACTCTTGTGTTAATTTGTTGCATTCGCTTTTTATGTGATCGATGGTTTCATCTCTGTCACCGCATAGCCTACATTTGTTATTTTGTTGCGTCTTATCTACTCTTGCTTTGATATGATTGGTCCTTATGGCGTTGTCCTGTGCTGCTATTAGGAGAGATTCGGTTTCTTTCTTAAGGTTTCCTTTTCTTACCCAGGTCCAGGTTTTCTGGTGTGAAATGTTGTTTATTAGTCGCTTAAAGTCGCCATAGAGTTGTTTCATTTTCCATTTTGTTTCCGAGTTGTCATTCTATCGTCCATCGTATTGTCCGTATCGTTTCTAATGGCTGTAATTAGTCCGCGTTGGTGTTTTTCTATGTAGTCTTCGAGCCATTGTATCGATGCGTTAACACTGTCTTCCTCCCCCTTTTCTAGATAAATATAGTCTGTCAACGTCGTCTCTGGGATGTAATGCCTTATGCATGGTCATTATTTTTCTTATTCTTTGATCTATTTCTTTAAGTTCATTTCTGGTCCACTTGAGAAAGGGTCCCAAATATCTAACGAGGAGGACAGCCCAAGTATTTACTCTTTTGATTGGGTTTCTGCTGGAGAGTTTTGTCTCGTGTAGTTTTCTAGTTTTCCTAAGATATTCTTTTCAAATCTTGTCTTTTATTTCCACTTGTCTGATGGTATCAGCCTCCAAGATACCCAAGTATTTGTAGGTTTCATTTTCTTCGAGCGTTCTAATTTTGACATGATTTGGTAGTCCTATTCCGTCAGTCATATGTCGTTTGCCACTTTTCATGACTAGCATGACATTTTTCTATGCCAAATTCCATTCCTATGTTCTGGCTGTATATTCTAACGGCGTGTATGAGAATTTCCAGTTCTCTTTCATTTTTTGCAAATAGTTTAATGTCATCCATGTACATTATGTGATTGATCTTCTCTTGCGATCTGTTAAGTTTGTATCCCCCTATGCATTTTCTGAGTATGTGGTTAAGTGGTATCATGGTTATGATGAATAGTAAGGGTGATAGTGCATCTCTTTGAAGAATCACTCTTTGGATCTTTATTTCATCTAAGCTTCTTCCCCCTGCTGTCTGCTCCACTCTCCAGGTTTGCATGATCTTTTCGATGAAGTTTACGACTTCATATGGTATTTTGTACATTTTGAGACAGTGTATTATCCAGCTTTGTGGAACCATATCATATGCCTTTTTGTAGTCAATCCAGGCCATATCTAGATATTTCTGTCTTGTCTTGCTTTCATTTAGGATGTGTTATTCTGTGGATAGTTATTCTGCTGTGCCTCTGGATGCTTTGCGGCATCCTTTTTGTTCGTCAGGAAACAATCCGAGGCTTGTTAGCGAGTAGGAAATATTTCCCTTATTTGTACTGTTAGTATTTTCCACATCATTGGTAGGCAGGTTGTCGATCTGTAACTGTTTGGAGCAGTTCTTTTGCTTGGATTCTTTTGGATTAATGTAGTCTTTCCTTTGGCCATCCAGTCAGGTACTTGCGCACCTTGTAAGCATCAGTTCATTTCTAGTGCTAGTCTGCCGTGAATGGAGGTGAATTTCTTTAACCAGAAGCCATGTATTCCATCATGGCCTGGCGTTTTCCAGTTTGATATTCTTTTTAGTGTTGTTTTGAGTAAGTCGATGTGTATTTCCGTTTTGGGGCCTTCTCCAAGTTGCTCTAGTTCTCTTGTAATATTGTTTATCCATTCAGCATTTTTGTTATGTTTTTTGGTTGCTGTATTTTCGTCCAAAATTGTTCGGTTTCGTTGGCATCCGGTTGTTGGTAGGTTTTCGTGTCACTCCCTCCCAATTGTTGATAGAATTTCCTTTCGTTGTTTTAGAAAGTCCTGTTTTGTCTGTATTGTTTTACAATTTGTCGATATCTTTTTAATCTTCCTTCTTTGGCCAGTATTTTCTGGTTTATTTCCTCAAGTTGTACTGTTATTTTTCCCCATGTTGCCAGTTCCTTTTTGTTCCTGCGTATTTCAGCGCCTCTTTTTTTTTTATCAATCTGGCTTGTTTTCGTCGTTTTTTTTTTATTTGCGTTGCCAGTCGAATATCCCATCCTGGTTTTGACTGCTTCTTCGTGCTTTATGAGGGGATCCCAATTTTCTCACAAACTAATTTTACACCTGCATAGATTAATTCATTTAACTTGGCTATATTATTCGTTGATATGTAAGGTAGTATGTGATTTATTTTATTCGTTTCTATCGTAAGTGTTTTCCATTCTATGTTTCTTAATGATGGTAGAATAGTCTTTTCACTACTCATGATCCTTTTTACATTTTCTAGATTTATCTTTTTTTCTTGTGATAGTGTTTCTTCATGTTTGCTTGGTAGTGTATCGTTTGGAAATGTGATGTTTTCATTTTCCGAAGTTGGCAGTTCTTTTTCGTTGGATTGTTTATGTTTGACACCATTTAAGGTGTGTGGTACTGTATTATAGTTTTGTTTATGTGTTTTTTGATGGATTTCTAGTATTTCAAGGTCAGAAAACCAATCCTTCTTAATTATTGTTCTAACTTGATCGGCAAGTCTTTGGCTAGTTGTCTGAAATTTCGCACATTCTCCAGATCTCTATCATTCTTTTCCTGTATCCTTTTTGTGAAGGGTTGCTCCTAAAATATCATTGTAGTGCAAGTTGATTATCTCCCCAAGTCCATGTTTTGCGTTTAGGTCTCTGATCATTGTACTTTCTTACTTCTTCGTTTATGTACCGGAAAAAAGAGCAGCCAACATTCGTAGGATGACGTCTGGTCCCCCATGTTGGCTATCAGGGGAGCACCTTCTGATCATGACATCCAGGCCTGTTGCTTGGGTCCCACGTTGTGTAATATTGCTATTGGACATTTTAATCATGGGTAGTATATTGTGGCTATACCAGACCCAGACGTTGTTTATGATCTGCGCGCCTGACACAGATGTAACCAAGAACAGCTCTGATGGTTGTACATTAACAGCGGGTTACAAAAAGAAATGGGTTAAAGATACCCTAAGTTTTAGCTTTATTTTGTTTTTGAGCCTGAAGCCCGGAACTTGGTTCGCGTTCTCCTGTATCGCGTTCATAGTTTATATCTACAGACCTATTTTTAGATTATTTCTATTGAGGCTGACTATTTTTATTGATAAAAGCTTTTGATGACCCAGCAGTGAAATTAAGGGCGGAAGCTGTTTATTGATTAAGAAGATCGGTGAGTATTATTGTTTTTAGCGCGTTAAATTTAAATAAATCTTACATATTTCAGAATAGTTTACCTGGATATAATTTAGCCGATTAGAAAGATTCTTCATTTTAAAAAAAATTACAAATTCTACACCATAAGATTTCATAAATGTTCAAAAAATCAATGTTGTATACTTAAAAAAAAAGAAGAAGAGATCTCACCAACCTTCCTCCGAAATAAGAGACATCTAATATTCAAGCCCTTTATCGCTCCAGTCCTCATTACTAACTACTAAGAACATTTTTATATCTTTCCTAACAATTACATATCATGTGATTTTCGAGATCTTTTCATTATAAACTTGGAGACCGTTCCCATTTACTGTTCATTTAATGATTTCAGCACACTAAATTTAAACAATTCTTATATATTTCAGAATAGTTGACCTGGAAATAATTTAGCCGATTAGAAAGATTCTTCATTTAAAAAATTACAAATTGTACACCAAAAGATTTCGAAAATGTTCGAAAACCAATGTTGTATTCTTTTAAAAAAAAAAAAAGAGATCTGATCAATCTTCCCCCGAAATAAGAGACATCTTATATTCAAGTCCTTTATCGCGCCGACGATTATTATTATTAAGAGTTTTTCTCATCGGTTTTACCTGTTGGTCTTTCACTGGAGCCTATGTGATAGCAAGTCTCCTCAAGTCTCCAGGACTCATCTTAGTATTCTGACTGTTCACTATAGTTCTGTAGTTTGGATGGTTTTCACTTTCCCTCCAAATTCCAAGGCCTCAAGTCCCTTTAATAATCTTTTAGTTACTGTACCAAAAGCACCAATTGCGATTAGTAAAATTGTCACTTTCATAGTTTTTTCACCTCCCTATTAAAGTCGAGGTACTTATCCTTCTTTTCACTTTCTTTCAGTTTTATTCTGAGGTCAGCCGGTGCAGCAAAGTTTGCATGTTCTCTTTTTTGTTGATTACTGCGAGTTCTGGTCTTCTGGCCGAGATTAGATGATCAGTTTGTATGTCAAAGTCCCATAGGAGTTGATGTGTGTCATTCTCTAAGACAGATGTGGGGTTGACATATATCATTTACTCGTATGGTCAAATTTAGATTTCTTGCATATCTCCCAGTGGATCACCTTGCCGACCCAGTCGTGTCTAGTCTTATAATCCTTCTGTGCTAATTTGCTGCATTCGCTTATTATGTGATTGATGGTTTCGTCTCGATCAAAACATAACCTACATTTGCTATTTTGTTGCGTCTTATCTATTCTGGCTTTGATATGATTGGCTCTTATGGTATTGTTTTGTGCTGCTATTATGAAAGATTCTCTTTATCTCTAAAAATTTCCTTTTCTTAGCCACGTCCAGGCTTTCTCGTGTGAGATGTTGTTTATTAGTCATTTAAAACGTATTATTATTATTATTATTATTATTATTATTATTATTATTATTGATGACTTTAGATTTCACTTTGTTCAATACTGGGAGCAGGTTTTTGTGCACCACGATGTTTTCTTTTAGAGCCGGAAAAAGACTTGTACACTTTCGAGCAAATAACGCAAATATTTCTTTTTACACACACAAATGCATACGTTCATTTATGCATTGGTAGAGTGTGTCTAAAATGAATATGAACAAAGTCCATAGAGTTCAATAGAACACAAATGGGAATGCAACACAAAGTGGTATTAGCTTCAAAATTCTTCAAAGTTATGATTAGGTAATCAAGAAGGTTCTTGTATTGTTTTCTTCTTTTTGTTATTTTTAATGGATTTCGTAGGGAAGCCATTTCTCTAACGTCTATCTTTTTTCCAACGCAATGCAGGTGCAGACGAACAATTTCATTGCCTGTGCTGAAAATTAATGCAGAGGCATCTGACATGTTTCAAGCAAATTAGGACCAACAAAAGTATTCAGTTTGTTCTCAATATACATTTACCAACGTTTGGCGTTTACAAGGAAAAAATTCGAGACACTCATTTCTAAACCTTCTTGAACAAGTAGTACAGTAGCAATCTTCTTCATCTTCAGAAACTATATACATGCAGAATGTATTTTGATACTTTTATTCCAAGTTTAAATTCTAAGTTTAAACACTAACAATCAACTGTTATCCACTGTGATGATTTCACTCGCAACGAATGTAGTCATTTACAAAGGTTTGTTTAATTTGGTACAAATCCAAATGAGAATCGAATCTATTATCAAGTGTCTGTTGAAGTAACTCACTAGCCATTACACAACTCCAAACTGACTCCTTACTATTGTACATAGACTGTTTTGAAGTTCATCTGATTGTAAATAATGTGTGCAGGTTGCTCAAATTGTTTAAAACATTTATCTATTATTCTTGATATTTTCTGTTGGAATATTCAGAATAAGATAATAAATACAAAAGACAATACTTCTGCCTCAGCCAACTAAACCTTTTGGAAGACTACATTCCAACAGTAGCAACCGAATTTATACGGAAAGAAAAATTCTATATCCAATACATTATGAAATAAGTCCAGCACATATGAGCATATCCCTAATTTTAATATGGTTTAAAGAGTATTCTGCTATTTACACATTATGATCAAATCACGTGGTGAAATGGTTTGTAAGCAAGATAAGTAGACCATTGTTAGAGAGTTTGATTCGTACTGAGTGCCCAAGACTTCTGGCTTTATACTGCAACTAAGTTAGAGCGTTAATATTTTGTAGAGGTTCTAAATGAGATAAGGTTTTAACAAAGAATTTTTTCAACGGAATTTATGTAAAAATAAAATCCCAGAGAGTGACAGACAAAAATACTTACTGATATAAGATTGACGCCATCACCTCACACTCCAAAAAATCCTCAACGTTATCTCATTGGTTAATTTTCAGAAAGGATGTGAGAGAAGAGATTACAAAAGAGTCAAAATCAAAATTTATCAAATTGTTAGATCACAATCATCCCTTGCATTTTATATTGTACATCGTCTACTCAGTATAGCATTGACTGCAAAACATGCTAACCCATTAACGATATGATCCAATAGATTTTTTCACTTCATCGTACCCAAAAGGTATAAATTGTATTATCATTTTTAGTTGCTTTGATCACATATGATACATATTATACTGGCGGAAGGTGTTCGGCTATAAGAATATTAATTTATGGGACTGTTTGTATTATACACACACACACACACACACACACACACACACACACACACACACACACACACACACACACACACACACACACACACATCTCTCTCTCTCTATATATATATATATATGTATATATATATATGGTTGCATGTGTGTTAAGGATAAAATACGATTTCCGTGGCTTTCGTTAAACGGGAATTATTATTTTCAATTGTTAGGAGAGAAAGATTTCAAGTTATTATTGCAAATTTTCAAATCTCACTATAAGTTGACGCCCACATTTTAATCGGATTTTAATAACAACTTAGATATCATTTTCTATGGAATGAAAAAATAAGAAAAAGCTGGGACCTGCTTTTTTTTGTATGTGTGTGTGTGTATTAAATAAAAACAAATCTAAATAACGAACTCTCATGTTTAAGACGATATTATTATTGTTGTTACTGTTTTCCCATGTTGAACGACGTCCAAAGACTTACAGCTTAGTTTCTTTTATTCTGAAAGTTATTTGTTCAGCTAAGAATCTTCTTCTTGCAATTTAGCATTCAGAAGAAAATCTTTATCCGTTCAGCTTATCTCTTATTCGGAAATGGTCTCTGCGTTTTTCTGCAGCTGCCTGAAAGGACTAATCTCAGCTAAACTTGCTTGCTGCAGACACAAGCGTCTGGCCATTACAAAAACAAATAGCTTCTCGTTGTTCTTCTTCTGCTTAGACCCTTTCTCTCTTTTTAACTGTCTCGTAATTTCTTACTTTATCCTCTTTCTCTGCGTTTTCTTGATCCTTCTATTTTATTTTCCTTTTTTTTTTTCGCTTTCTTTTCTTTCTTTGTGTCCAATAATTTTTCTCTTGATCTTCCACTTTGTCCTCTTCAATTCTCTATTTATATAATTTTTTCCTTCTTTATTTCTTTTCCTCATCTACACCCCCCCATATATATATATATATATATATATATATATATATATATATATATATATATATATATATATATAATTTCTACTTCCACCCTGATTAGGGTCCAATGATATTTTCAATAAGAATTGCAATAAAGATAAGTGACATTCTCGCTAGACTGGACAGGTTTCAAGACGTTTTTCGAAATAACAAACGTTTTCTGCTGTCTTTACATATGAGTTTTTAACTAGTATTAAGCAGCCAAAATATAATCATTTCCACTTCTGCTTACAATTTACATCTTATACTCAAACAAAAAGTCTATGTTATTTGACAATGTTAAACTCTGACATTTAACAACCCATTAGATATTTGTCTGCTTCATATTATTATTATTTTTCGTTTGTTTTTTTATTAACAAACTTTTAGTACGACATTACAGACACTTAATTCAATACACGGAGCGTAAATGTTATTGCCATTGGAAATGTACTAGAAAACCCAAGTTCTCAACGTTGTAGATGCATTTTGCATTTCGCTTCGTGCAAATACCTGGCTGGAGAGAGGTGAAGATGGCTTTCTTTTTTTTTTTTAAGCAAGAAACTTTCTCCTCTCCCCAATTAGAGAGCAAGAAACTTTCCCCTCTCCCCGACCAGAGAGCAAAAAACTTTCTCCTCTCCCCGACCAGAAAGCAAGAAAATTTCTCCACTCCCTGACCAGAGAGCAAGAAAATTCCTCCTCTCCCCGACCATATATAAAATTGGCAGACAGAGATTCACTTAACCCGGTCAGGAAAGAGAAAAGACTCTGAATTCAAAAACTGAATTTGAAGTATGTGTGATACTTTGTTGCACGTTCTTCTGATAACAGCTTACCAACAAAAAAGATTTAATCAATATAAAAAAAATCAATTGTGTCAGCAGTTTTGCTGTTCATACATTTATCTGAACTGTTGGGTACTTGGACAACTAACACGAATGGAGACCCTTTTTTTAATTTGATATACAATACAGAACTTTGTGAATTTATTGAAAATATTTGGCAAGGAAAAATTCCAAGCTTCAGCTATCTTCTCATATATACTGATATTTTATTTCAAATCGATTTTCGACGATATTCAAACATGAATCTATTTTATTTTTTTACTGGATTTTCTTTGAAAAAATCAAAAGACTTGCATTATTAAAATTTAGAAAACATTTTTGGTTAATATGGAAATTATAATTTTAAAAATTCACAACTTACACAAAATTCGTCAAGGTTTGAAAAAACTAGCCTGCCAGAAAATTTAAAAAGCTGACAAATGTAAGAAAATACCGAATCAAATGAATTAAAATAACATGAAAAATGAAAGAATCAGCTAAAACTACAGTAGATGATTAAAATAAAATGGGATAAGTTTAGGGAAGAAAAAAATCACCTTATTCAAACTCTTGCGGAGAGGTCAAACTGACCGACAATTAACAATGCAACATCCATTGTCATTTAGTCCCAGCTTGTCACAGGATACCAAATTCTAAGCGAGGAGAGGGACCTACGAGCCATACAAGCGTGTAGCAATGGAAACAAACATGGTGGTTGTGATGCAAGACAGATTAACCAAAAAGCGGGTCAATGGCATGCTTCACCTGATGCTAGGAACCTCTTATGTCAACGTTTAGGATCAAATAGTTCAATCCAGAAACCATGGCTATTAATGTATAAATGTTGTGTCTATTGATAAGGAAAAAATCGATAAAAGATTACCATGACTTAAATCTAAACCAAACGTCCAAGCTGCATCGACCTTTACGCGGGTCAACAAGGAGTGCATTCAACATTGCAACTTTTAACATTAGAACATTAAATTCAATGAACCAGATAGCTTATGTTGGATATTGACTTGAAGACCCCTTTGACATCAGTCGATACAGCTGCAGAAGTCGGGCACCGGAAACAAAAATAACGGGAAGTGGACAAGGTACCTAAAGTAAACTGGACGTAGGTGTTCTCGGTGGAAATGCCACGTAAATTGCGCGGTTAGTATGCTAGAAGGAAGCGTGATATTATGCATTGTGTAAGCGGTAGGCTGGAAAAGAGACCACGTGATTTAGCGTGGGTGGCATGCTAGAAGGAGGCATGTCTATGTGCAACAATATAAGCGGAAGGCTGGAGGAAAAGTATCCACAAGAATTTTGCCAGGTGTCAGGGATATTATATAACCAGGAAGATTCCCACCCAAATAGTAGAAAGGAAAAAAATAGTTCACTGAAGATTCGTACTTCGGCTCTTGTGTGTACAGCTCAGCCATCTTTGACCCTCTCTTACTTTACCCATCCACGCACTTTCCGCAATAAAAGGAAAAAAGAAAACGAGCTGATCATATTTTTATACATCAGTGTTGTCATTCTCTACAATACAATACCAACAGCGTCTACAACTGAGGGTATCATAGACATCATACGAGAAGAGGTACATTGATATTAATATCGCAAACGGATCTAGAACATCAAAAATTCAGCTGTGATTGGTCATTTTTGTCGGCATATAGAAAAGTTTCCGTCAATATCACCCATGGAGCTCTATGAATGCTTTTCAAACTTGGTGCTTTAAATCTCTAAATATAGAAAAATGCAACTGAGAATAATTTAATGACAACCAGAGCACAACAATCATATAAGGCAACAATTCCATTAATGTCAGTGATGAAGCAGACATCACTAACTTCCATAATGAATAATCTTCTCTTGTTCGACCCATTCCCAAATACAACGTTCAAATCATTGGCGGAAACATGAATGCTCGTATTTGCAAAATTCTATATTCTTTTAATACAACTTATCAAACAGAAATCTTTTGCACCAGGTAGAGTTTTATCACGGGAATAGGCTTATATGCTTAAGCAGTAAAAAAGAAAATAAGGGAAATCTATAGATTTAAATACCGAAATAGCTAAAAAAGTACAGTTAGATTAAAAAGGACAACTAGATTATTCATTCATGAACAAAAAATGGATAAACAGCGCAGTGATCTATGTGGATTACTCTTCTCCGGAAGGATTATCTTCTGATCATAGAATCGTCTCAGTGAAAATCCGCTTGAACCAGCACAGAAATAAGAAATATATAGGCAAATCTTTACAACATGACTTGTTCTCGCTTACCCAAAGTGACATATACAGTCGATATATGATAACAGTAAGAAACAAGTTTGATACTCTTCAGGAAGCATCTGAAAGACATTCTCCAAATGATGAATATGAAGATTTTGTTTCCGCCAATTTAACAGCAGCTGCTGAGTACATACCAAAAGTCCAATGTTTAATTCTTTCGGAGTCAATAGCAGTTAAGGAAAAAACACGATAATATGAATAAATCATCTTCACATAACAAAAGAAATCCATCTAAGACCAATGTGCAGAAACTTCAGAAAGCTCAAAAGTATAAAACTTCATTAAAATAACTAAAATACATCCAAGGCTAAATCGGTAAAATCAGAAATCCTATTGAATATAAAACAACCCGAATACACCAGACTATAAATCAAGTTATCAGAAGGAAAAGTACATCAAAGTTGCAAGTGAACCCTGTCAAACAAGAAGAAAAACTTCGGAAGGACATACATAAACTCCATTACTATTCATATTCTGCCAACATTACATACTCTGAACATCAATGGATTTAATGGTTTTGGATGATCCTGTATCAACATTAAATGCCAAGCCTAAAAATTAGTAATCCTGTTCACATACCGCATAAGCAAAATTTTATCTATTGAAATTGAGGACAATATACGCATAGGCACGCATGGACTGCTACCGACAGACATATCGACTATATATGGATATCTGCTTTCTCGGATCAAATAAAACGGGATCTCTTCGAAGATGTAGGCGTTAAAGTCCTATGGCTTGTCTGCATCACAAGATCTTTGACGAAATGTATTGAGAAAAAGCTTGATG
>OY757907.1:3609976-3772476 GCA_963585895.1 Sepioteuthis lessoniana | reverse complement strand
GCCTTCCTTAGGTGGTCTTTAAAAGACACTAAGTTTTTTTTATTTACTTCTTTTTCTTCCCTGTCACAGTCTGCTGACGGCACACAAATGAGCACACGTATTTGTCGAATTATCAATCAATGTTTTAGTGAGCAATTATTAACGAGCCAGACAAGTAAACAACTGATAGTGAGTTCGATTCTAGGTGCTTCATATGTTTTATCTTAGGCTAAAATTAGCAAAGCTTAGCAAATGGCTACTTTTACGGATACATTTACCTCTCCACTAAAGGCAGGATGAAGCACAGGGTCAACATTTGAGCAAAGTAATCTAGTCTTAATTGATTTTTTACTTCTCTAAGACTGGTTGTCTAATCAAGGCTAAAGACGATAACCATCACGGTAAATATGTCTCACAAGTGGTTACTTGTAACGAACGGATGGAAAAGAAATGCACTAATCAAAGACACCAAATATACAATCTGGGAATGTCACCGAATTGATAGAAAATTTGTGCTAAAAAACCATAAAGTTCAAGGGAGTTGCCCCAAAACAATTGAGAAAATCATTGCATTTGCTATCATATAAGACTTCTTATTAAAGAAATTACTGAAAAACATGTATGCCAAATTGTTCTAACTGGGAATCTTAGAATACCTTACATTTTGATACTAGAATAGCAAACGAAAACCACCATTTTTAGCAGAAACAACAAATATTTAAAATCTAATGGTTGGACATAGACCTTTCTCAATAACTTCCATGGTGACTTAGTTTTTCAAAGTCTATCCAGCAATCTCTACTATTTTCTCTTAAATCTTCTGTCAAGTCTTTTCTTACAACGCTTTATATTTCTTGGGATATCTTTAATTTCCGGTCTAGTCACGTGGTAAACCTCGGTGCCCGTCAGATCACTAAAGTTGAACAGCGATGCGATTTTTACTATTCAAATAGTGGATCACTTTGTATCTGCAGTTTTTTTTCAGCAATTTGAGACTTTTGTGCCAGAATAAGCAAAAATTAGTAAGTAACGATTTCTATAATATCTCTTATATTGTGTGTTCTTTGATTCTATAGATATTTTTAGTTTCTTCGAGTTCAGTTCTAGTAATGCCCTTACCACTGATTTCTGTGGGTTTCGACGGGAGTGATATATGGCTAGAAGACCTTATGAGTCAAGAAATAGTCTTTATGGAATGATAAAAATTTTTAAATTTAAAAACTCCATGAAAGAGTATAATTCATTCTGCTTGACTGTTGACAACTTACGAAGAATTTGTAAGAACTTTTTACAAGATCCAAATATTTCTATGGTTCTGTTATTTTTGTATAGTTTTCAATCAAATTTTCAAGAATTGTAAATCATGCCCGGAAAGATTTGTCTTAGACAGGTTTTTAGGTGTAATTTTTCGCTCACCTTCTGTAAGTTATGGGCAAACTGCGAACTGCGATGATTTTTTGAAATTGTTAGCGTAAGACTTCAGATATTTTATAAAACATATTTTTACCAAAGAGAAAAAAAAATGAATTTTTCCCTATTTCTGTCGTAAGAATGGCTGAGGTACGCTCAACGTAAAATTATTTTTTTTTTGTTTGTTTTTAGTGGTGATAAGACATCTTTAATGAAGTCCCGATCTCGCAAAAGTTTGGCCATGTTTTTTCTATGTTTTACACTCCCTCTTGCTGTAAAATGGAGTCCGTCTCTTATAGCTGCTCACTCTGCCCTCATTATATGCACTGACACACACATACACACACAGACACACGCACACACACACACACACACACACACATTCTCTCTCTCTCTCTCTCTCTCTCTCTCTCTCTCTCTCTCTCTCTCTCTCTCTCTCTCTCTCTCTCTCTCTCTCTGTCACTGACAGGAATCACCCTTAAAGAAAATGTATCTAACAGTATCAGTCGACCAGACTTAACATTTTTAGAAATACATTTTTTGAAAACCGAATATTCACCCTCAAAATCTAGAAAATTTTAAATTTACATATTTCTTTAAAAGATTTATTAATTTTGGGAAACTTTGACGGTTATCTGAAATCTCAGAAGATTTCATCGTACAAAAGGCTCTGCGTAAACAAAACAGTAAACAAGAAAAAACGTCTTTGACTTATAAATGATTATATCAATCTCGATTAAAATCAACTCTATGTCCTTTATTTTCAAATAATGACCATCTTACAACTCATATTTAATAGATGAGATTTTAGCTAGTTTAATATTATGTATTTCTTTCAAATTAATTTTAGATATTAAATCTATTTTGTTACGTTAAGCTAAAATAAAAGTTCTTCTTAGTGTATGACATTAAATAAACGGTAAGGTAATAAATATAATTCCAAATTTCTATCGTAACACTATAAACCTTGTACAGCCTAAAAGCAATCTTTGGATGTGTGTGTGTGTGTGTGTGTGTGTGTGTGTGTGTGTGTGTGTGTGTGTGTGTGTGTGTGTGTGTGTGATTCTAATTTGAGGAACTAGTAAAAATTTAGAAAAACCAAGAAAAGTAAGAGAATTTAAGTCATTATTTTCTTCATGTAACCAAATGAGTTATTACATTTGGAAAAGTCGTCCAAGCCGTAGTCGATGAATATTTGATAATAATCCCACATTTCCTAGATCCTTGACAACTCATCCTAACCCTAACCCTAACCCTAACCCTGATCCCTTCATCCTCATAATGTAGATGAAAGAAATATTGTTAAAGTAACGCCCCAGAAAAACAAGAAAACTATTCGAAACAAAAAAATGAAACTCTTAAAATTCAGTTGGAACCTTCAACACCCACAAAAAATAGTTATAATTAACAAGAAGTAAATTAATTTTCACCTAGTGGATTTTGAACAGAGTGAAAATAGATACTACAAAGTAAAAAAAAAACTGAACAGTTGAATAAATACCAGGGTTTTGTTAGAGTTTCGGCATGATGGAAGCTGAATGTGACAGTGATATCAGTTGTACATAGTATTCTTTATACAGTGCCTAAAGATCTGAAAAAAAAAAGGCCCGGTGATCTGAAGGTCATAGAAATAATCTTTTTTATCTAGACAATAGCATTGCTAAATTACTGCTAGAAAACAGGGAAAATTCCTGGAAACCTAAGGAAACTTGGGAGTGTCCATTATCAAACAAGCAGAGATAAAAAAAAAAAAAAAATAAGAAAAGACGACCAAAAAAGATCTAGAAAACCTCTCGAAACCAAGATCTACATCAATAGAATAAACATATGGGCAATCCCTCTTGAAAGATACTCAGGACTTCTTAAAATGGTCAAGGGAGGTTCTCTGGGGTATTGAGGTACAGACGAATTATTGAATTCAGGGCAAAGAAAACCAAAAAGATATACACTTACTAAATTCTTGCCAGAAGACTGAAAAGGCTATGAAATACGAAGGTGTTGGTGGTACCAGTTGTAGCTGTGTAAAATGATATCGTAGATCCCAGTTATAAAGAGAACAATAAGCTAATTTCTGGGGAAGAAAAGAAAGAAGAAAAATAAAAAGCAGACTTAGAGTCCGTGTGAACAGCCGGATGACCGTTGTGTGACAGGCTAAAGCGCTTGTTTTGGGTTGGTGAGTGACTAAGGCAATTAAAAATGAAAAAAAAAAAACTGGAGGCTCCCAGATTTTCTGCGCAGGTGTGGAACAACCGGAAACAGATATTCCTATTTCTGCCACCAAGTGGAAGTAATAAAAAGGAAAAAAAGGCTTAGTATGAGAAAAAATTAAAGGAATGAACCTATGAAGGAAGAGATTAATATGGAGACAAACGGAAAGGAAAAATGATTGAATGAAAAAAATTTGATAGAAAAATGTATGTAAATTCCGGAAAATGGATGTATGGAATGAGAAATAATAAGAAAATAACTTTAGATTAACGTATTATTTGCTTTCTTTAATATAATGATATCTTCCTTTTTTTTCAATTTCAGTTGGAAAACAATAACAATTACCTTTAAAAAAGACAAACTAAATTTCTTTGTGGTCGCATCAAATTACAACTAATTGTCACTCAATAGATAACCCAACAGGTTAACAAGTAACAATATGTATGAAGGGAGAAAATAAAAGAGAGGAAATTTGAAACAAAACTTAACAAAGGGCGAAAAAGAAAAGAAAATGAAAAAAAAAAGAAAAAGAAAAGAAAAAGAAAAGAGAGAAAAGCCAAAAATAACAAAAGAAATAAAAGAATGAAATAAACGGCTGACAAGAAAGAAAGAAAGAAAGAAAGAAAGAAAGAAAGAAAGAAAGAAATGTATGTTGATTGTTTGGGCTTAATAATTTCGATAAAACTATATGAAGCCAAATGAACGACGCACCACCAAGAGGCTAATTGAAATAATAAACAAATAAATCGAAATTCTGGAATGTCTTATAGCGACAGAAGATTTGATATCACGAAAATAAATCAATAGAATATTAAAAACAAATAACTATGATCCGTCTCAGACGAATGGCAAACATAAAATTTACCAATGTTCAGAAATTTTTTTCCTAAAAGAAAATATTCAGAAAGAAAATGAAAACTCTTGAAAGAATACGTCATTTTCTGATTTATGAGGACTCGAAGTAAACATACCAATATTTCCTTAGTAAAGTGAACTGAAAGAAAATGTAGAAAAAGAACCTATGGAATTTGAGACCAACGGACATCTTTATTATAAAGATATTGGACACAAGATGTGTCAGTAAAAGATGACTGTGCTGAACCAAAATAAATAAAGCAAATTTGATGTTGGCACAAATGGAATACTAATGCAAGAAATGACTTCTCTCACTGATCCTTTAATTACTGGCATAATATTCAAAGGTTATTATTCAAACAATAAACTTTCATAAAGATATATTCAAAGAATATTTACAAAAGTATTCTTTACCTTTAATGATATAAATAGACTCATAGATCAAAGGGATGAGAATTGATCATTTAAAAACGCACTCCTGATTTCCTAACGGAAAGAGTGTAGTAAACGTTTCGTAAGATTTATATCAGCTATATTCATTCTGATATGCAACAAATTTCATTAAATTTCGGAGAAAACTCAAGAAAGTATTATGCTCTTTTTCAGCGGAGATTGTATTTCATTTGGAAATATTCTATTGATGAAGACTGATATCAGCAGATGAAAAGAAAACCTCTTTCATCTTTTGTCGATATTTATTTGTTCTAGACCCGCCTTTACGTGTAATATAATAACCGAGGGATTTCGGTTCATGCCTTTGAGTTTAGTTAGGCTAAGAACCTTTCGGCTCAACACATGGGTTAGTTGGGTGCAACTTTGAGGCAGGTGTTAACGCGGGCGCGCACGGGCGGATGGAGGTGTCACTCAGATGTCACAATACTCCGAGACAAAACGGGTGACGGAGTGCGAGTGACGTCACGCACCGGAAGCGCGCAGAAGTTTGTGGAGATTTGAAGAAAGTTAGAGAATTGAGTACTAGACGCCAAAACGAAGAGGTTCGACTTTTGGAGCTCGCTGACACGAGGCGAACTTGCGCCCAATGGGAGACGCTGGAGACAGGCGCCAAATGAATAAGACACCATAGAAGATTGTGTCTCTCCTCCTTACGTCGATACCTTTAACTCAAAGTTAATAAAAAGGTTTCGTACCTGAACAAGAAGTCGTTACGTGTTTTCGAATTTCGAGATTCCTATGTTCTATCGTTATGAACATTCGATGTCCATTTCGCACATGGCCATATTCGTGTATATGGCTATGTAACATACGTACAAATGTCAATCACAAAGAAAACCTTTATATAATATGGATACTGATTGTTTGAAAAACATATGTAAGCGACATAGTTCACCCAAGGAATTTGAATTGTGTAAAGCGTAGAACTGCATTAAGATGATTTCACGGTTCGTAAATCTTAAATGCAATACAATATTTAGCCTCAATGTCCGGGGAAAAAACATCTTTTTGAGGATGCATTGTATAGTGGCTTGTACCACGTGACTCCCGGTATCGCCGAAGTATAAAAGACGCTGTGTTTCTCAAAGAAGCAGAAGCGGGAAACAGAAGTAGAAAGGAAAGCAGAGAGACAACTCTGAAAGGACGTCGGTCAATAGTAAGACCAACCTTGGACATAACACCAACAGCGCGAGACTTATAACACTAGTCGGACTGTATCACTTGGGTTGATGAATAATTAACTCTATTTCAATGAGTATATTTTCCTTATCACGATACAGCAGGATGTCAAAATAGATTGATATTATTTCTTTTTGTTGAAAAAGCTTTACAGTGGAGTTTATTACCCACTGGACATTCAGCCTTTTGATGACCAGGAGAAATGTTGCGTGAAATCATGGAAAGAATGTACCAGAATTTCACAATTATATATGTCTACACAGTTTCAAAATTATATTCCTTGTTCTTCCAAATACATTCCTACATGTTTTGAAGATCACATAAAATTACGATAATCACTTATAGTTAACGTAAACTGCTGCTAAATCGACTTTAGATTGTGTCATGATTGTTTGAAATGTATCATTCATTGAAGCTTTCATTGGTGTTGTCAAGATCGGTTTTAAAATATGGACACAACTCACGTTGAATATTGAAAAATCTTTCGCTATTAAATTTACTAATTATTCTTTATGAAGGAATTTTAAGGGTAACAAGTGATGATGCTGGATTCCAAAATTATTATTTTTGTGTGGAAGCTTGCGGAAAAGAAGAAGGCATTGTAGAAGTAAGTTGATATCTATATTTTTTATTTTGCAGTTCTGACTAATTCTTGAATTAAAAAAAAAAAGATTTATTTTATCCTGTGAATTACATCTCTCAATATTTCATTTCATTTAGAAATTATGGTTGAAAGGGGATTTATGTATTTTATGACAATGATAACGGTAAAATCGAAAAGGCGATGCCGCAAGGAAAAAGAAGAACTGGAGATCTACTATATGTTGATCAATAAATCCTCAAGGAGAGAAAAACGAGACGAAAAATATAGCAATGGCGTAGATTGACAACAAAAAAAGAATACGATATATTACCCCGTAACAGGGTTATAGACTGTCTAAAAATGTACAAGATATCTGACGAAGTCGTAAAGTTCATTAAGGAAACCATGAAAAACTGGGGAGTGGAAACCGACAGCAGGAGGAAGAAGCTTAGCTGAGGTGAAAATCCAGAGAGGTATCTTCTTGGGAGATAGGCTATCATCATTACTATTTGTAAAAACGATGATACCACTGAATCACATACTTAGGAATGACACATGCGGATACAAGCTTCATAAAAAGCAAGAAAAGAATCAATCACCTAATGCACATGGATGGCATCAAACTGCCAGCCAAAAATGAAAAAAGAACTGGAAACCCTAATACAAGCAGTGCGGATATACAGTCAGGATAAGGGATGAAATTTGGCATAGAGAAACGTGTCATGTTAACCACGAAAAGCGGAAAACGACGAATGGCGGAAAGTATAGAACTACCAACTCAAGAAAAAAATCAGACACAAACGGATCATCTGTTCTCGGCCAGACGACCACACTTAGTGCTAATCAATAAAAAAGAAAACCTGTTGAATAGTGGATATTCGGTCCAACGGACCACAGTATAAAAATAAAAGAAATCGAAAAGAAATAAACATCAAGACCTTGCTAGAGCGCTAAAAAACTAAAAAAAAATGAAACAATGGAACATGATGCTGTCGGGGACACAAATTGTAGTTGGTGCTCATAGAAAAATCCCGAAATATTGATAAAAGGAAAGAAAGATCTTAAAATAAGAAAACAATTCGAGACCATCCAACCTACGCCATCATTAAGATCGGCCAGAATACTGAGAATAGTTCTGGAGACTTGAGGAAATTTGCTGTCATGCAAATTCCTGTAAGAAACTATCTGCTAGAATATTAACTCAGAAAAAACAAGAAAACCTCTCTAAATCAAACTTTGCAAAAGAAACATCATCAAATAAATAAAGACCTAGACAGCCCTCGTTGAAGATACTTAGGACCATTATTAAAATAGGCAACGAGGATCTTGAACAAATAGACCAAAAGACAAGAAAATGCAAGGCGCAAAAAGCCTTTTACCCAGTGGATTTCATAGATAAACTATATGTGTCAAGAAGAGAAAGATTGAAATAATTAAGGATTGTGTTGATGCAGTAATACAAGGCTCCGAGGAATCTACGAAAACATACAAAGGAAAACTAATTACAGTAGCCAGTAACAGCATTGGCAACATAAGAAGAAACAGAAAAACCACAAAAACTAGAAAACAAAAAACAAAAAAATTGCATGAATATTTAAAGCGGCAAACCGGTGAAATCTCACCCAGAAAGAGTTGGAAATGGTCAGGAAAAAGACACTTGAAGGGACTAACTGAATTTCTTCCAATAGCCTCTCAAAAAGATACCATAAAAACTAATAGAATTAAAGAGAAAATTGATATTTAACAGTATAGGAAGCGTAGGCTACGTGTTGATAGAAATCAAACGGTTATAAGCAAATGCAGAGAAGTTATACAAAACAAAGTAATTCTGGGTGTAAAACGTGATCTATTTGGAAATTGTACAAGAGATTAAGATTTTACCCTACTACCAAGATGTATATGCATCAACCAGAATCCCTCCTTGAGTATAAGATGCTTATAACTCTCTGAGATTTTGATATGCAAACGAATCACCGAATCCAGGACAAAAGGTCAGAACTAGTTTTTATTTAGAAGAAAAAAAAAGAACATGCCGTCTCATGGATTTTGACGTTCCGGTGGACCACAGGATGAAAATGAAAGTGAGCGAAAAGATAGATAAATACTTGGTCTTTACCAGAGAACTAAAAGATGTGGAACATAGGGATGTCGATGTAGTAATTGTACAATGGCTTTGAAAAAAGTCTGGAGGAATTGGAGATAAGCGAGAGAATAGAGACCATCCATACCACAACAGTGTTAGGATTGGCTAGGAGACTGAGAAGAGTCCTGGAAATTTGCGGAAAAGTGCTGTCACTGATACTCCAGAAATGGATATTATTTGGAATTATCTATTACCCGATTCTACACTGGAACTCTGTAAACGAACAGTTAAAAATATTTTTGTTTGTTTTCAGGAAGAATGTTTATCTAGAATTTTAAAAGCTCAAGTTACAAGCAAACACTGGCGTCAATCTCGGCAGGATCCTTTTTTTCTTGTTGAAATCCAAACAGAAGCGGAAAAAGTAGGAAGAAAAACTGTTTTAAATTAATGATTTTGTGACTATAAAACAAGTGCCGAATCATACAAGAGATCGACTTTTATATGAGTATTTACGACATTGAGCAAATAAATTTAAAATCAATTTTACATCAACTAAATGTTTTATTTTATGAAAAAAATCATGGTAAATAAAATTCCGGTTTATTCATTGATTTCAGAATATATAACAACTTATTCACCTGATGTTTACTTATTTCTTCAAATTGTGTCCTTATTTTCTTCAAAATGTCAATACTTCGCTGAAAGAATTGCGAAATATTTCATCTTCCGACAACCAAGGTGATCTACTAATATTGTGAAATGTCTTTCAATGTTGGAAAACCTTTTTAAGGGGGATATTCGATGTAACCAAGTAATGGTTTCCTATCGAAAAGTGTTCTCTTGTAAATTGATATTTTACGTGAATAGATTTTTTGGTTCGTGACAAATAGTTCGTTTTTTTTCTTCTGGTATCATAAGGCTTAAGCTTAAAGGCCACATTTTAAAGGTAAATTGGAATTATGCACTTCGAATCGGCGCATTAACTCTTTATGGTTCTTACTCGATTTTTGCCTAGAGTTACTAATGCTTACTTATTTTTCCTTTCTTTATAAGAAAATTATTATATAATGATTAATTCTCATCGTCTGAGGGCGTAAGCAAAATTAGTAATTTATAAAAGAACATCTTTTCGAGGAATCAATGGTACTTTTGCTCGAACACTTTCGTCGTATTTTTTTAGTAATGATCGTTTTACAGAAGTTAAATCTATTTATATAATTAAAATTGACTCCAGAAATGAAGATTGCTGTATTTTTTGATTAAACATGAATTTATTCAATCGTATGATGAGAAGGTTTAAATTAATTTCTTAAGTCTTGATAATAGCTCAAAGGAGACATGTTCAATTGAATCAATAAATTTTTTTTTCAATAAGTATTTTTTAGTGGAGGGGTTGTCATTTCATCTCGAATATTAATTCTTTGATACTTCAAAATAGGCAAGTGTAGGAAAGTAGTCGTCATATTATTGATTTAGCTGTTTAAAAACTGAAGTAATTTCATATCAAACTTTTCTGCCATTGGTTGAGTTTAAAACAGAAATAGAATAGGAGTCTTAATTAAAATTGGTTTTATCACCAGCCCCCTACTTAATGTTAAAGAACTCTTCCCTGACTCTGCAAAAGTCCTCGTATGTATCAAGCTTTTTGAATTCCTTTAGTTTTATTCTGTAGTCTATTGGAACGAAAAAACGCACTCGATGTAAGTTATTTTGTTTTTATTATCTAATATCATGAATGGTCTTCTGGCCAGGATTTTGTGGTCCGATGGTATCTCAAAGTTCCAGAGAATTTTATCTCATTTTCTAGGACAGATTTTGGTTTGTATATATACCATTTGTCAGCTTGATCAAATCTTAACTTTTAGATATCTTTGGAAGGCAATTATACCAATGCCTTGTATTACATTTTGCTTTCTCTTATGTAATAAAGCGATTCCTCTGTGTTATCAATTAAACCATACTCCTTTGTATTATCAAATTTTTGCTTTGACATTATCATTCGAGAGAAAGAGTCGTGGTTTAAGAGCTAGAGTGTTGCCTCGAAGTAAGCAAATTCGAACTGTAGTTACACTGTTATTTTACAGTCGGAAAATACTCTAAGAAAAGATGAACCCCTTTATACTCAAAGCTATGGGTTGAATAGAGTTAATGCTGTTATACAAAGATGGTTTTGACATCAAATAACATACGGTGGTTGATATGCCATTAAATCAAAAGTATTATCATTATTTTACTCCTTACTAGTTTTTCACAACATCGTTTGTTGGTGGTCTTTTAGTAGATTTTGACTAACAACAAGTCTCCTCAGGTCTCCAGAGCTCTTCTGAGAGTTCTGGCCGATTTCAACAATGCTGTGGTCTAAATCATTCCTCTAATCTCCAATTCCTCCTTGGGGTGTCCCTGTGGTGTAATGGTTAAAGCGATGGTCTGCGAAATCGTAGCACGCGAGTTCGAACTCCAGTCTCGCTATTACGTTCACTTTCGGACAAATACCCTTGGGAAAGGTATGAACCCCCTTATCCTCCCAGCTATGGGTTAAATAGCACCACTACTGTTCTCCTATGAGAATGGCTTTAGCATTAAATAACACACGAAGGTTGATATGCCATTAAACAAAGAAACCAAACCAATTCCTCCATTTACTTTTTCCAAGCCTTTGAGAACTGTTTCAGCGGACTTATTGCAATTCATAACACAGACATTCTCACATGCCACAGCCTTCTCAGCAAAGTCCAACTACCTGTCTATCTTCTAGATTTCTTTTATTTTTACCCTGTGGTCGGCTAGAACCGGAAATTATCTCTTTTTCAAATACTTTTAATTAACATGAGTTCAGGTTTTTTGTCCGGACAAAGATAATCCGTTTAGATCTCAAAATCACAGAGAATTGTATGCATCTTATTCTCTAGGATGGATTCTCTTTTGTGCATAAACCATTTAGTTGTATTGTGAAATTTTAATCTCTCACAAAATTCCCAGGTGACCACATTTACCACTCACTTGTGCCTTGTTATTTATTCATTTTGTGCTAGTTTGCGGCGTTTACTTACAATATGATTAATCGTTATTATTATTAGTTGTAATACTAGTAGTTGTAGTCTTTCCCACCAGCGTTTGGTGGTCGTCATTCATTCAAGTTTGATTGATACCAAAGTCTACTTTGGTCTTCAGGACTCTTAAATATTATAGCCGATCTCTACAATCCTATAGTCTCGAAAGTCTCAATTCTTCCTAATTTTCGAATACTCCAGTCTACGATTTGTCTAACTTTCGCACTCATGTTCCAAGATTTTTTAAGTTTTCTAGCAACATTGAGTAATTTGTTTATCTTTTTGCTTTCTTTTAAACTTTCTCTCAATGGTTTGTAATAACGGTAAAATCCATAAGTTCTTTTATTTTCCTTTTTTATGAAATGACTCTAGATCTGGTCTTCTTGTTTGCATTGGCTGATCAGTTTGTATCTCAAATCCAAGAAAATTTTATGAGTCTCATTTTCTTGGACGGATTCTGGTTTGGACATATACTATGATTATTTTTACTCAACAGAGAGTTGTTCACACCAGTCTTAGCAGAAGGTTTTCACTGGAGTCTGAGTGACAGTAGGTTTCCTCAAGGATTCAGGACTCGTAGTATTTTGACCGATCTCAACAATGCTCTAGTTTGGATGGGCTCCACTCATCCTCTAATTTCCATGTCCTTTTTATAAATCCTTTGGTGACTGTACGGAGCGATCTAATTACAATTGGTATCACCGTCATTTTCATGTTCCATAGTTTTTTCAAATCTCTAGGAAGGTCAAGGTACTTATCTCGCTTTTCGTTTTCCTTCAATTTTACCCAGTGGTCAGCCGGAACGGCAAAGTCCACTATTCGATAGATTCTCTTTTTCTTGTCGATTGTCACTGGAATTGGTGGTCTGGCTGAGATTCGGTGATCCGTTTGTATCTCAAAATGCCAGAGAATTTTTTGCGTCCCATTTTCTTGGAGGGATTCTGGGTTTTGCATATACCACTTGTGCGTATGGTCAATTCTAAACTTCTGGTACAATTCCCTTGCACAATCACCTTGCCAATCCAGTCGTGTCTAGTCGTATGCTCTCTTTACACTAATTTTCTGCATTCGCTTATTACGTGATTGATCGTTTCATCTCTATTACCACAAAATCTACATTTGCTATTCTGTTGGGTCTTATCTATGCTTGCTTCGACATAGTTAGGCTTTATGGTGTTGGGTCTTGTCTATGCTTGCTTCGACATAGTTAGGCTTTATGGTGTTGGGTCTTGTCTATGCTTGCTTCGACATAGTTAGGCTTTATGGTGTTGGGTCTTGTCTATGCTTGCTTCGACATAGTTAGGCTTTATGGTGTTGGGTCTTGTCTATGCTTGCTTCGACATAGTTAGGCTTTATGGTGTTGGTCTTGTCTATGCTTGCTTCGACATAGTTAGGCTTTATGGTGTTGGGTCTTGTCTATTCTTGCTTCGACATAGTTAGGCTTTATGGTGTTGGGTCTTGTCTATGCTTGCTTAGACATAGTTAGGCTTTATGGTGTTGGGTCTTGTCTATGCTTGCTTCGACATAGTTAGGCTTTATGGTGTTGGGTCTTGTCTATTCTTGCTTCGACATAGTTAGGCTTTATGGTGTTGGGTCTTGTCTATGCTTGCTTCGACATAGTTAGGCTTTATGGTGTTGGGTCTTGTCTATTCTTGCTTCGACATAGTTAGGCTTTATGGTGTTGGGTCTTGTCTATGCTTGCTTCGACATAGTTAGGCTTTATGGTGTTGGGTCTTGTCTATGCTTGCTTCGACATATTTAGGGTTTATGGTGTTGGGTCTTGTCTATGCTTGCTTCGACATAGTTAGGCTTTATGGTGTTGTTTTCTGCTGCTATTTGAAGAAGTTCACTTTTTTTCTTAGGATTTTCCTTTCCTAGATATGTCCAAGTCTTCTTGTGTGGGATTACACCTGTTTGTAGTGTGAAATGTTTATACAGCCATTGTTTTCTTCCAATTTCTGTTTCCTAGTTACTTTTGTTCTGTTTGTCTTATAATTGTTCGTCTTGTTACTTTGCTACTGTAATTAGTCTTTCTTTGCTCTTCTTAATGTAGTCTTCGAGTCCACCTATTGATGTATCCACACTTTCTTCAATGCTGGCGTGTCCTCTTCCCCCTTCTTTTCTTGACACATAAACTCTCTCTATGTCATCTCTAACATGTAAAGCCTTTTGCTTGTACATCAACTTCCTTGTCTTCGAGTTCATGTGCCTGAGCAATTGTACAGGGAATATTGATATATGCGTAAAGAAAGGTTTTCAGAAAAGAAAGAGAAATCGGAGAGAAAATACATAATGATTATTAAAGTAAAAGAGACATTAAGTCATAGTACCGAGACAACTATACTGTCACATTTGGTGCAGTTAGCAGGATAAGACCAATTATTATTACGACATTTAGTACCACAAATGTTGTCGCGCACAGCAATATTACATTTGGCTCTTACATCGGACATCGGTGATCACCATATTGTATTATGTTTGGTGTCGTTAAACATGCCCAGAACAGGTTACATATGGTAACCGAACCAAGCGATAGTATCACATTTAGTACCATGCGAGTATAGTACCACATTTGGCATCGTGACAAGTATAGTGTTAAATTTGGTGCCATGTCAAAATAGTGTTATAATGGTGCTGTGCAAGGCATAGTATTATACCGCAGCATACAAGCGAGCAATAGTTCCCCTTCCCAATCTGTGTGGTTAGTAAATGCTGCGGATTTTTCCTTTCTGTGCGTCTTTCTGGATCAAGGCCATCTTCACCTTAAGCATCTATTCAGGTATATTTGTCTCTTCCAGGCATTTCTTCAGTTGAAGAGCCATTTTCCAGTGGATGAATATGACATTTTAAACCAGAATTCATGTATGCCATCATGTTCTGGCTTTTTCCATTTCAATACTTTCTTGAGTGTTTCTCAGTGTGATTCCATGTGAAAGTTCGATTCAGGACCTTTTTTCAATTCTTGTAATTCTTTTTCAAGTAATTTATCTATTCGGCCTCTCCGTTATGCTCAGTCTTTTCCCCTATTTTACTTTAAAAAAATATTTTCTTCTGTTGCATTTTCCACATTGATAGAAATTTCTTTTGTTATTTTGGAATATGCTTTTTTTCTTTTGTTTCAATTGGCTAACCCTGTCCCGGCACCCTTTAAGTCTCCCCTCTTTTGCCAGTATTTTTGGATTTATCTTTTCAAGTTGCCTTATTAGATTTGCCTGATTTTTTTTCCATTTTCCTCCTTCCATATTTTTCCTTCCTTAGCATTTTTACTTGTTGTCGCAGTTTCTTTATCTGACCTTCTAGCCTAATTTCCCATCCAAGTTTTGTATTTCTCTTCGAGTTCCTCTGGAGACATCGATTCTGTCACAGACTAGTTTTGCTCCAGCGTAAATTAGCTCGTTTAGTTTAGTGATGTAGCCCGTTGGGATATTTGGGAACAACTTGTTTAACTTTTTCTCTTTCAACCTTGACTCTTTTTACACTCTTTATGTTGGGTTGCTCTTACAATAACATTGAAGTACTGCTTGTTGTTTTCTATTAGTGTGCCTAAGTTGCGTAGCTGCTTTGGTCGTTGTTTTGGTAACTGAAATAAGAACACCCAACATTGGCTGCATGCCTTGGGTATCTTCATGTTGGCCATCAAGAGAGCACCTACTAATTATTACACCGAGAAATGTTGTCTACATATCACATTAAATAAGATTTGGATTTGTAATTTCGATTTCGGTTTCTTTGTTTAATGGCATATAAACCTTTGTAGGTTATTTAAGGCTAAACCCATTACTCTTAGAAAAATAGTAGTGGTACTATTTAACCTATAGCTTTCCCAAGGGTATTTGCCCGAAAGTGATAGCGCGACTGGAGTACGAACTCGCTTACCACGATTCCGCAGTCCATCACTTTAACCATTACACCACGAGGACACCCCATTTGTAATTTTTCATGGGTAGTATATTGTGGCAATAATATACCCAGGGTTCATTATAATCTGTGTTCCTGTCTCAGATGTAGTCTTGTATTCTTTGGAAGAAGGTGTCATGTCAGTAGGCCACAAAAACTTCATAACAGAGTGGACACATACGCATTTAGAATGAGTACGTTTTAACCAAATAAAAGTCAACGTGACTCTTTATTCTAAATTATTTGGCTTGATACGATACATATAAGATTATATATATATATATATATATATATATATATATATATATATATATATATGTGTGTGTGTGTGTGTGTGTGTGTGTGTGTGTGTGTGTGTGTGTGTGTGTGTGTATTATTAATTATTCGGTTATTCTCTGACTATTTTATCGGCAATGACTTGTAGATTTGTCAAAGAACAAATACATTTATACCATAAAATCTATTAGTCAAACATCCGTTTTCTGTTTGTGACTCTTCATAAGGCTGAGAAATACATCAACAGAATTTTGGGACCATTTTACATTAACACGAGTTTCCATCTTATCTTAGTTTTTCTTTCACTTTCAACAATTTTTTCACTGAATCCAAAAAATATAGCCGTTTTCTAAACCCAGTATTGCCACTTTAAATGTGTTTGATATGCGGCAATATTGCGTAAGTAAACATCTAATATCTTTCTTAAATGTTGTTTCTTTTATTTAAATGATTTCTATGACTGTTGTTACTTTTTAGAAGATTGTTTTGGATGTTTTTTTGTTGTTTATTTTCCATTTTATCGCCTGTTTTTAAGATGTTAACACTTTAAAGATGAGGCATTGAAAACCAAGTTGAACGTAACAGAAATGTATTTCAGTACAGAATTCTCTACTACTTTTTTATCACAACACTCTAATAAAATACAAGTTGCAGATTTCGTCTCTGTGTATCTATATGTGTATTTATGTGTTTGAGTCTATACGTATTTATGTGTGTGTGTGTGTGTGTGTGTGTGTGTGTGTGTGTGTGTGTGAGCGCACACAGATGTGTCGGTATGTGTGCGTGTGTGTGTGTGTGTGTGTGAACTGTGAACAAAACAAGTGGAAATAAGATAAATGCACTTCATAAAATTTTGCTTCTGTTGGTCAAATAAGAATATAACGTACATTTTCTATATTAATACCTCGATCATAAGGAAAGACTCAATATCTTCAAAATATTTGAATTTCAGCATTTGTTTTAAGGAAACTAAAATTATAATGATACAAATTTAGACGATTATTCTAATGTTTTATTCGCTACTCGGCAAAGACCACTTTCGGTGAGAAAAAGAAATTACTCGCTAATTTTTGAAAGAATATTACATTTTAATATGATAAAATCAAGGTTATGGAAATCAGGATACTGAAGTTTTACTGTATTTTAGATTAAATATGTTTTTCTAAATTTGTTAAACCGTAAATCTTCTGAAGATGGAAATTATTAAAATATGATTAACAATTGAGGTATTTTTCATGACCTCATACAAAAATGATCTCTTCAGTCAGTGAGTTCAACAAATAATTTAATGGCGGTTGATGGAGACATTTTCAGATAAGTTCAGATGCAGATGCATAACAAGGATGAAGGAAATAAAAAAATGTTCAGGGCTCCAAATTAAACAGAGGGAGGTGTCTTCAATTTTCTTACCAGCATGATAATGCTCAGACAATATGATAATTCAATATGATAAAACATAAACAATATGATAATGCGCTGACAAAATTAAATTACTCGGATTTCAGCGGGCATTGTTTACTTTAAACACCATCGTCTTTACAAAGGAATCTGATCAGTGGAAGATCAAAAGAAAACAATCGTATTCAGCCAACCACTCCAACACAGTACGATGCAACACAAGGTTAATTTTGGGGGGGGTGATTACAGTTGGTTTGAATTTGGATTTTTCTTTTTAGACCGATTGTAATTCAAAAGTAAAAACAGTTGGAGTAAATAAAAGCTTATTTGATTTCTTATTTCCCTTCATGAGATACGTACTGCTATTAACTTTATACATATAAATAAATATGTGGTAAATAGATAGGGGAGGGATGAATTATCGAATAAATATAAGTTCCATAAAGCCGGACACAACGACTACGTTTAAATAAATCATAATGACAAATGGTTTTCTTGTAGAAAGTAAAATAGATCAAATTAAAATATTATAACAATAATGTTTTGTAACAATTCACCGGCACAAATAAAAGTGTGCAATGTTACAGTTCTCAAATGAACGTTTGTACTTCTACAACACCACACAGGCGCTTGCACCACCACGGTTCTAATGGGTCTAGGAGTATATTACTATGTCTTAAATGTCAGTCTAACCTAATGGTGACACTCACCGTGATGAAAAAAAGAAGTAACGAAGACACCAAAACAAAATCTTGGTTCACTAATACAAAAGTTTATTCGCTACTACACTTAGTAATCGTCGAGAAGAGGGAAACTGCGTATGAAAAATGACTCCACCTCTTTAGCGCGGCGTCCAAGAGAGAGAGAGAGAGAGAGAGAGAGAGAGAGAGAGAGAGAGAGAGAGAGAGAGAGCAAGTGACATTGAAAACCACTAAACTTCCGCGTTGTTTTCTTTTTCAAACATTTCATTTGCCAATATCTTTCATTTCTGGATGTAGAGGGTTGCCTGAAATCGGTAATACCTCTACGAATTTCGACTGAGAATATTTCTGCTTACTTCTAGGTGAGGCTCTTTTGAAAGGCACACATCTACTTCCCTTGGATCTTATAAACAGGCAACTTGAAAAAAAAAATTCTTGTTCATGATTATTGAAGGAGAAGTAAATTAAAACTATATTTGAACAACCCCTGTCGTCGAACTATTTAACTGCTTAGGACAAAGTAATTAGTATTATACACATATTTGGAATGTCTGGTTTGAATTCAGAGTTTTTCTTCTCCTAGACTACTTGCCTCACGAAATCGAAATAACACAATCTTTCAACGATTTACCGATAGCTGGGCGCTGAGGTGTAGAACAGATGGATTCATCTATTTTCCTAGGTGATATTATTATGCATTTTATAATTTAATGGAAGTGTCATTTCTGTTTATATTGATAAACGGTTAAACTTTGATACGATCGGGAAATTCTCAGAAACAATCATGATGGAATATATTTCCTATTCTTGAAACGGGATCGTAAAATGAAGATACCTAAATTTAAATATCTTCTTCTTCTGTTTATAAATTGTAATTACAAATCTAACAATGAGTATCCCGGTAAAAATTCCACTCGCGTGTCACCTTCAGTGTCACGTTATCATCATAGGACACAGACACCAAATGCGGAATTTTGAATACATTAAAAAAGTGAAAACTGAATGATTATTCTTTTTGGAAGCGTCTTTAATTAGTAATCTGATTAACAAGTGTTATTTAATATTTCACTGATACTTCCAAGTCACCAATCAATAAAATCTAAATGATATCTTCTGCAGTTTGTAAATTGGATTTATAAATCCTACAAAATCCACCTCTGTGAAAAATTTCTCTTGTGTTGCCTTCAGCGTGATGTCAACATTATAACACAAAGACACCAAATGCCGAATTTAAAATGTATTCAAAAATTTTGGAGTGAATAATATTCTTTTTTTCTCTGAGTTTAGAAATAGCCAGCAGTATGGTTGAAAGCAAGTGAGAATAAGCGACTGCGTTATTATGCCTTGAAGCCTTTTATTTCTTTTTTTGGTTAGTTATCTAAATAACAAGTGTTATTTTATATTTCATAACTTACTTCTAAGTCACCAAATGATAACTTCGCATGTACATCAGTTAGAAATCGTTATTAAAAAAAAAAAAAAGCAAAAATAAAAAACATACCATTTGGTTTTAAAAAAAATGTCATGACGTTTCTAAAATTGAAACAAATGTAAGGTTTTAATCAAAAATTATTTGAAGACAATACTCTTTCCAATGCAAATTAAACAAGTATTTTATGGATTTATTTTTTAATGAAATATTTTTCTAAAAAAAAAAATCAACGAAGTGTTGTCAAGGTTAGATTTCATCATCAACATCATTTCAGCACAGGTCTCCCTGACGCTCTCCCACAACCTGTCTCTATTGTCCATCGCTTCCTGTAGGTTCTTCAGGGCTACACCCTGTATCGGCACAGAGCTGTTGTATATAGGTTCTAGCTGGTCGTCCTACCTTCGCTCGTCTATGTGAAGGGGTCCACAGGAGTATGTCGCTTATAAGTTCGGCCCAACTTCTGCAGCAATGTAGCGCATGTCTGGTTCGTCTAACTTAGATAGTTTTCGTGATGGGTGGTAGGTGGCCGTACAACTGCTGATTTGTGGAGTGCTGCCTCCAGGTCTTGTCCAATATTGCTTGCAGCATTCTTGTGTAATTGCCGTCAAGCTTTTTTTCTATACGTTTAGTTAGCTTCCACATAGTCCATCCATATGGCAGTATTGACTCGACCGATGCTTGGCAAAAACGATGTTTTATTTTATGGGTCATGTCAGACTTCCATATGACCGATAGTCAATAGATAGCTGTCCATGCCTTTGCTAGTGGCGTGTTGATGGGTTTCTCGGTTGATGAGACACTGCTCCAGAGAAGTACAATTTGGTATGGAGAAGTCGCTTCTCTGATTAAAGTGCATGTATTCCGTCTTGTGAGCGTTGACATAGAGGCCTATGCCAGCAGCTGCTCGTTCCAGACTATGTAGCAGGGTTTCGGATTGGGTGGATATATTTGCCAGAAGCACTATACCATCGGCCTAGCCAGCGTCCGTAATTGTTTGTGTAGGGTATCTTCTGCTTCTTTCCTTTGCCAGCTTGAAACCGTTGTCTTTCATTTTATCAATAGATATTCTAAGCACGTCTTCTTGGCAGATGATAAAGAGGTATGGGGCTAATGTGTCTCCTTGCAGCACATCTGCGATAATGTCGAAGTATTCTGTGCCTCCATCTGGGGAGCGGACTTGCTTTCATGATTTTATATAGCATCATTATGGCTGCGACGGTTTCTTTCGCTAGGCCGTAGGAGGTTAGATTTAATATCTGATAATCAAGGGAAAAATAATTTGATTGAATAAATAATATATTCCATAAATTTCTGTTCAACTGAAATCAACTAGTAATTCTGAGAAATTGCCACTAAAATTAGGAAAATTAATACCGGAAGTCAATGTTGATAAAGTAAGTCTGTTCTCACTAGTGTTCAAGTAATGTAACATTGTGGAAGAATCCACTGAGATTAGTTTGTTTGGTATCCTTCTCGGGGGTGAAATAGTGAAAACATCACTAAATAGCATTTCGAGAACCCAGCAGAGAATGATGAGTGCTTAATTTAATAGCAAACCCAACTCGTCTCTTGCTGCATTCCCACCAATGCACGTGATGAAACTGACATCATCACCTTCTAAAACGTGCTAACCTCCCATGTTCGACATATTTCAAAATACAACGTTACAATCATCACTGGAGACAAGAATGCTCACTTAGTCTAAGATGAAAATAACAAATTCTGTTTATATTATTCGTCAAACAGAAATAGAAAATATCTGGCTGGTTTTTCACTCGAGACCATACAAACATACTAAAATTCTAAAATCTAAAAACGATATAGAAAACTATGGATCTACTCCTACCCAAATAACATTGAAAGACTACTAGATTATATATTCATAAAAAAAAATGGATGAATATCACTCTGAACTGTGAGGCATGCTTCTGTTTTGAAGGAATATCTTCCAATCGCAGAATAGTCTAGGCGAAGATTCGCTTTAGTCTACGCAGGAATAAGGAACAAAGTTATCGCTTCACAATATGACTAGTCCTCGCTCACTTAGAGAGATATTTGAAATCATTCTCCAGAACGATAAAAAATGATTATGATACTATTCAGGAGTATATATATGTATATATATAACCCTGCAGTAATCTTAACGAAAAGTTCTTGCATATAAAGAAAGAAAAAGTTGCAAGCTGTGAATTAAATGAAAATTATGCATATTAAATTATGTTTGCAAATTGTTAAATTAGGAATGTGAATTGTTGTCCAAATTTATAGATTAGAAATGCCACCCATCATCCGATTACTAATATTCAAGATGCAAAAAATTGTTTGTTCAAAAGGAAGATAATCCGATGATCGCGAAAAAGCGTGAAACTTAGAGAGTAAACTGGAGAAGCACCGCGGGATTATCCTTTTGAAATTTCACGGGCACTTTACTAAAAAATCAAGCGCTTTTTAACTTCGTTTTCTTACATGTTTTTGTAATTATCATATCTATATATATATATATAAAGAGAGAGAGGAGAGAGAGAGAAAAAGAGAGAAAGAGAGAGGGAGAGAGAGAGAAAGAGAGAAGAATGATAGGAAATTTCTGACTAACAACTTTGTCTAGAGCCACTCTCTTTTCTTAACCACCGAATAAAAGGAATGAATATAGCATAAATAATTGTGATACTATTCTATCATTCTTTTCTTAACCACCGAATAAAAGGAATGAATATAGCATAAATAATTGTGATACTATTCTATCATTCCCATATCATTGATATTTGTTTCAGCTTTTTTTCGACCTTAATGTTTTTATGGTTTTAAAATCATGCATTGCACATCACTTCCTTTAATTAAGTTGATGTCACTGTTTTATGTTCAGAATGAATTGAGATATGATACAAAATAAATGATTTACCTTTGTCAAAGTTGGGTGAAATGGTACTGTCGTAAGAATCCAATATCGCCTGTAAAAAGTCAGTTCTGTAAAGAGAATAAAAAAAAGAACATTATAATCTCAACTTTATTAAAGAACTACAGTTGAACGAATTAATCTTGCTTTATTCCTTCAACGTCTTTCATTTCTAGTTAAAACGAGAAAACATCTCAAAGAGAAAAGACAGTTTATGAGATATCGGCGAGACCCTAAGTAAAGAACCCGAGGAGAAAAGTTAATAAGAAACGAATAAAAAAACAACGCGTATAAATGAAATAATGCTGCATAAAAAGTAAAAAAAACTTATCTAAAAATCTTCAAAGAATTAAACCGATATTCTCTAGATTAGCCGGAATATTCATGACGAAAGCAGACAGCAAATACCAATTAAAACGTTTTTTTCCACGATGCAAAGTTTAAACTGAATATTACATTAGCTTCTTCATTAAAGGAATACACAGTGAACAAATGATAACAGCAAATATCTGTGATGTACAGTCTAAAATTAGCAATCGATAATTCTGCAATGAAATGGTAGCAAATTGGTCACAACTCTTATCTTCTCGTCTGCAATCAATTAATAATAATAATAATAATAATAATAGACACAACCTGATTGGAATTGGGCAAGACATGTAAATTTGACCATACGAACAAACGATATACGCACAACCCAGAATCTGTCAAAGAAAATGAGACTCACAAAATTCTTCGTAATTTTGAGATCATATAATCTTGGTCAGACGACCAGACTGAGTTATAGCCAAAAAAAAAAAAAAAAGAAAAAGGAGAGAACATGTCCAATATTAGTTTTTGCCGTTCCGGCTAACCACAGTATAAAATTGAATAAAAGTGAAAAGAGGGATGAGTACCTGGACCATGCAAGAGAACTGAAACACTATGGAGTATGGAAGTGACGTTGATACCAATTATAATTAGCACGCTCGTTACAAAAGGAGAGGTACAGGAACTGGATGATTTGGAAATAAGAGGACGAGTGGAGATTATCCAAACTACAGCTTTGCTGAGATCGGCCAAAATACTGAGAAGAGTCCTGAAAACTTGAAAAGACTTGCTATCACTCAGGCCCCAGCTAATGCAGATGCAAAAAATCTCTCAAATGAGTAAAATAATAATAATAATAATAATAATAATAATAATAATAGATAAGTCGCAACAAAATACCAAATGTAGGATACGCGGTGACAAAGATGAAACCATAGATCACATAATAAGCGAATGCAGCAAAGTAGCACCGAAGGAGCATAAGACTAGACACGACTGGGTGTGCATGGTGATCCTCTTGGAAATGTGTTAAATTTAAATTTGACCATAATAAACAAATGTCAGATGTACAACCCAGCATGTGTCCTAGAATTTGACACGCATAAACTCCAATGGGACTTGGACATACAGACGGATCACCTAATCTCGGCCAGAAGACCAGACAGATCCACAAATAAAGTAAACTTGCAAAATTGTCGACTTTGCTGTCCTGGCTAAACACAGAATAAAACTGAAAGAATGGGAAAAGACGGATAAGTACCTGGACCCTGCTAGGGAGTTGAAAAAATATGGAACATTAAGGTGACTATTATACCGATTGTGATTGGTGCTTTTGGTACAGTAACTAAAGGATTATTAAAGGGACTGGAAGATTTAGGAGAACGAGTGGAGACCATGCAAACTATATTATTACTGAGAACTGCCAGAATACTGAGAAGAGTCCTGGTGACTTGAGGAGACTTGATGAGACTTGCTGTCACTCAAACTCCAGAGAAAGACCGTCATCTAACGCTGATGTGAAAAACTTTAATGAGTAAATAATAATAATAATGATAATAATACCAATAAATGGTATATGCACAATCCAGAATCTGTCCTGGAGAATGAGATGAACCAACTGTGGATCTTGAATGTAACGGTGATATCAATTGTAATTGATGCTCTTGGTACAGTCACCAAAGGACTGGTACAAAGACTGAAGAACTTGGAAATAAGAGGATGAGTGGAGACTCTGCAAACTACTGGATCACAGAGGAAGGCCAGAATACTGAGAAGAATACTGAAGACATGAGGAGAACTGCAGTCACTCAAATCCAGTTAGAAACCACTGGTGTGAAAATCTCGAAAAAGAATAATAATAATAATAATAATAATAATAATATCAAACAAGTGGAAATGAAAAACAAAATTCAAAAAGAATATCTCAGAAGAACTAGAAAACTACTCGAGACAAAATTCTAGTAGAAACCTTATCAAAGGAATAAATACTTAGGCTGTACTCCTCGTTAGATACTCGGGACCCTTTCTCAAGTGGACCAGAGATGAACGTAGACAAATGAACCAAAGAACTAGAAAACTAATGACCATGCCCAAGGCACAACATCTCAGAGATGACGTTGACAGACTATATGTACCAAGAAAAGAGGGAGGAAGAGGACTGGCCAGCATCGAAGACAGCGTTGATACTTCCATACAACGGCTCGAAAACTACATAGAAAAATACAAACGAGGACTGGTTACAGCCATCAGAAACAATACTGACAACACGATAGATAACAGAATGACAAAAACTAGGAAACAAAAAATGGGAAGGAAAATGACTAATAAACAACATATCACACGATAAAACTTGGACATGGCTAAGAAAAGGAAACTTTAAGAGAGAAAAAGAATCTCTCCTAATGGCAGCACAAAACAGCGCCATAAGAACCAATCGTATCAAGGCGCACTAAAATAGCAAATGTAGACTATGCAGTGACAGAGATTAAACCATCAATCTCATAATAAGCGAATGCAGCAAATTGGCACAGAAGGAGTACAAGGTGATCCACTGGAAAATGTGCAAGAATTTTAGATTTGACCATATTAACAAATGGTATATGCAAAACCCAGCACCTGTCCCAGAAAATGGCACACACAAACTCCTATGGGACTTTGACATACAAACGGATCACTTAATCTCGGCCAGAAGACCATACCTAATAATAATCAACAACAACAACAACAACAAAAAAAGAAACCTGCAAAATTGTCGACTTTGCTGTCCTGGCAGACCACAGAATAAATCTGAAGGAAAGTGAAAAGAAGGATAAGTACCTCGACTTTGCTATAGAATAGAAAAAGTTGTGGAACATGAAAGTGACGATTGTGCCAATTGTGATTGGTGCTTTTAGCACAATAACTAAAGGATTATTAAAAGGCCTGGAGGACTTGGAAGTTGGCGGACGGGTAGAGACTATCCAAATGACAACATTACTGAGAACGGCCAGAATACTGAGAAGAGTCCTGAAGACTTGAAGAGATTTCCTGTCACTCAAACTCCAGTGAAAAACCATCAGATTACACTGATGTGAAAAACTCTAAAGTAGTAAATAATAAAAGAAGTTGATGGAGTTACCAATTATGGTTGACGCGCTTGGAACAGTCCACAAATGCCATGAAAAAAAGAGACTGAATGAATCAGAAATTAGCGGAAGAATCAAGACTTTCTAGACAATAGCATTGTTAAGATTGTCTTGAATACTCAGAAGTGAGAACTGTTGACCATAGGAGATTCCTTATTATTGAGACTCTAGTTAAAACTGGTGTGAAAAACTCACAAGGATGTGAACTAATAAATGGATTATATCAAGATATTTGCTAAGAGAGAAAACGAACTAGAACCCATTAGACAAACCATTAGAATCTGCACCAAGATATATGAATGGAATTTCGGATTGAAACGTGTTCTATGCTCATAATAAAAACGGTAAAATAGAAACAAGGGAATGGGTTGAAATGGCCAAGAAAGAATGTAACAGTACATGAAGGGGAAACAGAAAACTACTAATACCTGGAACCATTAACTTTGTTGACTAAACTTAATAGCTTGAAATAGAATTGCTTTTGATATTTAAACTACATACTCATGCTAAACTGAATTGTTTGAAATTGAACAGTTTATGTGTATAAAAATGGATTTGGCATTAAATAATCTACAATGGTTGATATGCCATAAAACCAAACCAAATTAAACTAAAACAGTCCAGGGTTATTTCATGCCAAGATATTAGGAAACTCTGTTCATTGTACGTCTATCGTAACGTGTTTTGTTGATTCTTATGGGCTTTTAGCTCATAGTTATATGATATCAAGTATTTCAATCTAATACAAACAATTTGTCCACAGTTGTATGATTTGAAGTATTCCTATCAAATACTAATAATTTATACATTAATCATATGGTTTCAAGTAACTATTTCTACTTATCATAAATCATGGTTGAGAACAATTATAGGGTTTCAAGTAACTAATGATAATAATCCCTATTAAACAATTGTAACTTCAAAGAATTCTTACAATTACAACAATGTCGGAGTCTTACATGTTAGCTACTACGGCACGCAGACTCCTTCCTTAATTATTCTTAATACAAACAATTTACACACAACCGGGTGATTGGTCTAATGAATAGAGTGATCGCCAATGGTCTGAGAGACCGAGGGTTCAATCCCAGGTCAAGTCATACCATAGTCTCAAAAATGGTACTTGAATCCGCCTTACTCAGCACGAAAAGGTAAGGATCAAGGGTAAAGTGGAGCAATCTAGGGAATGGAGTAGCACCCTTCTCTAGACCTCGGTGTGGTAGCTATCGAAAAGGGAGCCTTTGGGTAACCTCGACTAAGGTCGCCAACTTTACTTTTTATATGGTAGGAAGTATTCTTATCAAGTAATTTTCTTTTTTTTTTTCTTTCTTTCTTTTGTTTATTTATTTTAGTTTCTTATCCGTCTGAAAAAGAATTAGATAAATGTCCAAACGGAAATTGTAACCCAATTTCCGGTTGTCAGTTTTGTTTCCATTTCACTCTTCAAACCTAACGATAAGATGTGTATGATCGTAACATATATCATGTCAGCTTCTCTCTGTTTAGCTCCTTCACCCCGCTCACCCCACCCCGCCACCAAGCACTATGGTGGATTTGTTGAGCAACTGTAACTGACTGACTCAAACAAGGGAACCGAGTCAGATATGAAATACACTGACCCGAATTTCATAGTCATCAACAAAACACGAGCAGATCCGTGAAACTAACAGCATTGAATATAACTAGAAAGCAATGGATAATATTTGGTTACTTGATTTAGTTGTATTAGAGTTATAAAAAACTAAAAGCATTTGATATATAATCATGTAAATAAGGCAAAACTATACAGTAATATTATATCGGGCTATTAGCCTAATGAGTAGAGTGTTTGCCAACACTCTAATCATCACACCAATGTCCGGTTTTTCTTACGTAAATAGTATAATTATACAAGGTTTAATAATGAATTTAATGATAATAGGATTATTTCCATTTGGAGCGGATATCCAGAAAATCTCCGTGCCCGTAACTCTCGTTATTTCCCGCTAGCCGCGAAATTTCGCATATCTCTATATTAGTCCCGGTTAAAAGCACAGTGACAGTAACCAGAAGTCATTGACAACGAACATAGCAAAGATCCCAGAATCCAAAAACTCGATCCATATAAAAAAAAGGACCATAGAAATACTACGTACAGCAGCCATTAACAGCAGGAACAACAGAAACAACTTAAGGACAAACAGGAAAACAACAAAATCTAGAAAACTTAAATGGAGAAAAAACTACAGAATGGATACTTCAAGTGACAAAGAAAGGAAATTTTATACGAGATTAACTAGACTTTGTTAAGAAAGCGAAACGAAAAGAGAGAGAGACAGACAGACAGATAAAGAGAGTCTGAACCTCTTCTGATAGGAGCACAAAATAATGCCATGAGAACTAATTATGTCGAAGTAAAAATTAGGCCGAAAAATAGCGAGTGTACGTTATGTGGAGACAGATATAACACGCTTAATCACAAAATAAGCAAATGTAAATTGGCACAAAAGGAGAGCAAGACTAGACATGACTGAGTAGGAAAGGTGATCCACAGAGAATTGTGCAAGAGATAAAAATTTTGCTATACAGATAAATGGTCTAAGCCCAAACCAGAATTAGGGACTTTGAGATATAAACGGATCGCCTAAATCAACCAGAACACCAGAGTCCGTATTAATTAGCAAGAAAAAAAGAATTTAATCTAGAAGGTTTTACCATTCTAGTAGACCACAAAGTGAAGATAAAAGAAACAAAGAGATAAACAATTACTTGGACTTCCATGGGGCCTTCCAGAAGTTGTTGGAACGGTACAACAAGTGTATTGAAGCCGGAGGAGATTACTTCGCAGAGGACTAGATTTTCTTGTGTGTACTATCAATAAAAGTGGCCATACGAAAAAATTGAAAAGGATGAATGTGACGGGTAAGAGGAATTGTTGTTGGTACGCTTTAAACGGTTATCAAAAATTTCTGGAAAAGAGAGCGGAATATAATGGAAAATATCTCGATATCATACAGACACCAGTATGTTTAAGGTCTGCAAGAAGACTCTGAAGAATCTTGAAGAACAAACGAAACTTACCGCCACTCAAACTTCAGTGAAAAACCACCTGGCAAAACTGGTGTGAAACCTAAGAAAGTGTGAGAATAACAATTGAAAAAATCGACTGATATTAATCCTTTATAAGAAAACCAAAAGAAAGTTGTTTTATAAGAAAGTGACAATTGTAATAATAATTATTCAAGTGCTTAAAAAGATGGTGTAATGGCTCAAGTGTTTGACAGTGACCCCTAAATAAGCAAGTTCGCACTTCAGTCTTGCTGTTAGGTTCATTTTATTGGTAATGCACTTGGGTAAGGTATGAACTTCCAAATCGCAAAGTTCTGAGTTAAATAATATCACTGTTGTTCTACTACAACGGTCGCTTTGCCATTAAATAACCCATGAAAGTTGATATACCATTTAACAAAGAAAGAATAGCCTTTCAAAAACACGGAAAGTATTGTCAAGTTGAAAAGAACTAATATGCTGCACGCCTTTGTTTTTCCATTCAGTTAAATGCATTTCTAGAAGGTGTTAAATGTTGACTTGAAAAGAAAACAAACTTTATATTATTGTAAAATTTGTTACGTGAAAGATTTGAAAAATCCTTAAAAATCAACATAACAAACACCACTTGCACGTAAGTAATCAAAGGAAAGACATTCTGCGCGAAAGTAGGTAAACGGAAATTACTTATTCAGAGCACTTGTATTATAAAAATGCTTAATTCTTTGATAAACGTAACGACGATTATTAAAGTCTGCGTCATGACCCAGGCTTAAAAAGGCAGCACAGTCTTTGAAATGGCCAAAGTGCTTAATAGGGATAGACGAACAATGAATAATACATTAAAACCCTGATGAATCAGCAGGAAATGTCTCAAATTAAGCATATTGTCAAAAAGAAAGCAGATCAGGGTAACAAAAACTATATTTGTCAAGATATATTTAGGTAACATACACAGATATCTTACTTTTACACTAAGTTTACATTTTTCTTTTAAGTGTGTACCTAATTGTTAGGCAAAAGCGATATTATATTAAAATTAGTTTAACGAAAAATGGAGAAAATCATAAAAAACAAATTTGGAAACACCAATGCGCAGTTATGTGGGAATAATAAAGATATTCTGCCCTCAAGTAAAATTTATTTTAGTCAACGGAATTTATTATTTCTAAAATAGTTGCATTAGAGGAATTTCTAATCATTAGTTAATCTCAGGAAAAACTGTTAATCTTTAGTCGTAAAATGAATTTATTGCAGGTTGAGAAGAATTCTATCGTCACACAGTTTGGAAATAACACAAATGCTGAACAGAAATCGTCGAACATTGAAAACTATAATCTACCACAAATCAATTATGCTTATGTACAAGGTGATACTACGGTAGGAATTGTCTCAAATTAAACATTTGATATCTAAATACAGGATAAAATGTATAGAAAAAAACATTTTTGAAAACTTTTGTTAATGATGTTCTTTTCATTGACGAGTTGCAATTTGATGTTACATTGACAGAAAGGTCAGGAGATTTGTTATTTGTTCTCCCAAAGGTCACAGCAAGAAAAGTTTGGAAAAAAACGTGGTAATTCGCAGATCAGATAAGGGAAGGTTCAAAGTAATATAGTGGGAAATGTCATGAATTAAGCGTGTTGTAAAGAAAATCTAAATTAATTAGCCCGACCAGCAAAATTTATATCTGTGAAGGAAGACGAGGATAAGGTGTATAATAATAATAATAATAATAATAATAGGAATGGAGGACTTGGAAGTTGGTGGACGAGTGGAAACCATCCAAATAAAGACACTACCGAGAACGGCTAGAATACTGAGAAGAGTCCTAGAAACTTGAGGAGACTTGCTGTCACTCAAACTCCAGTGAAAGCCCATCAGTAAACGCTGATGCGAAAAAACTCAAAAGGAGTAAATAATAATAATAATAATAATAATAATAATAATAATAATCCAAAGCCTGTCCTGGAGAATGAGACACACAAACACCTCTGGGAATTTAAGATCCAAACGGATCACATAATCTCAGCCACACGACCAGACCTAGTAATAATCAAACACAAAAAAAGAGAACTTGCAAAATTGTGCACTTTGCTGTCCCGGCTGACCACAGACTAAAATAGAAAGAAAGCGAAAAGAACGATAAGAACCTGGATCTTGCTAGTGTTATATAGTCATCTACAGCATCATGCAGCATCATAACGACACAATAATAGACAGACGCACGATGATAAAGACGCAGTAATGAACGACGCACACAGCAAGACGCAGGAAGACTTCTTTATAAAATATTTTACCTCTCACTTTTTTTGTAAGGTTTCGAAAAGGGTTACTCAAAGTTTGCGTGTGAGAGGGAGCTGGACACCAAACATAACTGAAATATTTTGACCCCAAAGTTATGGCCGTCAGCGTTGTGTCTTTCTCGTTCTCCATAGCTGCTCAACCGGGGCCCAGGAATCCACTGTCCTGGGTGCTGGCTTTCCCTACTACATCTCGTCTAACATCCGCTCCAACTATACTGCTTACCCTCCCTCTCGCCTGTCTGCATTCTGTTCAATTCGTCGGCCTTATATTACCTTCAAACTCCCACGCGGTGATATGGACACGCCTCCACGCCTCCGCAACTTCTTCCGATATCTAGCGACCGGGATGTGTCACTTCCGCTACCTTTGGAATGGCCTGTGTGATCGTCATCGAGCGGAAATAACTGTCATGCAGTTCAGAGGTCACTCTCTTCCGGTGCGTCAGTCTATGAGAGTATAATGGGATTTTTTTTACCTCGTCCCATTTCATCAGCCAATTTCCGCCCACGCGATTTCCTCTCATAACTACCATTAGAATGTGTCACTTCCTTCCGGTGCATCACCTTGGAATGGCATTTTTGACCGGTTCATCAGGTCAAAACATAACACTAGGGAATTGAAAAAACTGTGGAACATGAAAGTCAGAGTAATAACATTTGTAATAGATGCTCATGGTACAGTCATAAAGTATTAGTAAAATGACTAGAGGACTTGGAAATAAGAGGACGAGAGGAGACAATTCAAACCATAGCATTAATCAGATCGGCCAGGATACTGAGAAGAGTCCTGAAGACTTGAGGAGACTTGTTGTCACTCACTCTAGAGTGAAAGACCATCAGCTAACGCTGATGTGACAAACTCTTAAGTAGCAAAATAATAATAATACGCAAATAGACACATGGTAAAACGTCTAGAACAGAAATTATTTGAAAACTGGTTTCAATTATTTTTACTGGCATGGATCCTGCTGGTTTTGTGCGAACAGAACTCTGAGATTGTGAATGAGCTGCAAAGAGAGAGAATAATTTTTTTTAATCACGATGACATGAGAAGAATTAGGCTGTCTTTAAAATGGTAGGAGGTGAGTTCGGAGAATTTGATGTATATGCAGGTGATGTAAAAATCACACAACAGGAATATACAACATTTTTGAAAGATGAGGTTTAAAAAATCGAATCGTCACTTGGCATTTTTTTAATGGGTGATATACAAAGAATTTTGATAAATATAAACAAGGGGTTTATTTTATGATTTTTAAAATAAAACAATAACAAAAAGCTTCTGACTCTCATCCCTTTTCCTATTTAAATATCTTTATGATTTTGAAGGAGAGTAGTGAACACTTGAAAATAATTTCAGTGACTTTCGTTCTAATAATTTGATCATATTCTCAGAGCTCACTAAATTCAAAATGATAATATATTTTGCCCTCATACGATATTTACATCGCATTATGGGTCGCGTTTTATTTAACGTTATAATTGGTGTGTCTTCTATCTCTGTTTAATGGCAAATCAACCTTCGTGGGTAATTTAATGAAAAATCCATCCTTGTTTAAGTGAAACAATTTAATCTATAGCTGTGGGCTTAAGGGGGCTCACACCTTTCGGAAAAGTAAAATTTCGAAAGTGAACCTAATAGCACAACTTTTATTGTTATTTACTAAGCTTTGTCTTATCTCGTACATATTCATTAGTGTTCTGGCAGTTACAAAATGGTCACCCATATAAGTACTAGGTTGGTTGTTTGGTTGTATTTTATGTCATATCAACCCTTATAGGTTATTTAATCACAAATCCTATTAATACATATATTTCACATATTAATGATTTGTAAATGAACAATTGGTAGATTACATTTTTAAAGGAGTCAAGTCTTTACTTGAAATCTTTAGAAATATTTTCAATAATCTCATCGGTTAGCGTGATCTAAAAACGTTTTACTTCCACCTGTTTTTTTTTTCTCAAGATTCTCCAGGACTTCAACGTTCTATCAGCAGCAAGTTTAATTCATTCTTATGTGTTGGCAAGTATTTGATATTGATATCCTTTCTTCCTTAAATCAGTTCGGGCGGGTATATTATTTATTCAAGGATTTTTGATTTCTTTTTACTAAAACTTTCGATAGAAATCGTAGTTATACGGGAGGTTTTGCAGAGCTTTTGAATTTTAAAATCTTCTCTATCGATTTGATTGACCTCAGTAAAATTCTATTTTGAATAGAAATAATTTGCATCGGTCTAATCTTTACAGTGAAAATTACAGCAAAAATTAATTGTTATATCTTGTAAAGATTGTAAAGTTTTTTTGTTAGAATTCTGTTGTAGCTTATCTCTTTTTTATTCATATTTTTCATTACAGAGATTTTATGTGATTATTCCCAAGGAGTTTGTCCTAATGTAGACTTCAGCACTATTATGATCGAAATACACTCGAATCTTATTCAGATATTGACTTCATCGAAATATTTTCAAAGGTTCTATTTCTCAAATGACTATGGTCAAGAACACTTCCTTCATGTTGTTTTTTGGCTCTGTGTGTGTGTGTGTGTGTGTGTGTGTGTGTGTGTGTGTGTGTGTGTGTGTGTGTGTGTGTGTGTGTGTTGGTCTTGATATTTTATTATATTTCGATTATCAAGTTCAACATGCAGTCATCTATGAAGTATGTAACTATCTTTATCATTAATTCAAAGCCCGTTGTACATTTCCCAGTGAATCCTAGTCATATATGTCTTATATTTATCAGAGATAGAATATTGTGCTGATTTATCAAATACTTTACCGTCTTGGATTTCTTTAAACAGACAAATCTTATTATTGCAACATGACGATTATCTATAAGCCTTTGAGCGTTTAAGATGAATAACAATATATTAGTAGCATTACAATCATAAACTGCAGGATATAATTCTGGGGAGCACGACTATATATATATATATAAGAATAGCGTAGACACAGTGTCAATGGTGTTTAGTGACTGTCAGCTTCTCATCTATTCTATGATCAGACAATACTTGGTCTGATGATTGCATAAATCTCTCTCTCTCTCTCTCTCTCTCTCTCTCTCTCTCTCTCTCTCTCTCTCTCTCTCACTATATATATATATGTGTGTGTGTGTGTTAAGAAGAAAAAATATGCAGAATGGAAACTTAGATTCTAAACTTATTTGATTTTAAAACTTTTTAAATACAATTTTTCATTCAATTTTGAACAAACGTTTTATTGGTTTCCAAACTGGTTAGATCTCGTACTCTGTTGTATGTCTTCGTGTTTCACGCTATTAACACAACCCTATCATCTCTCTCACAGACTCAAACAAATTGCTTAATCAGAGCCTGGTTCATCTGACGAATTGGCTGGGGAAGAAATAAATAGCTATCAACACGTTTAGAAATGTAACAATTGAATATTATTTCCCTGGCAAAAACGAGTAATTGTCCTCGCAAGTTTTGTCAAATTTTCTTCCTTTCATCTCTTGCCTTGTTCCCTAAACCTAGAATAGAATTGTTGATAATAGATTGTCTGTTATATAAAATAAAACACGTTCTTCCTTTGGTATATTTGATTTTCTTGTATGACCACTGAGTTATATCTGCTTTCATGTTTTATTCTTTGAGAAGTTGCTTCAACGTTTCATCTTTTTCTTCAAATAAGACATTTATTAATATGGTGTGTCTTCTCTCGTTTCTTTTTAAATGTATATATTCATATATTTCAACCAAGTAGGAATGACAAGAATGGAAAATATAAGATAGAAATATCTTTTTATTTATTTTTTCTATTTATTTATTTTTTTACTTTAATATCTTAGTAAATCAATAGCCGTCTACAACATGTCCACTCTCTTGAAGAAGAGAGAATAAATAACAATCCATACAGGCCAATACATTAAGTAACGTTCGACTCACTCAGACTTTGGATTAGCAGAGAAAGTTACTTTTTTATTCTCTGAGTATATAAGTTGCTTCTAACCAGTGAAAATGCCTGGTAAATAATTATTATCTTTCCCGAGACCAATAGCAATAAACCAACTACTTGAGATTAATCCATCTACGGTTGAGCACAGAATAGATAATATGTGTGTAAAAACAAAGATATTGCCATTGTGAATTAGAATTAAGAAACCTTTAACCAATAATGGTTGGACATTTGTCTCATCATCAATGCAGTCAGTAGAGGTGTAAGAATACTTTTCAGTTGTCGGGCTTTAAAATCATAAAATATCATCGTGAAATCTTTACCAATAATGATGTGTGCTTCCTTTAATGGCAACCCCGGTACCACAATCATTTCTTGCTACAGTCTTACCAATCTCAGTGATGAATTCGATAGCAAAATCTCCAACAATGGGATACCTTCACTTGTTTGTCATATTCCCAAACGCATGGTTCTAATCATTGTTGAAATAGAAATATTCAAATAGGCAATGATAGAATAATAAATTTTGTTTACTCAACTTACTAAATAGAAATGACGAATATCTATCAGCTTTTTCACTCTACAATAGTCTTTCATGTCTGAATTCGCCCCCCCCCCAAAAGGGAGAAAAAATTGTGCCCCTACGGCTACCGAAATAACTCAAAAGCAGAGCCAAATATATATTCATAAACAAGAAAAGGATGAATAGCGCTCTCAACTGTGAGACCCACTCGTCAAGCATATAATCGTCTCCGCAAATATTGGCCAGAGTTAACGTTGAAAGAAGAAATGACCGGTTATCACCTACCAATATAGTTATAAACAATAAATATATGGTAACTATAAGAAATAACTTTCTGCTCTTCAGGAGACATCTGAAAGACATACTCCAAATAACAAATATGAACTCTTTGTTACCACCCACATGGAAGCGTCAGCAGAATCTATAACAATGTCACAAGGGGGCTTACGTAGATTCCGATTGGCGTTCCTTGTAGTTAGAAACGAGTTAACTTACAAAAACATTCTTACATAAGAAAAGGAATCCAAAAAATGCCCACGCACAAAAACTTAAGAAAGCCATGAGAGAACTTACGAACATATACCAAAAAGATCAATGAGAATACATTCAAGTTGATAAATTAGAAAATTGGTAGAAAATAGACAATTGCGAGAAGCATGGTAGAAAGTAAATTAAAAAGGTGGAAGGAAGAGGACCTTGAGAGCAAAACTAAAAGATATTGGCCCAAAAGAAAGACTTCACAAGTGGAAAGAACATTTCAAAAATCAGCTCAGAAACACTTGAAATCATTGATAAAACTTATCCAAAAATCCTTGATATGAAAATCAAACTAGGACAATTTACGATGGAAGAAATTCTTGCATTATTGGAAAAAATTAAATGGAAAAGCTTCAGGTTTCAACAAAATATCCACTGCAGTTGGGAAGAGCAGAAGAGTTGTTGACATGCTTCTTCGATTATGCAATACCCTCAATGAAGTAAACACCAAAATTAATAAACGGAAAGTTACATTCTGCCTTTCTTTCAAATAAACGACCTCGGAATCCCTAAAAACGGCAGAGGCATAATTCATACTTCCATAGCTGCTATGGTTTATAATGCTGTGCTTCTCAATCTTATCCAACCCGAAATCGAGAAAATTCTTAGAAAAAATGACAATTGCTTTTGAAGACATTGCTCCACAACCTCACAGATTCTGACATCCCGTTGAATCAACCAACGAGGAGCAAAGATTTTTCAAGGCAACATTACCGTTCAAAGATTTCTCCAAGGCATTCCATAAAAGAAAGATGGAGCAAATACGGCCTTCCCAAATAAATTATTACCGTTATAATGCTGCTTTACAAAAACATGAAACCTATTGTTTGCTCACCTAATGGAAAAAAAAAACTAGTTCTTCGACATTGTCAATGGAGTCTTGCAAGGAGATTTTTTTTTTTTTTCATCATACAACGTGTGGAAGCACGTGCGATACCCTAGCCTCATCAGCCGCCATCCAGGGTGATAACACAGTTTTCACTGTGAATACATTATATTCTGCTTACGTAATTGGAATATCCATTGATCTAATGAAATAAAATGGTTTCACTCTGAAAAGTCAAGGAGCAGACAATATCTCGCAAAAACTGACACAGACACAGACTTCTCAGATGACCTAGCACTTCTCCATAATACATCAGCACAAGCATAATTCCAATCACAAAGCCTAGAGCAATCAGAAAGAAGCATTGGTCCATACTAGAATGCAAATAAAACACATACATAATTCATATGTTTTAAACAAAAAGGAGCTATCCTCATTCTCATTAGCAAGATAGTGAAGTTAGTAAACCAGTTCACATACCTCGGCAGAAACATCTCATCGAGCAAATGTAATGTCAACATACTCTTAGTGAAGGTGTAAAATGCTTTTAACAGTCTATCGATCATATAGGAATCTATTCTATCCGATTAAAGAAAATGGGATTTCTTCCAAGCTATAGCTGTGTCCATAGTTCTTTTTTGATGCACCACATGGACGCTAATGAAACAGAGAGAAAAAGCTAGATAAGAACAGCGTAAGAATGCTGCGTGCTGTCTGGATTAAATCCTGATCGCAACACCCCACTAAACAGTAGCTGAACTGCCACATGCCTCCCATCTCACAAACCATTCAAATCAGATAAACAGAACATGCGGGGCACTGCTGGAGAAGCAAGGTTGAACTCATCAGCGATATACTCTTATGGAATCCTAATCATGGTTTTACATTACCTCCGCTCAGACTCTAGTTGCAGTCAAGAAGACCTACCAGGAGCAATGGGGGATATAGATGGATGGTTAAAGAGGATCAAGAAACTCCATGCCGTCAGTTCGATTTGAAAATGAGGATGAATAATTACTAAAGACTTAATGATTTGCATAAAATTGATATCATTTTAATTGTTTGTTCCAGTCGATATGTCTAAAATACTTTCATTAACTTCAGTTCATTATTGACGATTTTCTGTAATTGTGAATTCAAATAAAAGTTTAACAAAGAAAAACATTCACGACTTTTTGTTAAGTATAAACATACCTAAATAATTATTGAATAAGGAATGCTGAACGTTATGGGGAACATTTATTTAAACCTCATTTTACCTGTGGACATTCCAAGGAACCCATACGTAATAATTGCATTCATTTAAACTATGAATAACATATTGTGATTATAAACAAACAAAAAAAGGATTTAATTTTTGTAAATTAATTCACATTAATTTGTAAATGTGTTTATCTTTGTTTTGAAATTTACAGAATTTTAGAATTTAATTAGTCTATTTCAATTTAACAAAAATGATGCAGTTGAGAACGACAATGTTACTATAAGTTACGATAATTAGGAGGGGTGCTTACCGTAACGGTTATCGTCAAAGCTGATTGAATCGGCAACCGTGTTCAAGTCATGAACAAAGCTATTCGTGCTTTTACTTCGCACTAATTCCCTTAGAAAAGGCATGAATCCATATGATCTCCCGACCAAAAATTATTGCCAAACGTTGGGTGGGCTGGGTTTTGTAGCTTTCGTTGTGCTGCGCTGTCTACAGGAAAAAGTTTAATCTCTAACCAGATTTATTCCACTAAAAAATTGACCTTGCGTCCCATCCTGTGAGTGGTGGTGGGGGGTGAGTAATTATTGATAAAACTATTGGGGCCAAAAATTATTATAAAAACTATCAACAAAACAATTGGCTATTTAAATGGAAACACAAAGAACTGGATTAAGAATGAATATTAAAATAGTTATTCTTTTTCGATACTTACGAGGATCATTAAATAAGTTTCCAGACTTTTTCGTATGGACACTTTTATTGATAGTACACACATGAAACTCTACTGCCCTTCGAAGTAATCTCCTCCAGCTGCAATGCACTTGTTGTACCGTTCCAACAGCTTCTGCAAGGCCCTATGGAAGTCCTCTTGTGTGAGCGTGTCAATGACCTTCATCACAGCCTCTTTCATCTCAATTGTCTCATAACGACAGCCTCTGAGCTTAGGGAATAACCAAAATTCACAGGGTGCAAGGTCTGGACTATAGGGAGGGTGAGGAACTGTCTCAATATCAATCTAGGTCAAATAGTCTGTGACAAGGATGGTGTTTGCATTGTCCTGGTGGAAATGCCACAGACCCGATTTGAAGAGTGCTAGCCTCTTCCCTTGGAATCTCTTTCTGAACTCCCTTAAAACCTCAATATAGTAAACCTAGCCCTAACCCTAACCCTTTGGCTAATCATCTCTGGTGTATTGACTTCCTTACTCCTCCCACACCTCTCATCATCTCTCACAGACTCCCTGCCTTCCTTGTATGTCTTATGCCACTGGAAAACTGATGATTGATTAAAGCAAGATGGTCGAAAAGCAGTCTGAAGCATTCCATACGTTGTTACTGTGGTATTTTTTCCAAGTTTAAACCAGAATTTTATTGCATAACGTTCTTCTAAAATGGTCGATTGCATTTTTGAAATTCACTCGCTGTGACAATCAGGCTTCTGTAGGGTTTATTCCAATTGCTGCTGTAGCTGATCAGTTGAACCTGAAGTCATAAGAGTTGGTCAGTCATCTCATGATGTATAGCAATAACATACTGAATTTTCAAGAGTCTACGACAATTTTAAATGCCTGAACAAAATGTCTGGAAACTTATTGAAGGCACCCCGTATGTCTTTAATAATATGCTTTATTTTTTTAAAGTTATTTATAAAGCAAAATATGCAAATTAGCCGACAACATTTGTCAATTTATATAGCAGGTTGCTCAGAATCTTACTTGGAAGTGGTATGACACACTGTAGTTTGGGCAGTCACACAGATAGACACTGCAAGTTTATATATATATATATATATATATATATATATATATATATATATATATATATATGAAATATCATCAACTTCTGCGGCGATTTAATTTTACACTTCAAAAGATGTTTCTTGCGGGCTTGTTTATTTGTGTTCTTTTTTACCATAAAATTATAGCCTAAGGGAGTTTTTCATTAAAAAGATTTTCTTACATAATTTGATTAAAAGATCTGAAATATAGCCATGATATCATTTAATTTTTTTAACCCTTAAAGCCTCATACATGCCACTACCTTGGGTCTTCGCTAAATAATAATTGAAAATATAAAATTTTATATAAGAGACTGTTTTATCACAACATTCAGTTGGACATAGTGATATAAGAACAAAGGTACCCCGGTTGGAATTTCGGTCACCTGGGCAAATATATTTCTAAATTGCAGCATAAATATCTATCGGGTTTTTAAAAACAAACATATCATATACAAATATGATATAGATTTTAAAAATGTTTAAAATTTATTGGTAGCATGAAAATATTGATTTTAAAGCTTGGGATGAAATTATCATATATCATCATGGCGGGTCGCTGACATCAATTTTCCTGACCCTCTCCAACAACTCGTCCCTATCGTCCATTGCTCTTCTATGCTACATCCTGTATCAGTACAGAGTTGTTGTATATAGTTTCTAGTTGGTCACCCTACCCTTGATCGTCCTTGTGAAGGGGTCCACAGGAATATGAGTTCGCCCTTACTTCTCCAGCGAGTAAACTCGTTAAAACACAATATTTCGAATTACTAGGAACATTTCATTTTTGCTTTTTGTAGTTTTTATCAATATACTTGTTGTTTAGGATATTTCCAAACACCACCATTATAAAACACTTTACATATTCTAAATATAATGTTCAAAAAGCGGACCTTCCACTTGAATAAATCTCATTGTGAAAATTCAGGGTTTTTTTTTTACCAAAGAAATTATCACCGGCTTCGATAAACACCGTTGTTTCAGAACCTCCCTTAGAATATTATGTTGCCGAGTTTATGGAAGAAGTCATTATCCAAACGAGACCAAAAAAAGTGATTCAAATTTTCTGAACGGTCTCTTGTCGTACGCACACCAATTTTATTCTCTATTGCTCTTGCCGAACGTACAAAATCAGACTTCCTACTCCGAACTTAATTTTGCCTGGTTAAATCGTTGCTAAGCGCCTGCTCGTCTATACTGTAAGTGACACATTATGCGATAAAACTAGCAAATCGGTGTCTCCACATTATCTGCATAAAAATGGACGGCCTGATAAAAGCCTATGTTTTTAGTTATGGAGACCATTAATGCAAACAAACATACAATTATCGAGGCTAAAAATTGAGTTGTAAACTCTTCATTAACTCGCAAAATTCATTTAAAAAAACTTTATTTAGACTTTTATTCATACTATTTTTTTTTCTTAATGATAGGCATTCGTCAACTTTCCAACTGTCTCCAAATCTTTTCGTCCATTTCGTCTGTATGTCCATCTAGACCGGAGTTTTTCTCGCTAATCAGAAAAATAATTTGCTGTGGCAATTAAGACGACACTCTACTAGGATATGACTATATTGTTTTGGCGTAGTATGAGTTATCATGGATGATATCTGATAGAACCCGAATGGAGACTAAATATATCCTGGATTTTATAAACACATTCGACCCATGTTAAGTTCATTCATTTTTTTTAATTCATATTTCTATACGTTTGATATTTTACGTCCCTCGTTTTATTCAGCGCTTGAATTTCATCTTATAGCATTTTCTATATATAATACAAAGTACGCACGGTTGCATTAAGCAAAACAAACATATCAAGATAAAAATCATAAAGATTTTTTTTTAATTTTCTTCTTTTCAATCGTAATAAAAGACTTTACTTAAGTTATATTCAACTTTAAATTAACTGTCGTTCAGTGAAGGGGGGAGATTCTCCTAGAATTTATAATGGCCTATCTAAGGAGACACAAGTGTGTTTAACTTCTACTGTTTAGCTTTTTATTGACAAAAGTAAATTACTTCTTTATAAATACTAATAGTAAAATTGAGAGCTGAAAACTTATAAAGAAATGTTTGAAAGGTTGTTTAAAAAAACAATTTCTCTTTACACCCAAACAGTCTTTATAGAAAACAAAAAAAATGTCTTAATGCTTAAATAGTGGAACGTGTGGATTTGGTAAAGCGATTAATAATGTTAAACGTGACCTATGTTCATTTAAACCGTTCCTTCAAATTTATCAAGGTTGATAAAGAATAAAAATAGATCCTTTTTGACTGGAATTCAAATCCTCGTGACGGATTATGTTTCCATGCTAAATATCGCTGTTAATCGAAATTCTTATTGTAATATTGTATTCAGAATTTTGGTGTTTCGTTTTATTAGCCATGAGTATTTGGATGAACGGACAAGCTGGTTCTTTTTGCTGTTTTTTTTAAATTCAAAACAGAAACACGATTCAAAAAACAGCTTGCCGGGGGCTTAGAATACGCTAACTACATCCCCTGCAAAGGGTTAAGATTCCCCCTCACAAAAAAGGTGTTCTGGGTAAACTGCGCCAAGTGGCGTGAATCCACTTCAGGAGTTATAGTGATTGTAGAGTACTTCTTCATTGCTATTACTCCCAGATCCACTATAAACAAGTGAAGTAGTATCTTGTAAGGTTCCAATTGTATGTCAAATAGAAAAGTTTGTAAAATATTTGTACCTGATAGGAATACTACGTGCCATATTACCATAAACAAAAACTGCACAAAAATTGTTTATTAGAACGAACAATGAACGTGGCTCTCTAACCTCAAGGAATAAAGTTACTACGGATAGGTTGACATACCGTTAGAATAAATTACACAGACAATCGATAACCAGAATATCTATTGCTATGAAGATATCAAAGCGGATTGGTTGAGGGTGTTACGGTTAATCTCCCAATCAATTCTTTAAATGTATATCATTTTAAAAATACGTTAAAACATTTGGTTCTTAAAAGGACGCCTTTAGTATCAAGTCTGTAGTTTTACAATTCAAATAATACAAATACATCTTGGTAAACACAAGGAAACGCCAAAGGAAAACACTTGAACGAAGATATGGTTTCGTTACGTTTCTTTGTTTAATGGCATCTCAACCTTGAGGGAATTATGTAGAGCTAACTCCATTTTGTTGAACGGCAGCGTTATTATCCAAACAATAGCTGGGGGAATAAGGAAGTCCGTATTTTTCCTGAGAGTTTTACCTGACAGGGAACTTAATGGAACAACCTGAGTTCTCCTCGTTTACTACGATGTCTTAGTCTTGTACGTTAGACACTACGCCATAGAAACTCACTCCAATAAATATTGGTATGCTTAAATTTTGATACTCGTTAAAATCACAAAAAAGCCATGAGCCAGTAGAAAAAGCCCGTGGACTACTAAGAAGTATTCTCTGAAAATTCGGTCACTTATATTGATTATTTTATTCACGGTAAATATGTTAAGGCCTTGGCTGCCGAGATACGTAAAATCCCTTATTTTATTTTAAGAGAATGAGAACCAGTAAACCACAAAGAATCAAAAAAGTTCGTTGTGAACAAATAACAGATAAGTGGTAAAAGGGGACAAGAAATCCAAATGCCGTATCTTGAAAGGTGTCAGTCCACGCAGAGAGTTTAAATTTTATTGTCAGGTGTCTTTTATATCTAAGATCACATCGTAAGTGTCACATGATTGAGCAACACATAAGATTTTCCTGCTTCGCAATCGTTTCTTCCAAAAGAAGACGCACTTGCCACAATCTTGTTTGATTTATTTTTTATGTTCCTGTGTTACAATGGCATTTAGTCGTGTTTTGTAGTTCTGGGAGCTAAGATTCTGAAAAACGGTTTTAATAGAAGAAAACTTATACAAAAAAAAAAAAACGATTTTTTCCAAATAAAAAAAAAAAAAAAAATACCAAGGAGACTGAAAAATCGAATTCGCCTTTCTGTTTGAAAGAGAGGCCAAAATATTAAGTTGATTTGGACCCCATTGCAAACTTAAGCAGTGCAGAATTAGTTTTGTTTTTGTTCGAATATTCATAACCATCATTTTGTATAGTCTTTATGAGAATTATTATATAGTTATTATTCTCTCTCTCTCTCTCTCTCTCTCTCTCTCTCTCTCATATAATAGATAAGAAAAGTTATATGGAAATAAATATTGCCAATGATATATGATCAATTGAATATATTATTTATTATAACAGCTGCAATAAGATATTTCATATGACTAAAATAGAAGTTGTTTACCGAATGAGGCAATGTATTTTGCATCGATTTACATGATGGTTCGAATATGATCTGTTTTTACAATAGATCGATATTCATATGGCACTTAAGTAAAATGCGAGTGGGAAACACTATGTCACGTAAAACTTTTATTAACGTAATCTTTCATAAACAATTATTATATCCAAAATCTTAGAGTAATTTTTAAATCTTCATATATTTCAAACATACAAACATTTTACTTTATCTCAATAAATTGTATAGGGTTTCTTTAATCTTTCATATAATTCCTAAGGGTAAAAATAAGATATTAATTAGATCTTATTTTGATTTTATACCTAGCTTTGGAACATTTAGGAAAGATAACATGCATGGAAGTTTCACAGCAATATATGTCTTTCTTCCTGTCTATCTCTCTCTCTCTTATATATATATATATATATATATATATATATATATATATATATATATATATATATATATATATATAATACGTTCCGTTCAAGAAAATGTCGATATCTGAATAAGAATAAGATTATGATTTTGGTAAGAAGTTTCAAAAACTACGTCACATGTGTTTTTCATAAAATCCTCTTCACAGGTTTTAACGCAAACTTGATAAAGGAAAAAATAATAAAACAAGAATTAAAATACATAACGACATCATGCAATAAGATGAGTTTAAATATTTCTTCACAAGAAAATCAAAATCAAAACGCCTGAATAAGTTTTATGAAATTGATTCTAAAATTAAGTACTGACGGTAGCAAAAAGGTTTTCTAATGGTCTGAACAATCTATCAAAAGAATGAGTTTGTAGATGACACATCCCGACATCTTCACAGGACTAGTTTAAATTGAAATAATTAAAGAAGCAGAAACTTTGTCAAAGCATTGGCTTGTCAGCTTAAAAAATAATCTCCACATCGATACCATATGCCACGTGTGAGCTTCAAAGAGGCCAATTCCCCCAATACGTCACCTTGATTAGTTTTTATATATTATTCAGATTTTTAAAACCCAGTTTAAAAGAATATGTAAAAAGACACTTAAACAATTTTAACCCAAAAACAACAGCCTTTCATTATACCTACTTTAATGTTATTTAATTGTCACATATAGTTGATATACAATTCGTACTCTTAGCCAATTTCTATACATGAATATATGTTCAGACATTCACACTTAATCCTTATTAAGTAGGCCTTATCATCACAGGTAAATATAACTGACAATATTTGCCTTTTGTATATTCAAATATACTTTTGTTTACATATTGAATGCTATATAAAGGAAAGATGATATTATCAAATATTGAAAGCCATCGTTTAAATAGACCACGAGGAAACCTGATGGAAAAATATCAAAAATGTGTTAACTTATATTAGTGTGGAATATAAAAATGTTTATAGAATCCCTGAACACAGGAATTCCTGCAATGGACCAAAAATATCGAGAATAAATGTTAATTATACATCTACAATTACCAGCAGAGAAAGCAGATTAAAATTCTATCGAATTTGTTATAATTTTTGATGGGATTTAGTATCTTTAAATGGAATAGGTGATCCATTTGTAATTAAAAATCAGAAAGCAATCAATATTCTCTATTCTTAACCAAAAATTCTGATTTTCAATAATAACCTGTGCCTATGTGGTCACATCCAAGTCGCTTGTACAATTCCCTATAGATTTATATTACAATCCATTTATTTTACTGACTTCAATAAAAATATAAGGTAATTGAAAACTACTGCAAAAACACAACAAAAAAAAAAACAAACCAGCTTAGGAAATAAGACTTGAAAAAAAAAAAAAGCGACTAAACCATAAAGATACGCATATTTATTAGAATGATATTAGTGAGAAAACAAGAACAGGCAAAACGATAAAGTGCAGAATAATAAAAGATGTAAACATAAAAGTTGCAGAAAATGGGGATTAAAAAGATATATTGAGTACGGAATTGAAAAAACCACACATAAAATGATCGAATACTATTGATACAAAATATGATGAAAAAAAATGTCAATGAAAACAAAACTGGTGTAGGGGTTAGGAAATTTAAACAAAGACGAAAAACCACTGAAATGTCATAGAGTGATCGCAAAAAATTGACTGACATGATTCTCATAATCATGGATTTTGAAAGTTTCAGATTTTTGGATTGATGGAAAGATAATAATATACATGCCCAAATCGATGAAAAAATGGTGAATAGATTCGATCAACAGAAGAGAAAGCAGAGATAACATCAGTAGAATCTTTCTGAGATATTTTACGCACCAATTTTCCCTTTTCCTCTGAAACTCATCTAAAAATATCTAAAGGATACTACTTTACCGACAAGAGAAAGAAGTAAGTGTGTAAATGACTTTGAATCAATCGTTCCGATCCAAAAATTATGAAAAAAAAATCTTTGAATCGATTATGAACTAGAACAATGGTATTGAAATGGAATTCAGAATTGAAAAAATCTGCTTTGTTAGTGATATGAAAAGGAATAAGATGACAATGAAATCTTTAATGTGGCAATATCGTCGAGGCCTCAGTAGTCTCACCGACTAAAGAAATAATCTCTGTTGTTTTATTGTTAAATAAAGTATAGTTGGGTCAGCTTCAAAAGTAGTAAAAGAAGCCAAACTCATGAGTGGTCATCTTTTTTGACAATTTTTCTGGCTTATTCTGTTCAGATGGGTGCGTATAACACTTCACAAAATGAATTTGGGCATTAATACTTCATTCTGAAAACATCGACAACACATGAATTTCCCTAATCCGCTCTGAATCAAAACAGCCTACAAATAATTCATTCGATCCTGGCGACTCACTGCTGCTTTTCACCTGTGGCTTAAACTCTCTCGATTATGTACCGTAAATCCTGCATCTCTCTCTCTCTCTCTCTCTCTCTATATATATATATATATATATATATCACGCAACTGACCTATCTATCCTGATTTTTTCCTTGAATGTATGCCATGCGGGTTTCCGGAAAAGAAAACTGTTTTTTTCTCGCAGACCACCCAAGAATTAAACAATTAAAAAAAAATTATACCCTTGTTTACTGACTCCCGCACTGAAGACTTGAGGTTATAAAGGACATAAGAAAAAACCCAAAAAAACTCCGTCATCCTCATCGAGAAATTCTATTTCTTTTTTATAATCTGCCTAAGTCGCAAACTTGTTTACATATAATTTTCATACAGCTATACACATATCCATATACATACAAATAGGTTAATCGTTTTGAAACACACCTGTACAGTTATGCTTACTGCCAAATGTTTAGGCTTATATACTACGTCTATACACATAGATACTCATATACACATATTCGCACCTATATACATATGCATTATTAAACTTAAGTGCAAATAAGTGCATTCAAGCAATGAACTTATAGTGTCATATTATTACCGAAAGACCAGCGTAAATATACAAATCAGGAAGACCTTTAAAAATAAGAAGGTGCATCGTTAAAAAACAAAACCAAAACAATGATAGAAAGTAAATTATACATTTAATATTCACTGAACAAAATGAATTAATATATGTAGAGTATCTACAGCGATATGATATGGATTTTCTTCTCTTGGACAAGGGGAAAAATTAACACACTGGTTTGAGACACTAGGAATGAACGAGGAACGTTCATCAGTAAGAATACTGTTTAATCAGCTGAAATGATATTTGGATTATATATATGCACAAAATGAGAAATAATCTTGAAAAAGATCGACGACATACTGCTCCGACACTGCAACGCAGTATACAATCAAAATCCGATAGATAGATGGATGAAGGGATGCATACTCCCCTTCCCTAAAAAGGGGGACCTCGGATTAGCCAAAAACTACCGAGGTATAACACTTACATCCATAGCTGCCAAAATCTACAATGCCCTACAACGAAACCGAATAGAACCCAAAATCGACAACATACTTAGAAAAAACCAAAATGGCTTCCGAAGAAATAGATCCACGACCTCACAAATATTAACCATCCGCAGAATCCTTGAAGGTGTACGGGCAAAGAACCTACAAGCGACATTAATATTTGTCGACTTTACCAAGGCTTTCGACTCCATTCACAGAGGAAAGATGGAACAAATCCTACTAGCGTACGGCATACCTAAAGAAATCGTAGCGGCAATAACGATTCTCTATAGAAACACTAAAGTAAAAGTACGATCACCGGATGGAGACACAGAATACTTTGACATTGTAGCAGGAGTACTACAAGGGGACACACTGGCCCCGTACCTCTTTATCATTTGTCTAGACTACGTACTTAGAACATCGATTGACAAAATCAAAGAGAATGGCTTTGAACTGACGAAGAGAAGAAGCAGAAGATACCCCGCAACAACAATTACCGATGCCGACTACGCCGATGACATAGCGATACTGGCAAATACACCTGACCAAGCCGAAACACTTCTGCATAGTTTGGAACGAGCAGCAGCAAGCATAGGCCTCCATGTTAATGAACACAAAACGGAATATATGTGCTATAGCCAAACGGAGGATATCTCCACTCTAGAAGGAACCCCACTTAAACTAGTAGACAAATTCACGTACCTAGGAAGCAGCGTCGAATCAACCGAAAAGGACATTGAAACGAGGTTAACGAAAGCATGGACAGCTATCAATAGGCTATCGATTATATGGAAATCAGACCTAACCGATAAAAGGAAACGCAGTTTCTTCCAGGCAGCGGTCACATCGATACTGCTATATGGATGCACTACATGGACGCTAACAAAACGGCTGAAGAAGAAACTAGATGGCAATTACACAAGAATGCTGCGTGCAATCCTGAACAAGTCCTGGCAGCAACACCTCACAAGACACCAACTGTACGGCCACCTGCCCCCTATCACGAAAACTATTCAAGTTAGACGAACCAGACATGCAGGACACTGCTGGAGAAGCAGATATGAACTCATAAGAGATGTACTCTTATGGATCCCCACACATGGCCGCGCAAAAGCAGGACGACCAGCTCGAACGTACATTCAGCAGCTATGTGAGGATACAGGTTGTTGTCCTGAGGACCTACCTAGGGCGATGAACGATAGGGAGGAGTGGCGAGAGAGGGTCAGGGATATCCATGCTGCAAGCACGAGATGATGATGATGATGATGATAAAAGGACAACCGAATCAAGAAGTGAGAAATATAACAAGAAATGTGTAAGGTAGAGGGACATTATTAGAGACTGTTATACACATGGTTACCCAGAGGATATTTGAAAAATGAAAAGGTATAATTTTAAAATGTAGTACATAATAAGTGTAATGCCCCAAAATGTGCAAATTTTTCGATCAGATTTTTAACGTTACCAGAAGTGAATGTAATAAAAGGAATATTGAAAAGATGATATAGTGATAAACTGAAATAGAACAAAAAAATTTGCATTAATTTTGTGAACAAATTACATCAGTTTTATTTAGATATTGTCTTAGAAAAAAACACTCGAAGCTTTAAGAAACAGAGTAAATATCTAAATGAAGTGAAAAGACTGGTAATCGTAAGCAAGACAAAAGAAAGAATATCAGATAATGACTGCATGTGTGACCAAGATGTGAAAATGAAATAAAGTGAAAGACTGGAAAATTGCTTAGATATTTTTAAGAAACTCGGAAAAATTTAGAACATGTAGTTAAAGTTTATGTTTTGCAATTTGGGCCGTTGCCAGAAGATAGTGTTAAATCAAGTTTGAATGAGTTGAAAATTCGAGTAAGAAAAAAAAAAGATTGTTTGATCATTGAATTGCTTTCCTCTGACAGGATAGCCAGATATGTTCAACTAATTTGATAAGAAATAAAATCACTCAGTCAGCAGTGAGACTTTTTGAACTAACATATAAAATAATGACAGTTTGGGGCTTTGTTGTCGAATAAATTTCGACAATGTAGACTTGCAGGCGACAATCATTGTTGTTTTTAGTCCTTTTTTGGTCTCCACATTAGAGATAAATTTAATAAATGGCAGTAACGACAACAGAAAAGTAAAAAATAGTATATATATATATATATATATATATATGAGTGTGCATGTGTGTTCTAATTTTTAGTTTTTTAGATAGAGGGAGAGAGGGAGAGAGGGAGGAAGTGGTTGGAAAATATGAGTCCTTGAAGATGAGTGTCTCTGTCTGCTGATCGGGTGAAAATTTATCTGAAATGTCAAGAAGGAGCAAATATTAAAAGTGTATTTGCGTTGTCAAATTCCTCGACTGACGTTAACGGAAAATTGTTTTTCACTGTTCGAAAAAGTCTGTTTTTCATAATACAGAATCTGCAATTACTTTTGTAACTGAAAAATATAAATGATGCGGAAAAGTGGCAAGAGAGAAGTAACTCAGTTACTGTTGACAGATTCTTTTTTTTTTCAAGAAAAAAGCTAAAATGAATAAACAGGAAGATAAAGTACTGCTCATAATAACCTTGACGATTTAAATACTTTTTTTTCTTTTTTTTTGTTTTTCTTATGCCTGCATTTAAAGGAGAAGAGTGTATAGTATATATAATATCAAAACCTTTTTCGTGGTAATGGTACTTTCTGTTGACTAATCTGTTTCTTTTCAAGTGATATGTTTTGTGATATATGTGTTTCTTGACCAGTCAGTCTTCATACACTCACACACAAACATGCACATTCAGAATTTAAAACAATGATAGATATATGCAGACAGAGAAAGATATAAAAATTGATATAGATAGATAGATTGATAGATTAATAGATAGATAGAAATGTGTTTTATTTGTATCGATATTTATCTAAGTATCGTTATTTACTTAGCAACATTTGCACGTGACTCAATACCATAATTACAGTGCATGATAAAAATGATAAGAATGAAAATCACTTGATATTGGCGGTTAGCCTAACTCTTTAAATAGCTTTAAAAGCACCCTTAACCTAAATATAAACGCAATTAATGATATGCAAACGTCAAAAGAATTTGATCAAATTAATCAATCCCCCAGATTTGTTTTAGTCTCGCTCAAAATTATTCATCTGAAAGTGTAACGGCACGGTTCCCAAATAGACCTTTTGTAATACTACGACACCATATAGACGTTTGCACCAACACGGTTCTAACGGGTCTATGAGTGTAGTACAACGCCTTAAATTTCAGTCGGACTCTTGTTGTAACTGTGCTGTGAGAAAAAGTGACGAACATACAAAACACCGTCTTGGTTCGCTAATGCAAAATTTTATTCGCTACTTCACCTTTTAGTAGTCGTCGAGAAGAGAGAAACAGAGTATGAAAAATGAGTCCATTGCTTTTGCTAGACGGAGAGAAATAAAATGTTGAGAGGAGAGAGAGAACAGACACTGAACTTGAGATCATATTTCTCGTTTTCTGTTGTATTTATCACACATGCTAGCTCACTGGTTCCGTCTTAACAGCTTCGCAGCTGATGTGGGACCCCTTCGTGGAGCTCACCCAAAATAGTTGGCTCTCTTCAAATCGTTGCGTCTAGTTTCCAACGGAATTCTCTTTTCCTGCTTTCTAACCCGCGCCCACTTTCTCGACTCCTCTCATTGAATTTCTTTCAGCTAAACGGAATCTGTTGCCGATTTACTGTTTATAAATTTCTATTTTACCGCTGCTCTCCCGATCAAGATTTGGGAGACCTCTTTGTCTTACTAGGAAACAATTTACTATTAAGATAATCAACCAGAGTCCCTAATTATATTACAAAAATAAAGGACAAACTTTTTTTCCTTTCCGAAGGACCGCGTAAAAAAACCTATATGCATCTAAATGTCAGTATTTTTTTGTGTTTGTAATTGAGGAGGATAAAAGATTCTAGAGTCTTGTGTACGTATAATTTTTTTTTGAGATCAGGTAAATACCAATCATGATATTTATACAAACTTTGCTTCAAGTGACCTTCACATAAGATTGTTACTGTGAAACTATATATATATATATATATATAATGAGTGTATCATTTTCAATATTTAGGTTTTCTAGATAATAAATTGAACAGGGTCATTCAATGAACAGTTTTTTTTCAAAGTAAAATGTTTTTTTACATTTTTTTACATTTAAATTCTGAGGTGTTTCGAATATATTTATACCATAAAACTACTTTAATCTCACAAAAATATTTTTTGTAGCAATTCAGAAATGTAGAAAATCAAACAGATCATTTAATAAGGTAAATTTTGCTTTAGAAATAGGCAATAGAAATCGCTATTTACAGTTGAACTTTTTTGAACAGTTGAACGGCGGTCTGTCATTAATATTTTTATACTAAGATGTGCAAACAAAGTGAAATTTACAGAATAATATGCGATGTGTACAGATAAACATATTTTTGTGATAAGATATTAAAAAACTGGCTAAACATAAGTTTTCCACAACGAGTCTGAATCAAAAATTCAATCTATGGGTTGAAAAGCAAACGGACCTTCCGATAAAGAAAAAGTTTCATGCGGAGCTGTCCGTAAATAAAGTAATGGTGACAGTCTTGGGACACTGAATGACTCATTACAATTGATTTCCTTGAAAAAGCTGTAACTATAAACAGTATTTCCTACTGCCGACTCCGAAAGCAGAATTCATCTTATTTATTGAACACACACACACACACACACACACATCACACAATATCCTTCTCTAATAAGTACACCGTAAACAATTTTTTATGAAAAATAATTTTCTCTTGAATTAAGAATGTTATGGTTTTATTATTTCAAGTCGAATATCATAGACTTAAACATAATTTTAGAGCACGGCTATATTTTACGTCGAAAGGAATGTTGTAAGGCAACAAAACTAAGAGAAGGTAACTAAAATTAAAAACTAAAACCACTGCACTACGCTTAAAAGCCTATCTTGCGTTGCATCTTCTCCATGCTGGAGATGCAGGGTAAATACAAAAAAAAAAAAAAAAAAGAATATAGTGAATTATTCGTTACAAAACAATTCAAGATTAAAACCATGTAACCAAAAATATGAAAATGTCGCAATCCAAAAATGGATATATTTCTCTGAAAGTTGTTATTTCCATTCAATAGTTGCTATTTTCGGTTTTACTTTTTGCTGTTTCTTTTATTCTTAATATCTTAATAACATTGACTTCCCTCGATTATTCTAAACTATCACTGGGGTATGTTTTTCCATTCCGACAGTATATTATAAGATGGCTATGTATTTTTTCAACTTTTCCGTTTGACTACATTCCACAAGTCTTCAATTGAATTGAAATGAGGTCTCTTGTACTTGTAAATTTTGCGTCTTTCAAAGTAGCATCGTCTTCTTCGTGGAATGTCTTCGATCATTCTCATGCTGGTATATATATATATATATATATATATATATATATATATATATATATATATATATATATATATATATATATATATATATATATATAAATACGTGGATCATTAAATAAGTTTCCAGATTTTTTTTGTATGGGCACTTTTATTGAGAGTACACACATGAAACTCTAGTCCCCTTCGAAGTAATCTCCTCCGGCTGCAATGCACTTGTTATACTGTTCCAACATCTTCTCGAAGGCCCCATGGAAGTCTTCTTGTGTGAGCGTGTCAATGACCTTCGTCACTGCCTCTTTCATCTCCTCAATTGTCTCATAACGACAGCCTCTGAGTTTAGGGAATAACCAAAAGTCACAGGGAGCAAGGTCTGGACTATAGGGATGGTAAGGAACTGTCTTGATGCCCATCTTGGTCAAATAGTCTGTGATAAGGAGGGAGTTGTGGACTGGTGCATTGTCCTGGTGGAAATGCCACAGACCTGATTTGAAGAGTGCTCGCCTCTTCCCTAGGAATCTCTTCCTGAACTCCCTTAAAACCTCAACATAGTCTTCATTGTTGACTGTCCAGTGTGAATCCAGTGCAGGTAGATGATTCCAGTGCTGTCAAAAAAAGGAATCAACAAAAGTTTGTAGGTGTATTTGCTCTGTCTGGCCCTCTGGGTCTGCGAGAGCCAGCATGCTTCCACTGGGAACTCTGTCTCTTGGTCTCTGGGTCATAGCAGTGAATCCAGCTTTTATAGCATGGCATTTTTCCAAGTTTAAAACAGAATTTTATTGCATATCGTTCTTCTAAAGTCCGGATTGCATTTTTGAAATTCACCAGCGGTGACAATAGGGCTTTAATAGGATGTATTCCAACACCTGCTGTAACTGTTCATTTGAATCTGAAATCATAAAAATTGGTCATTCATCTTATAAGATGTAATAGCAATAACATACTGAATGTTCAAGAGTCTACGATAATTTTAAATGCCTGTACAAAAAAGTCTGGAAACCTATTGAAGCCCCCCCCATATATATATATAAATATATATATATATATATATATATATATATATATATATATATATATATTCTTCATAAACGTTTAAAGTAAGGCAACACGTTTAACCCCAGTATTTTAATGTAATCTTCTGCATTCATGATTCCACCGATGAAATGACCAGCTCACACGAATCCTTAAGTTCGTTTAACTGCTGAAACCTAACATGATTCTTTGTAAAGCTGCCATAACCAAGTGCGTTGATTTGTGACACAAAACTTAAGAATATTATTCGTATTCTGTTGTATAAACTTTACACGAAACTCTACGTCTCAGAATCAGTCGAAATAGTCTTGTTCAAACAGTGTTTGATCATTGTAATAGAAGCAATTTCCACAGACACTTCATTAGCTACATCCACACTTTCCTGGGACATTCATCCATTCAACTGATGGAAGTATAATATCCCCTGATTGCTTGGGTGTAACGAGAGCTTTTCCATTTTTCCTCGAATTAGATATCATTTTGGAAACAGCATTTTCACTTGACATCAATTATCTCTAAAATATTTTTAGGCTTTTCATTCTCGTCGTTTGTTTTTGAAATCAACGACTATTGATAGAAACTACCTTCATAAGAACTATTTTAACACGGCGTGCTTTTTATTTCAACATAATTAAACACCCGACGAAAAAATTAATTTTGGTTAGATCATATGCTTACTATTTATAATGAAACAAGCATTTCCTATTTATGTTCTCATAGTTCAATACTATATTTTCTATTTTGAATTGTAAAGTTTCGATAAAAAATAATAAGATCCTGTCACCATTAATTTTTTAAAAATCCACTTCATTGCGCACGTATTTTATATATATATATATATATATATATATATATATATATATATATATATATGAAGGTCTTATAGTTAACATAATATATTGATAAAACTAAGATTATTTTTAATGTAAAAAAGTTTTTGAACTTTACATAATAATTTGAGTAGGATTAATAAATAAATTCAGGAAGAAATTCATTCATACTATGAATTTCGCAAATAGTAACTGAGAATAAAATATATTAATTGATTGAAAAAAAAAATTGATAGGATGTTAAAATTCCCATATTACCTGCAACACCCAAACTGGTTTTGTAATAGCTTTCAATAAATAATAATTCTGTATATTGATGGTTTAATACACCTTTCTTCTAGAAAGCATACAAAATATATATTACAGTAACGTACTTATAAAACAAGAAAGATACATTTGTTATTCCAAGATTGGTTTCTTTAATGTTACATCACCCTTTGTTGGTTATTTAAAGCCATAGTCATCCTTCTTGAAGTATAGTAGAGGTATTATATAACGCATAACTGGGAGGACAATGGGGTTCGTACCTTTCCCAAGGCTATTTGTCTGAAAGTGAACGAACTAGTGTGACTTGAATTCGAACTAGTTTACAATGATTCCACAGTCCTGCGTTTAACCACTCCACCACGAGGACATACGTTCATGTTAATAACACAGTTGTTGTTATTGATGTGAAATGCAGTGGTTATATACAATCTTATCAATAAATGTATGAATAAAAATCCTCACGATAAAGCGCGTAGATTCTAATATCAACTTCTGTCAAAGTCGAATCTCAATAATTCCATTCATGAACTAAAAAGCATAAGTTAGTTGTAATCACTTTAATTCAAAATGTATACAAATATTTTTGTAGCAGATTACGTTTACTGTACTTTTGTTGCCATTGTTCCTGAAATGCGTGTCTGAACGTTCCTTCAAAGGGAAATAGAAAGGTGACATGCGTAAGAAATGATCACCGTCATTTCCCCTCATTTGATCTGATAAAAATTCTCAAAACGTCAAGAAACAAGTAACAAATATTAACGTCGTTGTGTTGGCAAGTTTTTCGAATAATGTCATCGGAAAATCGTGTTTCAATGATCGAAACGTCAATTTCTTTGACAGGAGATTCGAAAATGAATCCCATTAATGACAAACATAAGTGACAGAAAAAAAAAAAAATGAGGAAAGACAAGTAACCTTGTTAATGTCGACGAATCTTTCCCTTTTTTATTTCATATGTTCAGGGAAGTTTCAAAACATATACCTAATATGGAAACGCCGAAAGATGAAGCAGTGTTTGATAACTATGACAAGCCAAATATTTTGTTTTTAACTCTCACAAACACATATAAACACACATATATAATATATACATTTTCGTGTGAGTATGTGTGCGTGCATGTGCCTGTGTACGTATACACACGTGTGTGTGTCAATTTATTGTAGCAAAATTTACAGTATCTGAAGGATTTAAACTTTTGTTTGATGATGTTTAATTATTTATTTCGTCTTTTCGAATTAAACTTTGATATTATGGTATATATATATATATATATATATATATATATATATATATATATATATATATATATATAAGAGGTTTACGGTTCTTACGAGCTCAGTTGGTGAGTTAATGAAGTTTCAAATGTTGCAGTTTTGTTAAATAATTCCCAATATCAATGATAGAGAATTTATATATATATATATATATATATATATATATATATATATATATGCTCTCACACACAGACAGACACACAGACACACACACGAGTTTAAATATATATATTACATGCCATTGTTTGTGACCCTGAGTTTCATGCAATCAACAATCGTGGGACATGAATCCCAGGGCGAAAGATAGTACCATGTAATATATATGAATATATATATATAGATAGACAGATAGATAGATAGATAGATATGAAGAAACTCAGATATTTAGTTTGTTTCTATATTTATCTATAGTTATCTACTAAACCTAATTTTATGTATTTATATATGTATATATATATATATAGGTGTGTGTGTGTGTGTGTGTGTGTATGTGTGTGTGTGTGTTTGTGTGTTATTACGAATTATTTTAATATTTCGGTCCTCTAAATAATTACTGGTGAAACCGGTCCACAAACGCGAAGATATATGTAATAATTTTTTCTGTGAAGAATAATTTTAACTGTGAAAACTCCCTCATTTTCAAAATCGAAAACTAGAACTTTCCCTAAATCAGATACTCCGATGTTTGATTGACAGACCTCGTGCGCCGTTGACTCCATGTTTACGCTATCTTAACTTATACAAGTTAAGATAGCGTAAACATACATGCACCCTATCACTGACATTGAGCATTCTTTATTAGTAAATACAGCATCTTGCATGGATCAAGCATCAGTTTTTGAGTGGCATAAGAGATTCAAGGAAGGCAGGGAGTCTGTGAGGGATAATGTGAGGTGTGGGAGGAGTAAGGAAGTCAATACACCAGAGTTCATTGGCCAAATGGTTAGGGTTACTATGTTGAGGTTTTAAGGGAGTTCAGGAAGAGATTGCTAGGGAAGAGGCCAGCATTCTTCAAATCGGGTCAGTGGCATTTTCACCAGGACAGGGCATCAAGATAGTTCCTTACCATCCCTATAGTCCAGGCCTTGCTCCCTGTGACTTTTGGTTATTCCCTAAGCTCAGAGGCTGTCGTTATGAGACAATTGAGGAGATGAAAGAGACTGTGACGAAGGTCATTGACACGTTCATATAAGAGGACTTCCATGGGGCCTTCGAGAAGATGTTGGAACAGTACAACAAGTGCATTGCAGCCGGAGGAGATTACTTGGAAGGAGACTAGAGTTTCATGTGTGTACTATCAATAAAAGTGCCCATACGAAAAAAGTCCGGAAACTTGTTAAATTATCCTCGTATCTTCGTTTTTATTCCAAAGAAATAGAATTGTATAATATTTCCTAGTAATAAGCATAAATCGGACGAAAAAGAAGAATAGAAGTTTTTGGAAACAATGGCGGAATTTATCACTACACAACTGACAGAGTTCTTTGACCAAATATGGATGCTAAAATATATAAAGTAAAACTGTAAACGTTTCACCCTTCATATTTTTCGGTTTCTTTCTTTTTCTATTTGGCTCGTTCTGTTTTACGGCATATCAACTCTTATTGGTTATTTAATTCCAAATGCTCTTTATACATATATATCAAATACATATGATCTGTAAACGAATAATTTATGAGAAACAATTATTACAGGAGGCAGGGCTCATTTATTTGTTCGCAGTTATTAGATTTCAAGTTAACAGTTTTATTTGCACACAGATTCTTTCAAGTATAGGAAGTGTTTAAATATATCAATAGATGGAACTCTTACAGATACTACCACTCCAAGTCAGACGGGACCTGAAATGATAACAATGAATGGGAAATCCACATTCTCTAAAGTTATCATACAGGAGCATTGCCATCCGATGGTTCATTGTCATATCCAGGACATTTGTTGGAGTGGGGGTCGGTTACATTTTTGCAGTCGTCGAATTCTACAGCCTTCGCCAACTTGGCTCTTCCTTTCTTCGGCGTAGCACAATTTTTGATGAGCAAATGTTAATTTGTATTTTTTAATCATGTTTGAAAGGTTAATCTTTTTAATGAAACAATGTCAATGCTCTTTTAGAATCTTAAATGATATGGCGCATATGTGTCTCTTGACGCGTGTATCTGCTCTGAAAAAAAGAGGAGATCAATAATTTGCGGATGAATCTCATTAACATCAGTGTCACAGCACTGCCACTCAAAATATATAAAATATAGCAACATCTTTTTTTTTTTAACTTAGAGAGACATTTTTCACAGACATCAATTTTACGGCTACTGTGCGGTTTCAAGATCATGAAGACTTCTTTTCTTCGGTAACCTTTTATGTAATTTCGGTGTGAAAAGAAAGAGAGAAAATAAGAATATTTTTGCTTGGGATATTGTTCACCGACACTACAAACAAGAAATAAATGTGTATATACACACACACACACACACACACACACACACACACACACACACACACACATATATATATATATATATATATATATATATGATAAATTTCTCAAATGATATCACTATTTTATAATATTCTCATATTTACTTTGAAGTTCGTCTCTCTGTTGGCGGCCTGAAGAACATGGTGACTGTATCCCTTGTCAGAAGTGTAAGCTCCCATCACAAAATAAACTTCATCTGATGGTGAGGCTCCTGTTCAAGAGATCTGTGGAGTGTCTAATACTACTTCACTTCTTTTTTATCACTAATAATATTCGGACTATAGACCTCATCTTTATTGTTATACTCTCGACGTTTCGGCTGATATATACTTCGGCCTTCTTATAAATAATAATAATATGATATGAGCAAAACTAAAAAAATCAGATATGATGGTATATTTAAGTATATCATGGTTTGATTAAAATATTAGATATATAAGTCCCAAAAATTCACTTTGAATTTTGGTGCAAGGAAACATGGTGCAGTAAGGTGTTTAGTTGGAAAGTACTTCCGAGTGAAATCATTTGGAGGTTGCAGCTTAGAATAACTAGGAATACTTATTATAACTCAACACTTGTACCCGGTCATGGTTAACAGAAGTGGAACAGTCTACTCCTGTAGATTAAATAAAGGGTTCAGTTAGAGGTTGTGTTTAGGCTCCCGACTTTGGCATGAAACAAGCGAAGGCCGAAGGGCATATCAGCCGAAACGTTGTGGGTATAACAATAAAGATGAGGTCAGTAGTCCGAATATTCTAAGGGATAAAAATTATCAAGATTCATCTTAGAAATTTAGGCAAATAATATCCATTTCAATTAACCCTTGTACATTGAGGCCTGGAGTGTTGGTATCTGTTAGGATGCCATCTATGAGCCGAGTAGATTTGTTAGGGTCTCATCTATGATTCAAGTAGATTTGTTTACAGTTATTCATAATCGATATGACCGTATGTAAAAGACCCCCCAAAACAAAACAAAACAATGCATTTAGAAACAACTGTAGAACTAACCGTAAAATGAATGTGATTCCCTAGCCCCTTGGCATAAAATAACCTTGAAGGATTGATATTCCGTTAAAATTAATCACTTTAAATTTTATTGCTTTTCATATTTGCTTCCCACAAAGTTTTGCGAATTGATTTCATTCTACATTAAGTTTGTCTGAGAAATGGCTTCAATTCTTCGGCATTCGGTGATAATCAGATTCACGATAACAGACAGTTACCAAAAATTTCATAAAAAACCCCAAAATATACATCATCTTTGAGTTTTCGTTCTTCTTTGAAAACGCTGATGTGCATGTGCAGTCCGATAAAATACTTCAAACACTTCCATTAAGTACAAACAACGTTTAGAAAAAACATGTTTTTTTTTCTAATAATGGGTTATGATAGATTTATTTGACTAAAACTGTTTTATCTTTGGGTATATATTCTCTAAAGACATGAACAATTTTACTAGACAACAATGAGATTAGGCATGCGAACATGTAACAGTTTTAAATGATAATCTCTCTGATCACTTTTCATCTCCAGAAAAAATCTGATTCAAAAGAACAGAAACATTAAATCCATCAAGTAAAGCAAAGCAGATCATTTATACGTAGAAACAATATAAAGTAATCAATTTAACAAAATCTGACACTTTCTTTTTATATAAAGTTTCTATTTTTCAGAATCATTCACAATCTCTAAAGTTATGCAACGTTTTTCATTGGATTCTCTGATGAAATTTCATTTGTTTGCTCCTGAAAAGAACAAAGGACTCACCATTTTAACAATTATTAGTTGTTGTTCTTTTATTAGAATTTTTAAATACTTATTTCAGTTTCTTTTTCTCACGAATACTCAGATAATAAATTTACGATCATTGTTAAACAGCGAACAATAAAAAAGACAGGAAGATGTGCGTATGAAGAAATGCTTGTTTCTTTAAAATAGTCAATAATAGAAGCATTTATCTGTTAGGGGTCCCTTGTTGTGTCCAGAAATATAATTTGTTACTGTATATTGTGCATTATGTAGTTTTGTGTGGTATGCATCAAGCAACATTTACTAGGCTTCTTGGAACAGTGTTCCGCAAACTGGAAAGAGAATAGATTTTGCTTTTACCGCATGCTATGGGAAACGAGAGAAGATATTCTTTACATCAATTCCTTTATACTTGGATTGGTTCTTAGGATTACAGGATGAAAGACCATCTTCATTATTAGCCGTTAACTAAAATTTGCAGGAAGATGATTGCAGAGTTTTCAGCGGAAGGAATGTTTGCTTATATTTTCTCTGAATAGAATAACATTTAAGATTATGTCACTATTTATAGTGCTTTCTGTAGTTTAATGGGTAGTAAATTAGGATAAAAGGTTATTGTTAGTGATTTCGATTCTTACTGGGGGTCTCATAACATTTGATCGATTTGATAGATGGACTAAAGAATAGATTTAATTTCAATTCACACGTACCTGTGGCTAAAAGAAGGTAACAAGGAGCCATAGCTATATTGATACAGGTCGGAATTGCCCAACAAATAATCATTGGACCATTGAAAATTGATGAAGTTAAACAGAACTTTGTTAACCATAGCGATTTTATGGAATAAGACTTTTTTCTCTGATACTAGATCTTGTCTTTCAGTTTCAAAGTAAACACAATATTTATGCACGACAATACTCCTTTTCATGTATCTAAGCTTACCCGTGGATTATTGAGCATAATATATTCACAGAAAAGAAGACAATGGAATGGCTATCATCAAGTCCTGATTTGAATCCAATCGAAATTTTTGGAAAATGAAATTATATAAAGGTTGTAATTTCAACGTAGACATTTCAGAAGCAATTAAAACTAAAATGTCAGAAATTGAATTTTGATGAGGTTAAAAAAATAACAAAATCAATGGAAAATAGATAACTCACAGTAATTGTGAAGAAAGGTCTCTAAATCAGAATGTCAAGGATTTAAGCGCTTATATGAGGTAGGCTTTTGTCTAATAAATTCAGACGTCAGTCCTTTTAGAATACATCAAATTACATCAATAACTCAATAAAACATACTGATACCATAAAAAAAATTTAACTCAAGCTTTTTTTTTGCATCTAAATTGATTGTTTAAAATCAAGCAATTCTTTTCAAACTAAATTTACATTAGTGAAGTTTCTGTTGCATAACTTCCAGACTGAGTGAAGATAATGTCGGTGAGTTAATTTTTCACTTGACTAGTGTATATATATATATATATATATATATATATATATATATGTGTGTGTGTGTGTGTGTGTGTATGAACAAAAGTGAAATTAGAAATTGTCGTATATATTTTATGTCATCATTTTTTTCTATCGTTCACAACTAGTTTTGACTTTCGGTTATAGTCAAGAGAAAAGTTTATTTAAAGAGTATTTTTGTGAAGAAAAATATTTTCAAGTGTTTATAAAATAATTGATATTCTATGAAAGAAGTAACGATAAATGAACAGATGATGTAATGTATCCATTTGTTGAATCAATATATATATATATACATATATATATATGTGTGTGTGTGTGTGTGTGTGTGTGTGTGTGTGTGTGTGTGTGTGTGTGTGTGTGTTTAACGTGGGCGTACTCTTATAAACAAAATTACTTTTATTGAAAAGAACGACACCGGCAGAATTCTCTTGCTTGAAAAAATGCAACATTATATAATAAAAATTGCATGGAACCTCAATAGCCTGAAAAGTCGAACGAAGGAAGATATTGTTAAGACGGATATTTGTAAGGTTCATTGTTTCCTTCTTCAAGTGCTGCATTGCTCACGACATGAGAATTTCGTTCCATGCCGACTACGCTGTTAATTTCGTTAAAATCCCTTAAGGATTCATGTTCCTTTTTTTTTTAATTTCTTATCCATTCCAATTTTTTTCTGATAATTTTCTCAAACTAAAAATCTAAAAATCCTTAAGGCATAGATTCCAAACATCAACAGATGCAAAGTGTATATGTTTAAATGATAAACCAGTCAGCCAAAACAATTGTAATTCGAAAGTCATCACATCTACTTACAAAACATTACTATGACAGTATGTACAACTGTGATAGTGCGATGAGAGAGCTGATTAGCAAAATGTGATCCAGACATGTATTCAAAATTCTAAAAAAATTGGCAATGAAATCAATCAAATGAATAGAAATAAAGAGATCATAATTTCTAGTTGTAGTATACACAAATTACATCTACCATTCAAGCAGCTTGGGGTAGTAGATCTTTTCAATATTTTCCATTAAATGTTTGGATTTAAACCCATATTTTCAACTTCCAAAAATATTTGGATGAAGCTGTTTGATTTGTTAAGCGTTCATGAGAGAACGAATGAATATGCTTATTTTATCCTAACTTCCATCTAACCGACGAAATTCCAATATAAATTGTTTCATCTTTTACATTTTCTTTTGGGAAAATAGAAGCTTGATTCACTACGTTTTTAAATTTTCATATACCATTCATAGGACAATCAATTTTTCATTTACAATTACAATTATTATTATTTACTCCTTGAAAGTTTTTCACATCATCAATAGCTGATGGTCTTTCACTGAAGTTTGACTGACAGCAAGTCTCCTCAAGTCTCCAGGATTCTTCTCAAAATTCTGGCTGTTCTCAATAATGCAGTAATTTGGATGGTATCCACTCGTCCTCCAACCCCCAAGTCCTTCAGTCCCTTCAATAATCTTTGGTAACTGTATCAAAAGATTCAATCACGATTGGTCTACTCGTCACGTTCATGTTAGATAGTTTTTCCATTTCCCTAGCAAGATCGAGGCACTTATCCTTCTTTTCTCTTTCTTTCAGTTTTATTCTGCAGACTGCCAGAGCAGCAAAGTTCACAGTTTTGTAAGTTCTCTTTTTTGTTGTTGTTGTTGTTGTTGATTACAACAAGTTCTGGTCTTCTGGCCGTATCATTATTATTTTCTAGTTGGTCTTAATATTTTCTAATTACTTCCGTATTATGAATGTTAATTATTTCCAAAAAATTATTCGTGCAGGAATAACTAATTTTTAAGGTTTTCCTTTTAAATATTTTATGTAATATATTATACTGATTAAAGTGCTTATCTATTAATCTTAAAAGATATTTTCCTATGTTTATATTAACAAATTTAAAAACGTGGGATGAACTATATAATTTTCCTTTTTCTATTTTATTACATTTTACTTTAATATTACAATCATCAGGAGCTTCTTTATCTTTATACAAATAATAATAATAATAATAATAATAATTATTATTATTATTATTATTATTAAGTAAACACTTCTTTAAAACCACTTTTCTTCGGGGCTCCTTATTCTCGTATTAACAGCTATCAGGACTTGTTTAATAAGATAATTTGGAGGATTAGAATTTACATTAATATAGAAGGGATATTGGTCTGTTTTCAGGAATGGCATATAAGATTTTTCAGAGAGATTAAGTGTAACATCTAGAAAATTAGCTATTTTAATATTGGAAGAAATTTCAATTTTAATTCGTAAGAATTTGAAAGCTCTCATAAGTTTTTTTCTGCATATTAGAACACTTAGGACCATCACTATTAGGGATGTATAAAATACCGTCATTATAGTATAATCCATTTTGTATCGTGTCAACGATCCTACAAAGGGTATTTAATATATATAAAGCCACAAGATCTGCTATTTGAGCAGAACCATATCCCCCCATTGGAACATCTAGATTATCTAAGCCAGTTTTTATCCAAGTAGACTCATTATTCTTCTCCATGCTAAGATTATTTCTACATCGTATTTCGCATAGTTAATGCTATCAATTTAAACTTCCTTAGAGATTGAAAGATAAAAATCAATCATACCAAATTGAATAAAAATGGCATTCCTCTTATTTTTTAAGAAAAATGTAAAAGATGAAAAAATTAATTTGGAATTTCGTCGGTTAGATGGAAGTTAGGATATAATAATCATATTCATTCTTTATCTCATTAACGTCACAGAAATCCAACAGCTTTACACACACATTTTAGAAGTTGAAAATATGGGTTTAAATCCAAAAATTCAATGGAAAAGAATGAAAAAATCTCCTAGCTAACTCCTAGCTGCTTGAATGGTAGATATAATTTGTGTTTGGATGAAGATACAAATTATGTTATACTTAGATCCAGTTAACATATTAAATCAGAGATGGGATTTAATTGCTAGATGTAGGCATGAAAATAAACTTATATTTAAAAAAAAAATAAGCGTATGAATAAATAAACAAAAATGAATTACTATGATTTATTAAATTGGTTAACGAATAAGAATTTAAATTCATTTCAGTAATTTTTACTCTATTATTGTAATTTGAGGTGGATTTTACGGTAATTAACATTAGTTATAGATTTCTTTAGTTCATTTTAGTAATAAAGATTGATGTACTAAAATTAGATATGTCTGAATATATATATATATATATATATATATATATATATATATATATGTTTGAATTTTTGACATGTATTATTGTAACTGTAAATTTTGCCTCAGTTAAATTTGAAATATGATAAAACAGGACGTCATTTTACACGACATAATAATGTGATACTTACTGTTATTTGAAGTTTAAGGCTTGCTCTTATTATACAGGAGAAATAGGGTATTTTTTTCTAGTCTGGTTGTGAATATGAAAAAAATATTTTAATCCATTTTTTGTTTGATCTAAAGAAGTCCTGTTAATTTTTTAGATCATTGATTTATATCAATGCTTTTAACAAGACGGAAATGAATTCATTATCTTAATATGACCGAGTGTTGCTTTTTTTAAAAAAAATTATTTGCTCGGAAAATTTTATTTACATTGAGCTCTTGACTGCAATTACTTAAATTTAATATTCTTTTTTTGAATATTTTATTGGTCCTGATTGGAATTATTTCCTACTCCGGATTTACTGGATTGAATAATATCTTATATATATATATATATATATATATATATATATATATATATATATATATATATATATATATATATATATGTGTGTGTATATATATATATATATATATATATATATATACAGGCTGTCTCAAAAATGTATACACATTAAAAATAAAATGTGTATACATTTTGGTGGGGACACCCTATATATATATATATATATATATATATATAGGGTGTCCCAAAAATGTATACACATTAAAAATAAAATATATTTTTAATGTTTATATATTTTGGGGGGACACCCTGTATATATATATATATATATATATTTATATCTATATATATAGTGAGATTGAGCGAAACAATTTCATACCCCTGGACAGCTGAATAAATATGTCCATCTAATTCTAATAGCATTACAATTCTTTTCTAATTGATTTTCTTTAGTTCAGTGTGTATTTCAATGTTTTTTTTCTTTGAAGGAAATTTATTTATTATTATCATTATTAGATTACGTAAATCAATTAAATTGATGTCGAAGTCTGAATAAATCTCAATTTTAACCGAACAACGGCTCTTCAGATTTATCTGATTATCAATTCTTTGGTGCGCCATCTTCAAGGATTATTCAAAGACAGCTGACTGACCAGAGTGCAGGACAGGTGGCAGAGAGAGGGAAGAACACGTAACAAGAGAAGTTCATACAAAGAGGAATCTAGAGGAATTAACTTTCACGAGAAGAGAATATACTTTAGTTTCGTTCTAAAAATATGAACAGATTCATTTGATATTTATGCAAATAAAAGTTGTCCATCCTTATATTTATGACACAAGCATGTGTAATTTGGATAAAATAAAAGGATGCTAATATTAGTAAGCATAAAAGGAGCAGGTTTTAAAAGTATATACAGTCGAAGATAATACTTTGTGCTCAATATTATTGCCTATATCGAACCGGTGTTCGAAGTTTTGAATACTGAATTTCAAAGCAGAAAGACAGTTTCTTCTTGCCTGATGACTAATTAACTTATTTTGGGTATCTTACAGTAGACAAATGGTTAATACGGTATGTGTTTAGCCAAGCCCTCCACCAGCGGCAGAGCGTGACACAAAATCAATCTTTTCGTTGAGAAAAGCTACTTTAAATTCAACGTTTTCCTTCTAGACTGTTTACCTAAATTCTTGATAATTCAGTATGAGCTAATATTTAGCCATGAACCCAACCAATATCAATACTCAGAAACTTAAGACGGCACAAAATGAATTAACTAACGTATAACCGAAAAAAAAAACATAATACATACAAAATCACATTAATAAGACTCGGTTGAAAATTTGTAATTTAGGATAGCATGGCAGACGGTAAATGAAGTGAGAAGAAGGAAAAGTACTGCAAAAGCTAAACTGAAAGCATCCATTCAAGAAGAAGGAATACACCTGTGGAGACATTTCAAAAATTTACTCCGAAAACCTCCGAAAGTTACGGATGAACAAATCCCAAAAATTATTCGTAATCAACTAGACATCAAACTAGGACAGTTTACGCAAGAGGAACTCGACTCAGTACTTAGAAAAATTAAAAATAGGAAAGCCGCAGAGCTTGATCCCTAGAAGTATGGAAGGCAAAAGAATTCGACAACATATTGCTCCCAAGCTGTAATGCCGTATATAATCCAAATACAGTCGACAGAAGGGTGACCACGAAATAGCCAAGAACTACCGAGGTATAACCCTTACATCTATTGTGGCCAAGATCTACAATGCTCTACTACGCAACCGCATAGAACCTAAAACTGAGAAAATATTAGGAATAACCAAAATGGCTTTCGGAGGAATCGATACACAAATTTTGACTATCCGTCGAATTTTAGATGGTGTTCGTGCAAAAACTTTGAGGCAACAATATTATTCGTCGACTTTTCCACGGCCTTTGACTTCATATACAGAGGCAAAATGGAGTAAATACTACGCGCATACGGCCTACCCAAAGAAACCGTCACAGCCATAATGATGCTATATGAAAATACGAAAGTAAAATCCGCTCAGTGCATGGAGACACAGACTACGTACTTAGAATGTCTATAGATTTAATGCGGACTCCAGTCGAAAACCATTAGCTAACGTTGGTGTGAAAAACACTCAAATGAGTAATATAATGATAATAATAATAATAATTAAAAGAAAGTGAAAAGAGAGATAAGTACTTAGACCTTGGAATATGAACATGACAGATATACCAGTTGTAGTTGGTGCGCCAAAGGATGGGTACCAGGACAAGTGGAGACCATCAAGTTTATAGCATTTTTAAGATCAGACAGAATATCGAGAAAATCCTAGAGACCTGAGAAACCTGGCTCTCTCTCAAACTCCAGTGGAAAACCATCAGCTAACGTTGATTTGAAAAACACTCAAAAGAGTAAATAATAATAATAATAATAATAATATTTTAAGAACCAATTACGTAGGAAAATAATGCTGTTATGACCAATTACATAAAAACGATAACTGATTATACACAAAAGAATTGCAAATGTAGGTTATGTGGTGATAGAGATGAAACAGTTAATGCCGATAAGTGAATGTAGACAACTGGCACAAAAAGAATGTAAGATTAGACACGGCCTGGTAAATCAGATGATGAACTAGGAGATTAGGAGATTAAAATTTGACTATGCAGATAAATGGTATATGCACAAGCTAGCAACTGTCTTAGATAATGAAATGCATATAATTCTCTGGTATTTTGAGATACAAATCGATCACCTGATTGCGTCCAGAAGACCAGACCAATTGCTTATGAACTAGAAAATACTTTTTTGGTGGATTTTGCCATTCCAGTGGATCACTGATTGAAAATACAAGAAAACAAAGACATAATCAAATACTTGGATCTTGCCAGAGAGCTATAAAAGCTATGGAACATGAAAGGGACGGTGGTACCAATTGTAATTGGAAAACGAACAAGCCGAAATGGAGATGAGTTATTGAGTTATTAATTTTTGGTAAAAGAATAACCAAATATAAACAACCAATGGTGTTTTTGATGACACTTGGTGTTAATAAAGCAACTTTTGTGTTCAATTAAAAGGGAATTTCTTCTATTGTTTGTGGGTAAAACAAATGCAAAAGGTGTTCGAAAAAAATAATTCTTATTGCTTAGTTATTTGGAAGATGAATCACTCAAATGTAGTGAAAATGAGCAGGAGTTAATTCCTGTTTAGAATTTGGTGAGTCAAGATGAAGAAAGTTGCCCGTAATAAAATGGTAAAATGAAAAGATAAGAAAAAATGTGAGAACCAGAATTTCATCACGTCATCGTGATTGTCGTAGATATGGAAGAAAATACACAAAACAAAAAAAATTGTTAATTTTGAAAATACATTGGATTGGATGAATATTGCCAAAGATAATAAAAGAATGGCAAAACTGAAAATTCAAAACAAGGAATTGATATTTAATGTAAAAAAGACACTCTTGTTTTGCATCCCAACTGTTTCATTCTTATAAAAATTTATTCAAAATTTATTTTCTGTTGAAATCGTTATCTTTCATTTTCACTCCATGTGATGTCATACTGTTATGTTTAAATTAGTATTCCCTAAAATTTAATTTGGTATCTCGACTAAAAAGATAATATATTTTTAGAAGAAAGCCTGCACACAAAACAAATCAAATGATCTGAAAAAAAATCAATACTACTAATGTTTAAAAAACAGCTTTCTGTTCAAGTTTTTGTTTCGAGAACTTAACCTATCTTACTGATACTTTCAATAGCCTAATGGGTAGAGTGTTCGCCAATAGTCCGGTAGACCGGGGTTCAATCCCTGGTCGAGTCATACCAAAGACTCAAAAAAATGATAGTTGATATCGCCTTGCTTTACACTCAGCATTATATGGTAGAGATCAAGGGTAAAGTGGAGCAACCCAGGGAATGGAATAGCACCCTACCCTACACCTCGGTTTAGTAGCTATTGAAAAGGTAGCCTTCTGGTCACCCTCGACTAAAGGGAGACAACTTTACTTACTAACTTATTTTTTATTAAAAGTAAATACACTTGTGTGCAGGGTGGGGGATAAAGCGAGGTAACTGATTTGTTTATCAAGTATAGAGTAACGACTCTTTTGAGGTTAAATTTGTTTTTGTTCCATGTTTTCTAACATCTTGGTCAACGATTTGCAGAATTACCAAAACTGTTTGAAGCGCGTAGGTATTTCTTACACTTTGTGGTGTTTCATCAATGCATAAAGGTAGATTTTTGGTCATCAGTTTCGAAGATAAACCCATTAGACTGTAGAGTACAATATATGCGTGATCAAAGACTTGACGCTCAGTGTCAGACTTCTTTTGGGAAAGAAGGAGTGAATCATATTGTAAATTAAATCATCATCATCATCATGTCGTGATGGTAGCACGGATATCCCTGACCCTCTCGCCACTTTTCCCTATCGTTCATCGCCTCAGGCAGGTCTTCTGGATAACATCCCGTATCCTCACAAAGTTGCTGAATGTATGTTCGTGCTGGTCGTCCTGATTTTGCACGGCCATATGTGGGGGTCCATAAGAGTACATCACTTATGTGTTCGTCCCTGCTTCTCCAGCAGTGTCCTGCATGTCTGGTTCGTCTAACTTGAATAGTTTTCGTGATAAGAGGCAGGTGGCCGTACAGTTGGTGTCTTATGGTGGTGTTGCCGCCAGGACTTGTTAGCTAACTCTCTCTAATGTACCTAAACAAGCATAGTCGGTAGAAATAATATGAATCTGATAATAACAGAAAGACTATCCAAAACAATACTCTTACATGTACGGTGACCTGAAAGAAAGAACAGTTTACTTGTAAAAACATCCATAATAGTTAAGATAAATTCTCATTAAACTTGGCAAAAGGAATTCTATCAAACTTTTGTAATGCTCAATGCCGAAATATTTTAAGTATATTGAGTTTTATTGGTTCACGGTTGATAAGAAATACTAATTTCCTTGGGGTTTGCGTAACGTTCGGCGTTCTTGAAGTATAGTTGGGGGTGCACTGTAGCATAGTCACCGACAACAGCTATGTTGGTAATGGCCGATCGTCTTGGGGAAAGAGAAATAAGATACCATTCACCACAAAAATTAGTAACTCAGTTGTTTTATTTACCTTGATCAGCTTCTAAATCCGTGGAAATATGTAGGAATGGATTGAGGGCACAAAGTGATGGGAAGTTTCTTCGTTCGATTTAGAACGAACTCTCTCAAATCTTTGAATCGTTCAACCACTCTTCATTCACATGACCGCTAAATAAATCAAATCAAAAACAAACAGGGATCGAATTGAGAAATCCAGCTGTTTTTATTATGATTGACAGACCATCCCCACCCCTTTTTCCTAGTCCATACGGCATCTCTTAATAACTGATAGAGTCTAGTTACGTCGACAAGTGTTGGTTAGCAGCTGTTTTATGTCCTAAGTGCTAGTTAAAGTACATCATGTTACACTTAAGTCACTGTGTAGCAATTTGATCTTTGCCAATTCGTCTCTCTTCGGGCAGCATACTTTTAAAAATTGACTTACTATTCACATCCTGGCAACATATACTCACAATGTTACAGTAACAATAATAGTATTCTGCTTCAATGTATCATTAAGGAAGGCAATCATTTCCAGTAAGTTTTAATCTCAGTACATATCAATCTAGCAGCTTTTTCAGCGGTAGTAAGAACTTTTATTGCCTCTTATTTCATTTCTTAAATTAGATTAGTACAAATTTCTAATATATTGTTGAAGACAACAGCGTTTACAATCTTTTAAAGAATTCTTAATTTTAGAAATGAGTTTCTTTTTTGTAATGAAAATGATTAAACAAAACGAAACCAGGGGAAATAATGATTATAAAGATTAGGATGATTAAAATAATCATCATAATCAGCTGTTGATTAAAACTGTGGTTGTCATAAATTTACAAAGCTGAAAAATAATCTCATCGATATATTTAAAGATCTAAGGAGAACTAATTGAATGATAATTTCTGTGTGAAGCTTGGAAGGATAAATTTCCAAGAAGACAGTTTCTATTTTTTCTGATAATGGCGAGCGATTATTAACCAAGAAAAGATCCCAGTTTCATCCATAAATTTCTTTGCTTTAAATGTAAAAAAATCTTGAAAACTTTCTTGAACATAAATAAAACCAAAGCTTCGCTACTTTTAAACTAACATAACTTTCCGGTAGAACGAAATAATTAAAAAAATATTCTGAAAAAATTTATTAACCAAAGTTGAAGAAGTCAGAGAGACTCTTAAGAAAAATAATTTAATTTATTCCGTGTGGAATTCATATTTGTACTCGGGATCGTGATTCAATAAATTACTCGAAGGCATCTTGTGAAATTAAATTCGGAAAAGAAAACATTTTTCTAATATTTGGAAAACATTTTTTGAAAATGTTATGCGTTTCCATTGAATCTTATTTTGATTAAAAAAAAACTGTTTATTTTGAATACACAGAAAAGTATCGATTGTCCTGTGACAAAATTCTTCATGATAATAAAAAAGATTTAGATGAAACATAAAGTTAGTATTTCATAGAATTTAATTACTTCAACCAGTACGCTTAAGAGAAGTTCCAATGTAAATTAAGAAGAAAAATATCAAGTCAATCCGGTATTTTAGTGACGCCAAAAGTAATGACGATAGTTACTGTTTTACATGATTAAATACATTTACGAGCAACATTCACGGTAACGGAACAATTCTAAGTGAGAAGTTCATAAATCCTCCGCTTATCATTCAATTATTGATTTAACTGGAAATTGATTTATTCTCAGTTAGAACTTTTTGAGTGTATTGTAGAAATGAAATACGTGTAGTTTTTTTTCTCTATTTTATGATTGCAAAGGAATATTAATTTTGTGGCGTTTACGTACGTTTTAAAAGTCATTTTTTAATCATCGAATATCTCGTTAGAATTGAAATACATATGAAATACTAATTAAAATCCTTTACCACACCCCAAAATAAAGCATCAATATATAAAACCTGAAAAACAAATTATTCAATGCGTGTATACTTTATATCTAATATGTCAATGTTTAGGTCTATGCGAACCATCTGCAAGGTAATTTTATTGCTGTTAAACGTTTCATCTGAAAAAATAATTTTCAAGTGAAAAATAAAATGAAAAACAAATTTTGATCGTTATTGTTAACCACGTTTCATTTCCCATCAGATACAATTCACTTTTAAGTATTCGGATTTCTTTGAAATAACATAACAAACACATTGTAAGTATAATTAAAATTATGATTAATAAAAACTAATTTAAATAAGGGATAATATGACTATTTAGATATAATTTTGATTAAAGAACGAGGTACGTTAAAAGAAACCAGTCTTTATTTAATAGTACAACGATCAGAAATAATAGTTAATCCAAGAGTATTTCTTTGTTGAGTATTATGCCTTTTATCAATACATGTTGTTGATTATTATAGTCTTTATCAAAACATTTTGTTGATTATAATGCATTTCATTAAAACATTTTGTTATTATTGAAATTAAAATTACTACATCCATTTACTGAAATGGAATATTCTTTTTCTTTTCAAATAACTTTCATATTTTTTGTTTGAATTTGTTTAAAATCAAACAGTTTACTTTGAACATTATATCAATACGATTTTTGTAAATAATCTGGAATTGCCTCTCCGATAATTACAATTTTTTTCATGATTTTTATATGGGATAATTTCATGAGTATTCCCAGTATCAAATTATTTTTCTAAAAAAGCGAAATTTTGGGTGGTAAGCATATTATCAACCAGTATCATATATGGTCAAATTAAAGTCTCTGTTGAAGACAAACAATATTATTCATGCGCTTTAGGATGCTGTCAAAACCCAAAACGAGTTTGCTATCCATGTGAGATGCTTTCAGTTTTCCATTTCAATGATAACAAGATGGACTTGTTCAAAACGGTCCAAACCGAAGACATATGTACGTTAGCCGAAGAAGATCCTTATTTCATATCGATTGGCCAATTGGGGTGAAATTTCCAAAGCTTATAATGATAGTAGTCTAGGTGTTCCCGCTTCACAACATTGCAGAGACAGCATCAGCTGGATATGACAGCAGGATACCGATTTCGAAGCCATTAATAATTTTTAAAAAGAAACGAAAGCGTTAAATATGGACTAAATATAACAAAAATTAGTCTATTGATCAATGGAACTAGTTTATCTTTTGTGATGGATTAAGCTTTTGTGTTTGTTTCGGTGATCGTGGCCCCAGCGTCTGAAGAAAATCAGACGAGAGATAGGATACCAAATTTGTGAAAAAATAGGGTACAATTATCACAATCAGTAATCGTTAGCATATATATCACCGATATCAAAAAGATCGATTATTACTACAGTCAATCAGGACATCCTAGATCATTTCCTCATCCCATACTTTAGGGATAAGTTTAAATACAATGAATTCATCTTCCGGCATGAATCTGCTTCACACCACACGGCAAAATCTACAAAAGAATGATTCTGTTAGAACAGGATTCCTGTTCTTGATTTGTCTGCAAAGAGCCCAGATACAAATACAATATACAATTTATGGGAAATTCTGAAGAGGAGATTAAGAAAATACTATCCATCAAATCTCGAAGAACTTTTACGAATCATTTCTAAAATGTAAGCATCAGTGTCACTATTAATCAGTTCATTACCAGAACAAATAAAAGAAACCGTATATGCAAAATGTTATGCAAAAAAGTATTTAGTGTACTAATACAGTTCTTCAATAGTTTTTTTTTCATTCATAAATACTTTTCTTGATAAAAGACAAAACAAAGCAGCTTTTTCGTCCTTTTGTAACAAGATATATCAATCTTCAAATTGAAAAAAAAATGTTCGTATTTCAAATATAATCTGATTTGTCAGTCAAATACAACTAGATTAATTTAATATATAGAATTAATATTCATTTAAGAGTAAAACTGTCAGAATCGAAACAAATTCCAACTAGAAATATGGTAGTTAGTCACACAAAATTGACAATTCCATTTTGCTAAATTTTGTTTCATTAAAACATCACAAAAATCGCCTAATTTAAGATACTGTGTGTGTTTTTTAATATGTTTTTTTAATAGTTTTTGAAATTTCACCTATCTAGATGCAATACACACATTTTAAGTGTCTGATACAATTTTATTATTATTTTTTTTTAATTTTCAGTTTTATTTTGGGTTTATCACAATCTTTTATCTAGTCTTTACCCATGACCTAACTTGAGGGAAGGTTATGATTATATGTATTTTATGTATTTATGTTTTTGTCTTCTTTTGGGTAATATTTTTCTTATCATTTTTCTTTTTTGATGGTTTTTCACACCAGCGTTATCCAATGGTTTCTCAATGGAGTTTAAGTGACCGCAAGTCTGCCCAAGTCTTCTGAACTCACCTCAGTATTCTGGCCAATCTTAATAAAGCTGTAGTTTGGATGTTCTCTACTCGTCCTCTTATTTGCAAGTCTTCCGGTCTCTGTACCAATCTTTGGATGAGCATACCGAGAGCACCAATTACAACTGGTATTGCCGTCACTTTCCTGTTCTACAATTTTTTCATTTCCCTGGCAAGGTCCGGGTTCTTATCCTTCTTTTCACTTTCTTTCGATTTTACTCAGTGGTCTGCCGAGAGAGCAAAATCCACAACTTGGGAAATTCTCTTTTTTATTTATTTTTTATTTTTTTCCAAAATCTGGTCGTCTAGTCGAGATTAGGTGATCCGTTTACATCTCAAAATCACAGAGCAGTTTGCGCGTATCATTCTCTAGAGCAGATTCTGGGTTGAGCATATACCATTTATTCGCATGGTCAAATTTCACTTTTTTGCACAATTCCCAGTGGATCATCTTGCCCACCCAATCGTATCTAGTCTTATACTCTTTCTGAACTAATTTACTGCATCTGTTTATTATTTCGGCTCTATCACCACAAAATCTACATTTGCTATTTTGTTGCATCTTATCTATTTTTGCTTTGATATAGTTGATCCTTATGGCGTTGTTTTGAGCTACAACTGAGGAGATTCAGTTTCTCTCTTAAGGTTTCCCTTTCTTAGTCAAGTTCAAGTTTTCTAATGTAAGACATTGCACGTTTATCGCTTAAAATATCTATATAGATGTTTATTATTATTATTATTATTATTATTATTATTATTATTATTATTATTATTCATTCAATTTCTCTGTTAAGGTTTATCTTCCGTAGTCATATCCCGATCTTCAAGAGATTCCACCAGCTTGTCGTTTGAAATATCCATCCAGTTGTTTTTCTTTCCATCTCTGTTTCCCAGTTCTTCTTCTTCTGTTTGCCCTTATATTGTCACTGCTATTACCGGCCACTGTAATTAGTCTGTCTTTGCTCTTTTTAATATAGTCATCGAGTCCTCATATTGATGCATTCCCGCTATCTTCAATAATGGTAGTTCTTCTCCCCTTTCTTTTCTTCACACCTATAGTCTGTCTAGGTCATCTCTCGGGTATAAAACCTAAGACATCGTCATCAACTCTTTTATTTTCAGTTCCATTAGTTGAAGTTCTACACGCGTCCCTTTCAAGAATGGTCCCGACAATCTTACAAAAGAGAAACACCTTGGTTTTTATTTCTTTGGTGAGATTTCTGCTGCATAACTAGATATCGAGAAGTTTACTCGTTCCTATTAGGTACTCTTTTCTTATATCACCACCACTTGTTTGGTGGTGTCCGCTTCCAATATTCCTGCGTAATTTCCCTTTTCTTTAAGCGTTCTAGTTCTTTCTTGATTGTGTAATTCACTTCCTTCTGTTATTTGTCTTTTTTCACTCTTCATTATGAACTTGGCACATTTTTCTATGCGAAATTCCATTATCTTATTATAGCTGTATATTATTATTGTTTGTATCAGAGTCTCCGACTCTTTTGATTTTTGCAATTTGGTCTCATCCATGTACATTTGGTGATTTATCTTTTCTAGTGATTTAGTTCATTTATAACCCCTAGTGCTATTTATAACCCCTAGTGCTATTCCTAAGTATGTAATTGGCTAACATCATTACTATTACAAATAGGAATGGCAAAAGCGTGTCTCACTGGAAGATGCTTCTCAAGATGTTGACCTCTGCTAAAGTTTTTCCTTGTTCTGCCGATTCCACTATTTATTTTTTCATGGCTTGTTTTAGAAAAGGTTGAAACAGTTTGGATATTGATATTATTAATATTTTTCGATCATGTGAGTGGCTGTATTACTTGGTAAAAAGATATATCAACGAAAACGATTTTTATTCGAAAATTTCGTTTTATTAGCAAAAGTGCTTTTTTTTTTCATTGAGTTTTAAAAGCTTTTATTAGTTTGTTGTATGATAGATCGAGGATAATATAGTTATACAATTTATATATTCTATTTTCTTTGATTTATCTGTAATATTTTTATGCTTATATTTTGTATGTTTATGAATGATATACTATCTATGTAACTGAAATACCAAGAATATTTTGGTATTAGGAATTTAAACTAACCTGATTCAAGAAATTCAAGATAAAACAGGTAAGAACACGACAAATAAAGCGAATCCATGGTTAAGCCAATTTTTTGTTAAATTATCTTTATATTGAACGAAGAAAATAAAACTATTATTATACTAAAAAAAGCAAAAAAAAATCATAATGAAAGAAGCAAAAAATCTCTCATAATGATGAAAGAAGCAAAAAAATATTTTACGTAAAGAAGCAAAAACTATCATTATACTGAAAGAAGCAAAAAAAAATTCATTATACTGAAAGAAGCAAAAAAACTATCATTATGCTGAAAGAAGTAAAAAAATATCATAATACTAAAAGAAGCAAAAACTATCCTTATACTGAACAAACAAAAAAAGCTATCATTAAACTGAAAGAAGCCAAAAAACTATCCTTAAACTGATAGAAGTAAAGGTTGTTTGTTATGTGACTTGTAAATGATATCTAAAAGAATAGTTAATTCCTGAAATGATCTGGACTAAAAAGAATATTCCAGAATTATAAAAAAAATATGGATTTATGAACACATCCAAGATTTTAAAATAGGTTATTTTTAATGCTTTAGTAAAACATAACTGAGAAACCAAACTGTATTAATTGTAACGTTTCAAAAATGTAAGTTCAAATTTATAATAATCAAGAGAGAAAGGTTATTGAATCTAATATTGTTTCGAATTATAATAATATTTAACTTCTCTTCTCGATTCTTTTAAATCTCCTTCTTAAGTTAAATTTTATCAAAGTAGCTGCAATATACCTTATTTAAATTAGCTTTTAGTAATTATAACATTCTTTATTAACTATGTTTTGCTTCATTTTGTCACACAGTCCTCAAGGTGCTCATCTTACCTGCTGCTGCAGCTGCTGCTTAAGTGATCCCCTATCTTAGTAATGAACAGGCTCATCGTTGCTTAACTTTGCAAATCTAACGTAACCAGTTCTTTCAGCGTGACTTCACTGTAAGTTTTATTTGTTACATCTTTAATTTTAGTTATGTGCAATATCTTTTTTTCAAAGCAAAAGACAAAAATGCTACTGAAACAAAACAAAATAAAACAAAATATTTTGAACGTGTGCAAATAAACGTCAGTCTAGTTTGAAATGGAAAAGGATTCATTTTGAAAAGTGCAATTCTTAAAAGATTTTTAATTTATTTCTATCAATTTTTTCATGTGATATTTTTAGATGAACCTTTAAACAATAATTATACTGTCTTTAAGATGGTCCCATTGACTGAAACGTTGGAAAATTTCATTTAAAAATATATCATCTGGATATTTTAGTTTTTTTCTTATGATCGCGAAATCATTCCATCGTTCTCTAATAGCAACAAAGAGAACAAAACTTTTAATTCTCTCACTTTCTTTAGCTTATATTCTGCTATTAGTTTGAAAACACAAAATTAAAATTTAAAAAATGAATTCATCTGACCAAAGATTTATAAGTGATCAGGTTTTTCTTTGGTGATAAAAATTTAAATGAAAATTTTAAAAATATAATTTCTTCCCAAAACTCCTGACTGATGACGATTTAAAAAATTTTTTTATTCATTTTTATTTTTTGAAAAAAATTACATGGAACTAATCGTAACACATCACAATGTTATTTACTTCTTCAGATTTCGATTATTTCCTTCATGTTGAAAACTTTATGCAGGTGTATCCAGGGGTGGGGGGCTTTTTTCTTTATTAATCTATTTTCTCTTGAGCTGGATCTTCATATTCTACAATATTTTGTTCGTCAGGTTGAACTGGTTGACAACAAAAAAGTATGTTGTTTATGATTATAACATCTACTTTTACATTAAACGTAAGTGTTTTGCACAATTCCCAGTCAGTCGCAATCATATACGTTTTATATTTATCATGAAGAGAATTCTGCACTGATTTATAAAATACTTTATTGTTTTGTCTTTCTTCATACAAAATAAATTACTGTTACTATATAACGATTCTCTATGAGTTTTCGGAGTGTTCAAGATGGAATGCAACTTACTAGGAGTGGCAGAATTGATAAACAGCATGATATATATTGAAAGGCACGACTAGAATACACACACACACACATACACACACACATACATGCGCGTGCACGTTCGCGACATATATATATATATATATATATATATATATATATATATATTCTTGAATGGGTTGCCATATTTATAATAAAAGAGTGTTTATAATCGGTTATTGAGCATAAGTGGATCTAAGATTTTGAACGCTAAGATTTTTACATCCTTATAACAAATGTAAAGGGCAAATCCACACAAATATCTACCACAAACCCACGGACATCCAAAAATATATCCACATCAAAAGCCACCCCCACACAAAAAAAAAATGTATAAAATCCATCCCATACACTCTAGCACGTAGAATACACACAATAATCACGGATAAAAACCTCTAAAAAAAACTTGCCTTAAAGAACTACTCCCAACCCTACACTTGATAGGATACCCAACAACACTAATAAATTAGGGATTCGAATTAGCAGAAAAATACCACGAAGAAAATTACGGAACCCCAAAAAGCACAACAACAAGACAACCCTAGCATATGTTGCAATCTACAACAAAAACAACCCAGAACTATTCACAGAAATAATAAGAAATCTTTTATAACTTAAAAGCAATGACAAAACCAAAGAACTACTAGACACAACAAAAATCATTAAAAGCCATTGACATCCTGAAAATCTTAAAAGAAACATACATAGGATCTACACAGGCCCTTAATACAAGAATATCACTTCACAAGACCAATATCAAAATTACAGAAAATAGAAAATCAAATGTATCGAAGCACCTATACGATTGTAGTCAAGCTGAATTTAAAATAATGCCCATATAGCAAACTGACGAGTACAAGCTGCTTCAAATAAAGGGGAAAAATCAACATAAGTTGAATAAGACAGGAATCATACACACACCCAAATGGCCACAAACATATATATATATATATATATATATATTAGTAAAAAATAATTACCAGTAAATTTCAAATCACACTACCACACACACACACACACAAGAAACACTCTCACATTCACACACCATGAGAAAAATAGTTGTAAGTGACATTCGAAACCACTCCAACACGCACTCACGCAACGACAAACACATATCAAATATCAAAGACCAATGAGACATATAGAAGGCTAAGGTAAACACACCCAAAGAAAAAGAAAGGAGTAACCTCCATATAAACCTCTGACCAACTGAAAGCCATTCAAACTGCAAACACCAGTGAGTTCAAGTCTCACTGAATATCCCATCAACCAGGGCTTTTGCCATATATGTACTCTCACGAAAACAAAAAGCTGGAAAAATACACCTATGTAAGAACGAAATAAATAAATTGATCCTTAAAAACACATGTCATTTCGTGGACCTACTCATTTTAATATATACATATATATATATATATATATATATATATATATATATATATATATATATATATAATGTGTGTTTGTGTGACAGAGCACACTTGCTTGCTTAGATATAAACTAGCAGTTTACTCATTTTAAACTTGTACTGCAAAAGAAAATGATTGAGAAAATTTTGAGACGAGACCTAAAAATTAACAAATAGATACATATTTCTAAATTCAGACAAATGTTTCAAAGGAAACCCTCTGCGAATCATGCTCAGTACATAACTATAGTCTTATGCACCTGCTACAATTATTTTTCTCTTTGTTCATTTGTTCACAATTTCGTCGACAAGCATGAGAGTGTAGAATCCGTGCAGCGTAATATTAAAGTTGTTCTCCGATATTCATTAAAATTTTATTCGATATTTTACCAAAAAAGAGAATTCTAAAAATATTCATTTATTTATTTACGTGCATTTTCTTGTATAAATCAAAGAGAAAGCATTAATTTTTGCTTTCTTCAAAATAATGCTTTCATCTGTTTTATGTATTTACCAAACCCCTCTGCACGAGCAAGATATGACACAAAGTCATTTTGAATGCAGTTTAATTGGTTTGCATACAGAGTTTTCCTCTTCATAAACGGGTTGTCATACTAAATTTAAAGAGCTGAGTCTGCCCTGCTATTTAACTAGAGGTAGAATAATTTGATTCCTACTTTTCACAAGGGTATCAGTGCTATGATAAATGCAACAGCCTCATCCAAAAGGAACTGAATTAAAATCGCCGTATCCATTTTCTATGAGGATAACCATTACACAAAGAGAAGGTTCCACATCTGCAGGTTTTATGGGCTTTCGAATAACTTATTGATTTCCAGAGTCCAAATTCTGATTCGAAACACAAGTACCAAGCCATGCAAAAAAAAAAAAAAAATACGTGTTTATATGTTCGCGCTTTTTTAGCAATTGTGGACATTGCTAACAGTCATATTAAAAAAATTGGTAAAATTTGAAAATATTCTGCTTCCGTTTAAGTGTCTTCATATTCACCAAAATATCATGAGTATGTAAGTATAATAAACGAATAACTTTCTTTATTTTTCATATTTTCCTCATATTTCATATTATAAGAATATTATCATTTTCATTTGGTCAAATATCTTATTTTAGTGATAAAATTTCTTTCTTGAATGCTTTGCTTATTTTATTTTCGATGATGTGTAACATGATATGATGGGTCCAAGATATTAAGAGATTTTCTAAGAAAAGAAAGAGATAAGAAAAATTGCTGGAAGAAAACGCAGTTAGAGAGGCTACGGTGAATCAGGCTAAAGTACTGATAGTAGATTAGCCAGCCTTGGGTCAACGACTACAATAATTAAAAATGACTAGAAAAAACCAGAGGTCTCATATTTTCTGCGCAGATGTGGAACCACCAGAAACGGAGTAGTTCTCCTTTCAGCCGGAGGTAGAAGTAGGGTATGACTCAGATTTTAAACTGAGTCAGCAGCCAGACACGAAGAGGTAAAGACAACTGTTAAACACCGGCCAGGAAGATGTAAAGACAGACAAAAATTACGTGCCCTTATTTTGGGTCGGGTTCCGAATAGGGGTTTCATACAAGATGCTAACCTGTGAAGACGAAATCAGTGTATAAGCATGTAAAAACTACAACAGAAAACCAGGAAGAAAATCTAAAGTCTGTGTCTACCCTTTGTTTCTCTCCTCATGAGAGTTGTTTCTTTTTGTCCAGCTCACGAAGTAGACTCAGTTTTCATGCTATCTTTCTTTCTCCCAGCGACTAGTTAAAAATGTAGTGGCGAATAAAATTTTGTGTTAGTCAACTAAAACAGGGTTTTGTATATTCGTCAATTTTTCCCACGGTAAGGTTAAAAAAGGATCCAACTACAACTTAAGATGTAGCAATAAATGCATCAACCCATTCGAGCACTGGTGGTAAAACGTCCTGTTTGATGCAATAACTTTACAAAATCTATTGGATACCGTTATGTTACAACCTTCTATTTCAGAGACGTTATGGTAGAAATTTACTTTATAAAAGTCAACTGGCTGGCTAATCTAAATAGTCACGACACAAACAGAATTGTCCATAAATAGCTAGTTATGTCAGGATTAAAATATGCACAGTGTTTATAGTTTTACCGTGGGAGGGGGCACGACATAACGGTTGCGGTCTTTGGAAATGGATGAGGTGACCCGAGTTCAAATCCTGAAGAAAGCTGTTTACTTTTCACTTCGGGCTAATGTCCTTGAGAAAGGCATGAATCCATCTCTTCTCCTTGAGCTGTGAATTAGTAGTAGCGTAGATGAGGCTCGTTAGCCTTGGCATGAAAAACAGTCAAGGAGAAGGAAAACTCTTAATTTAAACGAGCACTGCTCCGATGAATAATTACCTTGTTTTGCATTCTGCCCATGGCAAAGATAATCATCATTAGATTAGAGAAAGTTTCTGAGATAATTTTTCTCGAAGTAATGTTGGTTTCCAAGATTAAAAGTAGAGTGAGAAAATTTTCCGTAAACGAAGAAGTCACTGCAGTGTGAAAGTATTAAATTATACAGGATCTCAGATTTACTTTGAAATTCTTATTAATTCCTTTAAAAAAATGTACATAAATACATTATTCTTAGACTTGAGTTTAGATCTGTTTTTCTCATTGTTTTATTTGATTTTATTTGGCAATCATAGTTGAAAGTAGATGTATACATTTTATGTGAGGGATAATAATAATATTGAATAAAAGATGATAACTTCTTTCAGTCATATGATAAAAAAAAGCCAGTCCACGTGCAATACAGATGATAAGACACAATCTTCCTTCGGTGCATCCTGACTGAATTCGAAATAGATGATAGCTTCTTTTTTTCTGCCAAATACGTTTCTTCAGAGTTTACGAGAATATATTTCAATGAGTTAACATACACACACACACACACACACACACACACACACATATATATATATATATATATATATATATATATATATAATTTATTCATGAGATATATCTATATGCATAGTATCACTTCATAACTAAAAAACTAAAAAGCGATAATTTTATCATAAATAAAGAACACAAGGCTTTTGTTATTTATAAAGTCAGTAGATTTGGTGACTGTAGTCGAGGGCTACCCGAAATATCGCTTTTCAAAAGCTACTACACCGAAGTGTAGGGGAGGGTGCTACTCCTTTCCCTAGATTGCTCCACTTTACCCTTGAAACATACCTTATAATATTGAGTGTTAAGTAAGGGGGTATCAAGTACCATTTTTTGAGTCTTTGGTATGACTCGACCTGAGATTGAACTCCAGTCAACCGGCCCATTGGGGATAAAACATTTTACAATCAAAATCGATATTATTATGTATTATCTATCATCTAAACAACGTCAACAGGATTGAAACTCTATAAACAGAAATATAAATATCTAGCAGTCCAAAAATAGGTTCATTCGTTATATATAATTTTGAGAACTGATTTTTGCTTACACCGATGTTGCAAATTTATTTTAATCCCAAACTTTAAAATTTGTCACCATTTTAAATGATTAATTTCGCACATATGTTTTGTCTGTTTTAGATTTGATCAAACAGCAAACTAGAAGCATTGTTTCAGTGGAAATCAGCCCTCTGACACAATTCAGTTTTCCAGAAATTTGGAAACGGCTTGAGTTCCCGTCGGAAGTCCCAATCTGAGGACCGGGAAGAAGATTCCAATTGTAATTACGATGGTATGGCAGCTCGGAAGACTTACTCTGATCGTTGTGAAAAGGAAAGAACTCAAGAATGTGTGGTTGAGATCCAGGCCATGTTTGACAACGATGACAAATCAATCAGTTCCATAGCATAGGAGAGTCGGAATTTATTATCAGGCATGTAGTGCATGAGGACATTCTGTATTTTTCATTCAAGATGAGAAAGGTATATTTTATATCAAAGGCCTTAAAGGACAAAAGGAAAATTGTTTGAACAGTTAGTTGATTTTCAGTCTTTGACACGTTAACAGGTTTATTAATGAGTGTCCATATTTTCCCCTCCAATGAAACACTTCTAAATGTTTACATGCATTATGTATTGAAGAAAACAATAAATTAAGATGTACGCAAAAGTAAATTGTTTGTTAATCGTCCGGGCATTACACGCCGGGACATCGTGAGGTAGCTGAGAGCCAACATAAATGTTTAGAATCTATGCAATGTGAGGCTTTTGAAATAAATAGGCAACAGTAATTATAAAATATTGCAATATTCAAATGTTATATTACTCCGATATTAGCTATAACTTTCCTCTATCATAGAATCAAATAGTTTGTAGAACTCTACAAAGTAAGAGGTAAATTCAAACTGTTTTGTTAATACTCCTTCGATGATTCGAGGAAATCAATTTCACATGAGATTTTGATTGAGTACTTCTAGCCACTAGTTTTCCCAAATTAACTGTTACTACAAAAAACACGAAAGCAATGATTCTCTAGCCCAGAGGTGATATCAATGTCCTTGATATTGTCGCTAGAACTTTGCATGGAGATACATTTTCACAATTTCTGCTGAAATTACGGACTACGAACGTCAATAAATCTTGAGAAGAAAATTGTTTCACGAAAAACATCCCGTAAAATCTACAATTGGTAAACACTACGAAGAGTATCTTCTACTTCATACAAATACACCTGCTCAAATTAAATGTATGATGCAAAGCCTAGAACAGGCAGCAAGAAGCATTTGACTCTACATGAACTAAAAAAAAGAGTGTGTGTTGTTTAAACAAGAAAATATCAGGTCCTCATTAAACTGCAAGCTACTGAAATTACTAGACCAGTTCATACACCTTTGTAGCAATATCGTATCAACTGAAAGCGATGTAAACACAAGCATAGTGGGAATTTGGTCACCCAGATAAAATAGAGCGGGAAATCTTCTAACAGTAGTCGTGTCCGTACAATTGTATGATTTCACCTCTGACATTAAAGAAACGCTGAAAGAAAAAAGCTTCAGAGCTATTACAAAAGGATCCTGTGGGCTATTGTGAACAAATCCTGAAAGTATTACCCCACAAAACAACAACTGTACGGCCACTCAAGTCCCATCTTACAAACGATTACAGTAAGACGAGCAAGATACGCTGTACTCTGCTGAAGAAGTAAGGAAAAACTCGTAAGCGATGCCTTCCGATTAACTTCTATACAAGGGATCATCACTGTTAGCCGATCAGAAAAAAATTTACAATCCATCAGCACTTTTTGAATATCAGGTGCCATTTACATGACTTTCCAATGGCGATAGCCAATGAGGACGGATGTCGAGAGAGTTTCAAGGGAATCCTTGCTGCCATCACGCCAGATGATGATTTGAACTCGGATCGCCAATTCGATTTATTTCGACGATAATTATTCTGCTAAAAGTGTCTCCTCTTTTTTTGATATTCTGAATTTTTGCTTAGCAACGTCTAAAACTTTCATTTGTTTCTCTAATTCTCATAAGTAATCTAATAAATAGAATACAATTTCTCACTATTTATCCCATGAAACAATTGGATGGAAGCCATAGAACTAAAATTGAAAAACCGATTGGTGTGTTCTGTAAAATAAGAGAAAATTGACATTTATATGACAATTGTCGAACATCTTTTCGATCACATCAAATATATTCTGATGATTATATTTAGTGCATCAATGGATATTGTCTCGAGTATTCGTATTTCAAAAAGTTCTTAGTTTTCTTTTCACTCCGTAAAGAAAATAAAACGAAATTAAAGTAACATGGGTGGGGGCAAGACGATCAATGTGACGTGTGCCTTTGTTTCTATACCCATCTTAACATATTACCGTTACTACCGCTAACCCATTCAATCAGCAAAGCTCAGACCAACGTTGATGTTTTTCGTTGTCGTTTATTGGGGTGAAATCACTTCGGCCAAGTCCTTCAAGTCTGATCCCCCCTGTCCTTTTGGGTTCGTGGTTGTCGAAAATTATTGGGTCTTGCCTATTGAAAATCAAGCGGGCACTCGATTCCTTTTGGGGTGAGGGGATTGTATATTATAGGCGGGTTAAATCTACACGAACACATATGATTTTGTTAATTGCGTTCATTATATTTGTCCGGTTTGTCTCCTTTCCGAGTCACAGACAGGCGAAAGTTTGAATACGATAATAGTAAACGAATGAAAAAAAGGAACAAATAAGAATTTTTAGGTATGTCTCCATAGGTTGCTATCAATACAGGACTTAATCTTGATGTATTTAGACAGTAATTTATCTTCGAGTCAAAAGTGTAGCTACTTAGTTAAATTTACTTCTGGCTTTATCCCCAAGAGATACAAACTGCTGCTTCTCTCTTTCTTTCTCTCTCCCTGCCTCTGTTTCTCCCCCCCTCTCTCTCTCTCTGTCTCTCTCTCTCTCTCTCTCTCTCTCTCTCTCTCTGTATTTCAAGCATATTTGACTACTTTCCAACGGACAAATATAATGAACGCAATTAACAAAATCATATGTGTATTCCAATTCCTGCTGTAGCTGTTCATTTGAACCTGAAATTATAAAAATTGGTCAGTCATCTCATAAGATATGTAGCAATAACATGCTATATTTTCAAGAGTCTACGACAATTTTAAATACCTGAAGAAAAAAGTCTGGAAACTTATTGAAGGCTCCACATATTTTTCAAACTTTGAGGTATCATATTATCTGACCACCATTGAAGACCCTTTGACTTAATGTAATAAAATCGTCTACCATAAATTTATAAAGATCCCTAGAGGTCACCTGTCTACATTGAATGTCATCCATGTTTTACTAATACTGAGGTTTCTTGCCTGCATATTTGTTGACCACGTCATTTATATATATATATATATATAGTATACTTAGTCCAGTTTGAGTTTTTTATCAAAAAGATCTGAAGAAGTCCTGTTATTTTTTTTCGTGTTTTTGGAAATTTCAAAAATGCGTAACAGGATGGAAATAAATTTATAATCCTTTGTGATTGGTTTCGTTGTTTTTTCTTAAAGAAATATATATATATATATATATATATATATATATATATATATATATATATATATATTGATTCAGTTAATTAATGTTTTTTTATGGACAGCTATCGATAGGCTCTCGATCATATGGAAGTCGGACCTAACTGATAAAATGAAACGCAGTTTCTTCCAGGCAGCGGTTGTGTCGATACTGCTATATGGATGCACCACATGGACGCTTACGAAGCGGCTGGAGAGGAGGCTGGACGGAAATTATACAAGAATGTTGAGAGCAGTATTAAACAAGTCCTGGCGACAACACCCCACGAGACTCCAACTATACGGACACTTGCCCCCCATCACAAAAACTATACAAGTTCAACGAACCAGACACGCAGGACACTGCTGGAGAAGCAAGGACGAGCTCATAAGCGATGTACTCCTGTGGACCCCCACACATGGATGTGCAAGAGTGGGACGACCAGCACGAACTTACATACAGCAGCTATGTGAGGACACAAGATGTAACCCTGAAGACCTGCCGGAGGCGATGAATGATAGGGAGAAATGGCGAGAGACGGTCAGGGATATCCGCGCAGGCGGCGCGACATGATGATGATGAATTCTGTTTTGCTGAATTTTAATTTCTTAAAGAAAATTTTCATTTCTAACATAAATATCATTTTCAAACATAATGCCACAAATAAAAATGATTTTAAACAATCTTATATTATGTAGTATACTGCACAACAATGACATAATGTAACACTAATTCCCATATAAGTCACAGATGATGAAAGTGAATATAATAAGAGTTGGTGAAAAAGCAAAATTTTGCATCATTACTATTGTCAAATATACAAACTGCAGACAAGAGGATACATTTTGTAAATAATATTCTAATCTTGGTTAATCAAATTACGTCTGGAGGCGATGGTGTTTCAAAATTACTTATTGCTCAATAGAAATGTCTAATTCAAAGAGATATGTTAAATTAGTAAATGATTCCTATCATATTGTGTATTTAATTATTCTTTTTATCAAAGTCTCATACATTCCACATAATTGTTTGGTGTAAACCTAACATGGCTCGTAAAGCAAACTCTGTTTTCGTTAAGAATTACAATTGAAATATTCTCATGAATTTATAGATTTGATCCAATCTTTACTTTCTCATTTTAAACTTCAAATGAAATAAAACAAAATAAAAAAAAATCTATTGTTTGATTGGAAGCGGTTTGTCACATTCCAAACATTCTTATTCTTTATACGGTTAGGGTTAGGGTTAGGGTTTTCAACTCTCTTGAAATAACCAACAGTAATGAAATGATAAAAGCATTTTTTATAAAGAATACCAGCTTCATTTCTTTTAACCTGAATAAAATGTCTGGTATTGGTAGTTAATCCCGCAGCGATTGAAAAATGATTAAAAATTGTTATAGAGAAATGGAGCAGTATTTTTTTGAGGGGGGTGTAGAAAGAGATTTTTTATGATATCATCCAGCTGCCATAAAATCTTATATTCTTATTTTATTCCATATTTTTCATCAGTAAATATTCGAAAGTGATTATTTTCATTTCAAGTTCAGTCTATTAAAACCTTTTTATACAAATGTTTCGACTGGAAACATCGCGAAAATACATCTTAATAAAAACAAGACAACATAATTTTTGTAAATTTCCCCTTAAGATGGTGAGAACAGTGGAACGGAAATGAAGAAGAATAAAATAATCATGACAACTGATGAAACTTGATTAAGCGATCATCCATGAAAAATGAACTCTGAATTCCAACCGTTCAAATCAATAATTGTAATGTAAATCACTTAAGAACATAATAATTGATATAGGCTAATGGAAACATTTTGAAATATTTTTGTCAAAGTTAATTTTCAATAACTGTATAACAAATTTGAATTTGTTTTATTGATTGTGCCATTATGTGTCACATGACTCTTCTTTCTTTTTGATGTCCGTTAGCAAATTTTATCAAACATTATTGCTGAATCAATTCACATCAAGAAAAAAGAGATAACATTAAATAAATTTTCACGAGAAATTTTCTGCAAAAACCCCGATGAACTAGAAATATTCAGGTATTCTTAGAATATGCACAAAAACCAAAATGATGAAGATCTGGAATTAATGTTCCTGTATAACTAAATATAAATAAAAAGTGAATTATAGATATGAATTTTATATGAACTTATATAAAGCGTTTTATGGGCACAAGTTTTCTTGGTTCAGTATGATGCGAAATGATTACTTTGTTATTTGTGATTCAATTATTCATGTGTTAGTTGCAAAAAATATTTAAGGTAATAGAAATTAAATTCAGTTCAGCCTCGGACTAGAAATATCATGTTTTTGGCTAGAATTTCATAAAATTTGTTCCTCTCATTCATTGTAGAAAGAGTAATAAATATTAAATATAGAAAGTGGAAAGAAGAATTAATCAAAGTTAAATTTCCATACATCTATTTTTTTTTTATTTACTTAGACTTATACTACATGCCACCAAAATATAACTAATCATTCTTAAATGTTAAGCTGTTTTGTTTTATTTTAATAATCTTATCTGCCCACATTTATGATAAAAGGTTCTTATAGATACTATGACGGCTTTTTACGTAGTTATTAAATGCTGTTTTTTTTTTAAATTTTCGGAAAACATTGCAAATCAATTTTATAAGAGACAAAAATGATTTTAAGCCCCAAGAAAACTGCGTTAGTAATATCAAATCCAAATCAAAAGGAATTTTATAAAAGTAATATCATATTAGCCATGACATAAGTGACATAATTTATCTGTTGAAGGTAAAAAGAGAATATTTGAACTGTTTAATAGTGACAATCAAATTTTTGTCTAATGTATTCAGAGCAAATGGAATGACTGGCTTGATGGTAAGAAATTTTATTTCAAGGAACCTAAATGTTGATTTGAACATATATAAGATCCTAATAAGACCTTATAGAATTTTAAACTCAGACCTGGACTCCAGTGTCGACACATGAAATTTGAAGAGTAATTCTGAGGTCAGAAGCATACAAAGAAGAGTAACAAAAGTAATAAAAAGTGAAAAAAATTACATTTCCCGAGTGAGAGCTTGGAAAAATTAGGATTAACTACTTTACTCGAAAAAAGAATGAGAGGGGATTTAAAAGAAACTTTCAAAATAATTAATGGAATTTCTGAGTACAGTTGATATTTTTTGAAAAAGATTCTCCTCAAAACTGGTAATAAATCAATTAATCAATTGAATTTTCTTGCAAATGGAGAAATATATTTTTGGATTAAATTGACAAATCAGATCAAAATCAGCATTAGTTTTAAAAAAAAAACATTACAGACGAGATAAGATGATTTCAGAAATAAAAAGAAAATAATATTATATGTTCTGTTCAAAAACTAATATGGGAAGATAATAAAAAGGGAGGATACTCCAGTAGGCATTGCAAACAAATTTTGATTTAAGAGATCGTGCATTTGCTGTACGTATGTATCGAATCATATGTTCAGAGAAGCTACGTAAAAAAAAAAAAAATAAATGATCAATTATTGACTTTATATAATCTAACCATAAATTTATTCATACAACTCTTATTGCAGCAATAAGCGCAGGAATAAACATCATAAAATTAAATGAGGAATTATGAGATCATAAACATTATCGAAGAGTTAATGTTTATGAGTCTCTGAAGATCATTGCTCAAATTGCAGATACATCAACAATTTATTTCTAGTACCGGTTGCCTGGTGACCAGAAGAGTCAACAGAAAAAAATCAAGGAAAAATTGTTTCTGAAATTTTTAACTAAATGTCTCCTTTAAACGCTTAAAAAATAAATATTCGGTTTAGCTAACTTAATGAAGCAGTGCATTATATTTTAAGTAGGATCTCTCGCTAAAAGCTTCAAGCATTTTACAATATTCAAAAAGTATATTTAGAATAATATCTGTGGTCCCATTAGTGATTACTTAATAATTAGTAGCTATTGCTTTAGTCATCGTCGAGTCGACAAACTGGCAAAATTACATTTGGTCATATCTAGAATAAATATTTTGTGGTTATTTGGAATTTAAAAATCAAAATTACCTATTTTGTCGAAGAGCACCAGAGGCAATAATTTTGTCTCCATATCATGAATCATTTATAGAAATCAAATCTTTCTTTGTAGCAGTAATAGATTTTTTACCTCATCCGGTTGCTACTTCAGGACCAATAATGGCATTAAAAGTTTTGCATTTTATCCCATAGCATTAGGAGAAAGTAGATTCATACCTAACCGAAAGGCATTATCTAGGAGTGAACTCAAACAACCACAGTTTAAAACTAGTTTTGATGAGTCTGTCTCTCTACTATTAGCGGTTTGGCCATTCATACGGAATTTTGCTTTAATTTCCTGCTTACTATTTAAATTGTTGTCTTTGTCTTCCTTTAAAAAGGGTTCAACCAAACGAACGATGCCTAGTTTACACTCCTTCTTGCTTATATCCCAATCAAATGATATAGACCACGAGTATTTCTCAACTAATCTAATAAATGTCAGACAGATTTCACTTTTGTTTACCCTATCATTTTATTATTAATACCATAATTCCTTAGCACTCAGTCATGTGGCCCCTTAGAATTGCTGCATCTCAGAATAAAAAGAAAAAAAAAAAAAGAAAACACAATTTATATAACTAAAGAAGAATTACAATATACATCTCGTAAGATCGACGTGTTGATAAAGAATTTAATGCAGTTGCCTGAATAAAATGCCGAAATACGAAAACTCATTAGAACTGATCTATATAAGCATCAATTGAAGTAAAAAAAATTTAAAAAAACAACTCGAATTCATCTTCTAAAAGCGTAAGAATTTGAATATAATATACCGAATAAAAAATTTCAGTCGGTGATAATATGAAATTGATATTCTAGCTTAGCAATAATAAAATGTAGTTAGAAAGATAATTTGTCTATTTTTGTCTTGTTGTTTGTTTCTTGTTATTTAAAACTTTTAATTACAGCTCAGAATATGTAAGGTTTTCTTTCTTTTTTCATTCAATTTCGTGTGATAGCTTTTTTTTTTCATAATACATATGTATGGGAAATGATAACTCAAGACTTCTTTTTTCTTTTTATTCCATACAATTGTCTTACTGGTTTCTATCTATCTATCTATCTACACACGATTTAGAATATATTTGCGCGCGTACACTCGTGTATTAGTTGACGGATAAGAAGATCTCCAGAAACGCCAGTAATCAACGTAAGGACGTAGAAAGTTCTGTGGAAAGGAAGATGCTCTCTCTCTCACTCTTTCTGAACATCTCTCTCTTTCTCTCTCTCTCTCTCTCTCTCTCTCTCTAGACATATATATATATATTAGTTGATATCTCCCGATAACTCTCTCAGAAGTGGATTTAAAGAAGAGAATGGTACCCAGTTTGAATGGAGTGACCACAGAGGATGGTAGTAATAGCCCTTTTCTTTTTCTTTACATTAGTTTCTGCAAATATCGTCTAAATGTATTTAAAGGAATTTACATTTATCAAGCAAAAAGAAATGGACGTAAAAATAAAGTAAAGTTGGTGACCATAGACGAGGATGACTCAAAGGCTCCCTTTTCAATAGCTATTACACCGATGTGTAGGGAAGAACGCTGCTCCTTTCCCTGGATTGCTCCACTTTACCCTTGATCTATAGCTTATAATGTTGAGTGTTAAGCAAGGAGACATCAAGTACCATTTTTTGTGTCTTTGATATGACTCAACCTGGGATTGAACCCCGGCCTCCCGGGTCATTGGCTAACACTCTAACCGCTATGTCAATGAAGAAAATATAACAAATGGAATGTATTTCCCTCTAAAAATAATTACGTACAATCAAAGTTTAGAGAAAGGAAAATAAGATAATAAGAAACATGTTATCTATTTTTACTGAATGAATGCAAGGAATGAAAAAAAAGAATAAAAAATCTGCTCTGTTGCAACTGTGTGATTCCTTATCCAACGATTTACGCGCAAGAAACTTTGAAACCGAACGCTTGTTACAGTTTGATTTCGCTTAATCCGAAGAACAAAGAATTCGTGGCACCATTGGTAAGTGAGAATTTGGTTAAAATATGTTGTTATTTATACAAACAGCACAAAAAGGTTCTTTTATAATTGGAAAAAATTCACTTATCAATTTGGCTAGGATATGATAGTTTATTATATTTGTTATATTAAGGGGTTGGGGTTGAAAAGATTAATACAATGCTGAAAATTTATGGAAATATCATTATGCATTTAATCTATTGACTAATGATACCAGAGATGTGGGTTTGCATTCAAGCAATATAAGTTAGTAAATATGCAGTATTTGAATACCAGCATATTTATTTTAATTGCCAACAAATTTGTTTACGTATGAATCGTCATCAAAGTGTACTATCTGTATGTTCTATCACCCAAGAATGATATGGTCTTCTTCGGCATGGGACCAAGGATCGGCATCTAGTATCAGTAATTTTGGAAATCACTCACTTATTTTTAAAAAAAATATATGAAGATATCATCGAAAAGAGTTATTTGAATAGTATAAAATGTTTCACGTATTCGTAATAAGTTTCCAAGAAAAAGCATAGCTATTGATACATAGGAGGGTTTTTTTTCTATCAAAATTGTTGTAATATATATATATCATTATTCAACAGAGTCCACGGACCACACACAGCTTTGATAGAAATGCACGTTACTATATATATATATATATATATATATATATATAGTGACGTGGCATGAAATATTTATCCCAAGACTGGAGTTTATTTTTCGCACGTGTGAAGTCGGGACAGTCCGGCACTTGATCCCTCGCAAAATAAACCCCAGTTAAGATTCCTTCTTCGGGCACATGGGGACTGGCAGATAATGTAGGGGTTAATTTGGGCTAGACTGACCGCCGCTGGCAAGGGGTTTCCAAATTTCAAGTTACACACACCCACCAGACCACTTCATCTTCCTACCCCAAGGATAATGGAAGATGTGGGCCTCTAGGTTTAGATATAATATGATTATCTATCGTATTCGACAATTCAAATTTCCCGTGTAATATTTTTAAAGGCGAATAAGACATTTAGCGAGGATAAATTGAGGCGAACATGAAGCTGAAAAGGAATATGCAAAAGAAGGCAACTCGATAGGCAAACAACACAACGAATAAATTTCGATTCGAGGGGACATTAAAAATATAAATAGGCTTTAATACGTGCGGACCAAGTAACTATTTAAGATGGCGGCGATATTACCAGCGGACAATATCAAATATAAATGTCTTTCGTTTTCTTTTCTTTCTCCTTTCTTTCTTTTCTCTTGAACTTTGAAAAGGTAGCAAAGTCCAGTCATATGTTTAGAGTTTATGAAATGAATCTTTTCATTCCATTTCTTTTCTTTTCTTAATGCATATAATTCTCTATATGCTTCTTTCTTTAAATTGAGAGGGAGAACATACAATTGCAATACTTAGGAAGGGTGGAGGGAGAAAACGGTTTTAAGGTTTACTTAGCTTTTCGACGGGTTTCTTCTGAGAGTATTTTCTCTTTTACGGGCTAGCGGGATTCTGTACATCTTGGCTTGAAGGCACCGGTTATCTCCTTGTCCAAGATTCTTCCCACTTTTCGCCGGAGTTTCGGCGACAGTTTCAATACATCTTGTCACGCCAACTGCTGTCCTGAAACGGAGTTCTGCTTCTTCGCTCGGAGTTTGGCATGAGATCACCCGTCCTCTCACGGCAACCTATGTCCTAAAATTGAATTCTTTATTCCTATTTCCCCTGGGGAAAAAAGCTACTTCCGTTTTTAGGGTTCTGGCCAATCATTCGGCCTCTTTCACCTTCCCCACCCTGTCAGCCGATTCATTCGGGCTACTATACGGACCTCTGTCCCCCTTCTCTATCCACCCGGGTGGGGTTACGGAGTACCGATAGCTTGACCTACATTGTTTACTTCCTTCAACTGGCAGGCCGAGGAGTTGACCTACGTTCCTTATTCCTCTTTTAACGGTCAATCTTTTAACGGTCAATCTTGAATTCAAACGCGGAGGGGTAGGGGGAATTTTTTATTTCTCTCCTCTCAGTGGCAGACCACGTGACAATATATATATATATATATATATATATATATATATATATATATATATCAACTAGTAAACTTCTCCGTTATTCATTCTGGCCTCTAAATTATTAATTAATGACTCCTTCGGTGTTCTTTCTCTTTTATCCGACAAAATCAGTATTGCCTTTTTATTCCTAAGGAGTCATTTATATATATATATATATATATATATATATAACTGAAAACCCAACAGACCGTCATTTGGCTATTATAAATTTATTTCAGCAAGCAACTCCATAAGAATAACCAACCTCTTCAGATAACCATCACGCAATGGAGAGAAAAATTGTTTTAATCGTTTAGAAATATTTTTCAATGGGTTCTTAGTCGTTTTAAAAAGGTGAGGGAGGACAAAAAGATATGGAGTAGAAGTTGTCAAAATCGAATGTAATGTCATCGTCTGGTGTCATGTATATTTATGTATCTAAGAAATCTTAACAAAACTGAAAAAAACCTCCACGAACGAAAATCTTGTAAATAAAATAACCTTTTCTATTTTAAGAAAAAATCTCTATTTATTTATCAATTCATAAATTTATGTATTAAGAAAAAGAGGCGATAAACGATATTACTAATATAAAACTTATATTGTTAGTTAAACATTTTAATACGTTTTAACTGATTTCTAAGATCAAAATTAAGTCTTTATTTGATTTTTTGTATTTTTTATATATTCTTAGATTTTAGGAGTAAAGTCCCAATCGTTTAGACTCCAAAACCACCAGGAAAAGGCTTTTTGGTTTCTAAGTAAAAGGTTGGAAAAGGGTTTATGTGATTTTAGAACATTTGTTTCCAATTTCCTACTAAGATTTTAATATAGAACCTCTTCTCCTTACAATTTTCAATGGGGAAAATAGTTGCTTGGTAGACCATTTTCTCGAAATTACACATTCCTCTCATGGGAAAATCTTCTTTATTTCTACAATTACCAAATAATTCCTTTGTTCACCGATAATCTATAAGCAATTTGTCTATTAAATTCTCGTTATGATTAGAAATTGTTTTAGATGTATTATTTGTTAAAGAGTAATTAATTTTTAGTTTGTTCCTATGAAAGATTACATATAATGGGTTGTCATTGATGAAATGTCTCTCTATTAACTCGCCTATATTAATGTTAAAACGTTTACAGAAAGTAGTATTAAACCCAATTACTTTTAATTTCCTATCATGAGTTTTTTATTATAAGAATTAATGTTATTGTCTCTATTTTGAAGACGAAAATTAAAACTTCCATTAGAATTATTGTTGTTGTTGTTGTTAGTACTACTGCCATTTTCATGTTTCAGTGATCTCTAACTTTATTGCTTCTAAGTTATTCCTGGTATATATATATATATATATATATATATATAATGTATATTAGATTTTATATAGTTAAAGCATGGAATTTTATCTGGATTAAATATATTAAATATATCAAATCTAATATATATATTTATTTCTTATTATTATATAGTAACTCTATTACAGATATTGAGCACTCTCCATATTATATCGCACTAATGCCCCTTGGGAAAGGTATGAACTTCCTTATCCGTTCCAGTTAGTAATTGAATAGTATTACTAGTCTCCTTCTACAAGATCGGCTTCGACTTTAAATAATCCACGAAAGTTGAAAAGCCATTAAACAAAGAAATCAAATAAGACCATCATGTGCATATAACTTTACGCTCTCTCTCTCTCTCTCTCACTCACTCACTCTCTCTCTTTCTTGGTATATGTATATATATATGTATATATATACATACATATATATATATATATGTGTGTGTGTGTGTGTGTGTGTGTAAAGCAAACCCGATAACACAAAATGTATATCAGCAAAACCCACTACTTATGCGATATAAATCCTGAGCTGATGTATGTCGTCGAAATAGTTGAATGATAAGATGCCATGTCTTGCGTAAAGTTAGGAGGGTATCGATCCCAGCTGGAACCGTCTTTCGTGTCTAGCCACACTGAAGAGTTATGATGCAACGTAATACTGTCTGTGGATGGTTATATATATATATATATATATATATATATATATATATATTTATATACATATATATATATATATATATATATCCGACCCATTAGTATAATCATTAGGCTGTTCGTTAATGCTACTTAATGCGTCTTTGCTTAACACTCAGCATTATATGGTAAGGATCAAGGGTCAGTGGAGTAATCCAGGAAAAGGAGTAGGGCTCTCTTCCATACCTCGGCGTATAACTTATTGAAAAGGCAGTTTTCGGGTTACCCTTGACTACGGTCAGCTATTGGGGCCCATTATCAGAAACTATCCTTTCTGGTATGCCATACCTGGAAAAGGTTTCAGCCGCCGCTTAGATAATGCAAAGCTCTTCGAAAGAATTGAGCACTCTGGTAACCGATAGGCAATAAAAATGTAAACAAACGGCTGCTGATGTTGCTACATAAATACCTTAGCAATTCCCTTAGCCAAACGTGGTACGCTTATGGGCCGAGCGGTATGAGACTTAGTCTAACGTAAAGTTGGAAGGGTTTTGATCCCGGCTTCGAGCTTCCTACATGTCTAGCCACACTGAAGAGTTCTGATAGAACGAAACAGTCTGTCTGTGGATGAAAAAAAATATATATAGAAAAACTGATAACAACGATCCAAGTGGAAGGAATGATTTATTGAGAGGTCAACCCTATAGCGTTTCTGTTCTGCTGAACTATCATCAGGACCACAAGGGGTGATATTAACCATTTTGAGTTAACGATGAATGTTTAGGAATGTGAAATACAAAAAACCTAGGAGAAAATGTGTATAATAAGAAAAAAATGGCCGTTTAACTCTTATTTTTTCTTATACACATTTTCTCCTAGGTTTTTTTTGTATTTCAGATTCCGAAACATTCATCGTTAACTCAAAATTGTTAATATCACCCCTCATGGTCCAGATGATGGTTCAGCGGAACCGAAACGCTATAGTGTTGACCTCTTAATAAATCATTCCTTCCACTTGAATCGTTGTTATCAGTTTTTCTACATATTGTCGGATTGCAATCCTTTATTTACTCTTCATATATAAATATATATATGTATATGAGAAAAGAGAGTATGAGAGGGAATTAGCAATGTTTCAAGTCGAAAGAATGTTTCTTTTTTGAACATTCAATATCATTAAATTCTGAACATTCAATATCATTAAATTCTGGCTAAATACGCCAATAAGAAATGCTACAAAAAAGCACAATAAATCATTGAATGTTTATGTCATATTCTACATAATGATCTGTTTCTATAAGTATTTCTATTATTTTCATTATTCATCTGTAACTTTTTCCTTTCTCCCCGCTCTTCTTTTCTCACGATTATATTTAATTTTTTTGAGGTTTTAAAATATAGATATTTCATACGTCCAATCATTTTAATCTTTCTCGTGATTATTATCGAAAATATTTCATCATCTATTTTGCTTAGTTTAGAAGAATTTCGAAAAACATAAGTTTTTGAAAATAACATTATCTAATGACAATAGCATTTGACAATTTAATACATAATTACAGTCTATGAGATAGCATATATATATATATATATATATATATATATATATATATATATATATATATATGAATACATTAAGCTATTTTTTTATACAGGATTATAATTAACATGGAATCTAAATCTAAAATATCGTGAATATATCAGGCTAGTGCAAAATATTTCGGTGCCTGCTGAAACTGAATATGCCTTTACAAAAACCTCTTTATTTTAATGATACCAAGTTGAAACTTTTTCACACACACACACACACACACACACACACACACACACACACACACATATATATATATATATATATATATATATATATTGTGTGTATGTGTGTGTGCTTCTCCTTACGTGATCAGAAAATGATTGGCAAGCGTCCAATCCAATGAGTTTCCATGAGACTCAGCTTACTAATTTGAGGCCAGATTACCGTGCCACTACTTCGAGTATTTTGAATGTCTATGTTTGCGCATGTGAATATAGTTAAATCTCATTTTTAAGATTTATTTACTGCGACCTTTTCACCGTAAATTTTCCGTTACCTCCATGTCATTTTTTAAAAAAGACAAAAGAAAAATTAAGCATTTTTTTCCATTGTAGTATTCGACACCAAATTCATAATTTCATTTTGAAGATTTGTATAGGATGAATGCTGGCGCCGCCGGCAAAAACGATTTTGACAATTCACAAATTTTATTGGTTTAAAGCTGAGCAAAGATTTCAGGTTTTCATATTATTTAATATTAGATATTTTCACGTTCAGAAAGCCATAAATACTACGTCTGTCTCCGAAATGCAAGGTGTTTTAAAAAATTATCGAATTTAGCATGGCAAGTCAGATATACAGACATTTTTTTATATAAGTTTCTTATCTGTACGTTCGTATTCTTTTTCTTTTTTTCTTCTTTTTTTTCAATCCGTAGCAACTATATGGCAGAATATACTAGGCAAAAATTGTGCATTATTTTTGCGAAGAATTTGGAAAAATTCATACTGAAAAGTTTGAAATCTATGAGGGGCACAGACATGACATGATGCGCCGTGTCAAGGTCTTTTTTTTGGCATCGATATATCAACATCAGTTAAAAGTGATGAACGTTCGTGGAAGGTTTTTACCCCTACAAACGCTGAAAAAGCAAAAAATCAATGCAGACTTCTGAAGGCGAATAGAAAATTGGCTCCCAGAGAGCGTCGTGGTATGGTGGGTATTTGCATAGAGTCATGTTAGGGTATTCTTATTGAAGGTTTTCGGAGGAGACGAAATGCAGCCAAGTTTGATGATGTGCAGAATATTAAAAGAAATGCAACATAGTAGCTTCACACCCAACCGACAGAAGGATTTCGAAGGTGCTTCTACTAATCCAAAGTCACTGAGTTGGACGACTAAGGGATTATTTGAAGAAAATTAATCGCCTCGTTCATATTCATTTTATCTTGGTAAATACGTCTTTAGTTTGATATTTATTGAAAATGCTCGTCTTCAGCCATTTAATATTAATATACCAAATAATTTTTGTATGGCACGGACTTTGGGATTCCTTTTTGAATTAATCTCCTTCGGGATTCAAACATTCACTCCAGCATCTTTTTTAATTTCTAGAAAAGTCATTAAAGTTTTTTCGTTCTCAGATGCCTTGTCACGTTCTTCTTATTCATTTCAATTGTGTTTCAAAGGCGATTTTAGCATAGAGAAAAGTTTGAAGTTGCACATGGTGCATAGGGTCAAGCTCACTCTAAAAAATCAACTTGATGTACGTCTAGGTACAAATAAACACTGGAGTACTGATTTCACATACAAATATTTTATACAAGGGCATGATATTTGAAACAGACACAATTTTTAGTCTACGAATAGTTATATAAAAACAACAGTGTTTTACAACAGTGAAAACTTTGATAAACAAGTGTTCGTATAAACTTAGTTAAACTGATGTGCAATACCTGAATTTCATATCAGATGCATTTATATCGAATGATTTTCTTTTAGAAAAAGTGCACACGATAATTACACCAAAGACAGATTTTTATGCAACTCTTTTTTTAACGTCATCCATATATGGTTGTGTACATGTGCATACACACATACATATCAGGAAGAAAATTATGGATTATAATCCGACAATTTGTAAAGAAAACAAGGTAATCCAAGTAGAAGAAGAGATTTATTGAGAAACAAAGTCGACACTATAGCGTTTCGGTTCTAATGAACCATCATCAGGGCTATGAGGGGTTATATTAGTGATGATGAATTAACGATGGCTGTGTAAAAAGTGTAAAAAGATAAAAACCTAGGGAAAATTTGTATTACAAGAAAAAGTTGTCCGTTTATGACAAGAAAAAGTTGGCCGTTTGATTAATGAATGTGTTAAATTACGTCATTTGACTTATTAGAAATATTGTGTAGAATTTATGTTCCGTTTGTTTATCGAGAAAGACTTCGAATCATTCCTTGTTTTCGACGAATCCTATGAGCCTGTTTGTTTCAAATGTATATGCCTCAGAAAATCCTAAACCACAAATAGAAGCCTCAAGGCAAATACGTATTCAATCCCGGAAAATATTGGGATGGACGAAGAGCGCTGGACATACGGGTAGGTATGATTTTTTTTCTTGTTATACAAATTTTCCCAAGGTTTTTATATTTTACGCTTTTTACACATCCATCGTTAATTTAACATCACTAATATCATTCCTCATAGTATTGATGATGGTTCATTAGAACCGAAAATCTATAATATCGATTTTGTTTCAATTTTTCTTTATATATATATATATATATATATATATATATATATATATATATATATATATATATATATATATATTGTATTGTATTAATTTAGAGGACTATTGCAATGTAAAATAATAATTATTTGAGTCTAATTAATTTCAAAGTAAAAATACGGTGTTGGATGTTCAAATGTTTAAAAAAAATAATAAATTAATAAAAATTGGAAAATTCAACACCGCGTTCTTTCAAAAAAAGTCTCTGACGATAAAGTTTTTACTTTGAAATTAATTAGACTCAAATAATTATTATTTCGCATTGCAATAGTCCTCTAAATTAATACAATACAATAATACAAAATAATTTGTGCAATGCTTAAACCAAATTTCAAAATAGTTTCATATATATATATATATATATATATATATATATATATATATATACGTGTGGGGGTGAGTGTGCGTGCATTTCCCTTTACATGTTTATCGCCACATACACTCACATACATATATAAATACAGAGAGAATGAGGGAGAGAGAGATTGAGAGAGAAAGAAAGACACACACACACACACACACACACACATATATATATATATATATATATATATATATATATATATATTGAGAAAGAGACACAGAGAGAGAAATAGGTTATCGTGTTTACTTAGCGTTTTTTTGGGGGGGAGGGAACCCAAAATATATTGTGATTCAAGACAAAAATGTAGAATACTTTGAGGATAAAAAGTCCATACTAATACCAACTAATGTTAACTATAGCCTAAATTGCTAAACTCTATACCACTTGAGACACACAAAATTTCTTATCCAGCGAGTGAGTGTCTTTTCAAGAGTTGAAATCCTCACTGGTTGGTAACTAGCTTATTTCAACACAGCACAAATAGTTGTGGAGATATTCTGAATGATATTCTGGATTAATTTTGAAGAGACTTCTTATTGGCAAAACTGAGTTTACCTTTAAATAAATTAATGAATTGAAATATCATTTGCTTTTTCATAATCCTATTTACCAACACCTCCACTCGGGCGGGATATGACAAAAAGTCAATTTTTAAGCGGAGTTTAACAGGTTTGAATTCAGAGTTTTCTTTCTCCTAGACTAGTTGCCTCACCAAGGCTGAAGAACCCAGTTTTTCCTACTATTTACCCATAGTTGGAGGGAGAATAATTGGATTCATACCTTTCACAAGGGTATTAGTGCTATGTGAAATGCAATCATTCTCGTCCAGGATTTGAACTCGGGTCGCCGTGTCCATTTCCTACGACGATAACCATTTCACAACGGGCACCTCCATCCATGGGCACCTCCATTTGCTTTTTCATAATGAGGTAAATCCTTATGAGGGACACTACTTTGACCAAAGTTCATTAAATTTTCGATATTTTTTTCAGGAAGGTTGATTAAAGGTATATCCTTCTTAAATGAAATAATTTATTGTTACTACATTGTCACAAAAATGATTTTTTTCACTTAGAAAACTTTAGAAATTCATTTAGAATAATCACAATTCTTATTTATTCTTTTCTTTCAAATAGAATGGCACACATTTGAATTGAAGATTTCTGTGTTGCTTGAGCTTGTCTCAGCTTGGAAGTCCTGCTCATTCTAGAAAATTGGGTATTATTAATTCGGATAAATAGTTTGGAATTTGATAAACAAGAAACAGCAGTTTATGCACAGGTTATATATGCAACTTGTACCTTTGCACTGAACGAAATGTTTTCTGTGATGAACAATGTTGAGTCAACAAATGAAGATAGACTGATATATATATATATATGGAGAGAGAGAGAGAGAGAGAGAGAGAGAGAGAGTGAGAGACCCTACGACATTGTGATTGTTGTCAGGAGAAGAGAAATAATTATTTAAATGCGCAAGTAAACCCCTATAAACTGTGAATTAAATATTAACCAAATTTTACACACAAATCGTGAGGAAATCATCGTAAGAGGATGAATGACCTGTTAAACTCTAATACTTTCATATGAATAATGAAAACTCTATTTACCGATGAAGGTTTTCAGTTGCCTATGAATTTGATAACTATATTACCATACGTACCATAAATACATTGTATATAGGTAGGCATATATAGAGAGAGACAAGACAGACAGACAAAGACACAGAGAGAGAGAGAGAGAGAGAGAGAGAGAGAGAGAGAGAGAATGAAGAGGCAAACAAACAAACACTGATAAAATGATCTAGCTATACACACACACACACACACACACACACACACACACACACATATATATATATATATATATATATATATATATATTACATTAAGTTAGATGCACATGATGGTCTTATTTGTTTCTTTGTTTAATGGCTTATCAACCTTCGTGGATTATTTAAAGTCAAACCCATCCTTGTAGAACAAGACTAGTGGTACTATTTAATTCCTAACCGACGCGGAAAAAGAAGTTCATACCTTTCACAAGCGGCATTAGTCCAAAAGTGAATGTTATAGAACGGTTGGTATCCAACGTTACGCTTTATGTTGTCGCAGTCAACCCCTAAGTCAGTACGTCATAGAGAATTCCACCAAAGGCGCATGAGTGCAGGAAATATATATATATATATATATATATATATATATATTTACATTGTAACGGTGTTGGTTGCCTCTAATTCCCTTTGAGGATTGCTGTCGAACTAAGAGCGATATAATTCGGAGAGTGCTCAATATCTGTGATAGAGCTATTATATAATAAGAAGAAATAAATATATATTAGATTTAATATATTTAATATATTTAATCCAGACAAAATTCCATGCTTTAAATGTATAAAATCTAATATAAATTATATATATATATATATATATACGTGTGTGTGTGTGTCAATTTGGGTTTTGAAAGAAAACTCATTGATTCGTTATTCAACCTACGCAGTTGTTGATGAGGTCCTATGCAAGAGTCATGACGTGCCACAATGGCAGCAGGATGGACGTTGTAGAAGTTCTGGCTTTGTAGCAAGACTATGCTTCTTTTCCTCTGTGTTAAACCTACTTCTTTATTTTTTTTTTTTTATATTTCATGTAGATTGGGCGATGTTTGCCGCCATGATTACCTGTTAAGAGTCTGGTATTTTCAGATGTCTTTGGTTGATATCACAGGTAGTGAATGTCTGATCAAGGATATTTTTGCATTTCTTTTATGATACTTGGCTGACTCAGTGGCTGATAGACAGTTCTCCAACGAGTGCTGTCTCAGAGAGGGTGTGATCTTCAATTTAATTTGAAGCAACAATGATCAAATACACACATACACACACACACACGCAAGCACTCACACACTCGCACACACGTATATATATATATATATATAGGTATACGTGGTACCTTCAGTAAGTTTACAGACTTTTTTTGTAAAGGCATTTAAAATTGTTGCAGACTCTTGAACATTCAGTATGTTATTGCTATACATCTTATGAGATGACTAACCTATTTTCATGATTTCAGATTCAAATGAATAGCTTCAGCAGGAATTGGAATACACCCTACTAAAGCCTGATTGTCACAGCTGGTGAATTTCAAAAATGCAATCTGGACGTGAGGACACTTTAGAAGAACGATATGCAATAAAATTCTGTTTTAAACTTGAAAAAATGCCACAGAATAGAATGCTTCAGACTGCTTTTGGGCCGTCTTGCATGAATCGAGCATCAGTTTTTGAGTGGCATAAGAGATTCAAGGAAGCCAGGGATCTGTGGCGTATGATGAGAGGTGGGGGTGGAGTAAGGAAGTCAATAGACCAGAGTTGTTTGGCCAAAGGGTTAGGGTTAGGGTTAATATGTAGAGGTTTTAAGGGAGTTCAGGAAGAGATTCCGTCGGAAGAGGCCAGCACTCTACAAATCGGGTCAATGGCATTTCCAGTAGGACAATTCACCACTCCACAACTCCATCCTTGTCATAGACTATTTGACAAAGATGGGTATCAAGACAGTTCCTCAGCCTCCCTATAGTCTAGACCTTGCTCCCTGTGACTTTTGGTTATTCCCTAAGCTCAGAGGCTGTCGTTATGAGACAATTGAGGAGATGAAAGCGGCTGAGTCGAAGGTCATTGACTCGCTTAAACAAGAGGACTTAAATGGAGCCTTCCAGAAGTTGTTGGAACAGTAGAACAAGTGCATTGCAGCCGGGGGTGATTACTTCGAAGGGGACTAGAGTTTCATGAGAGTACTCTCAATAAAAGTGCCTATACGAAAAAAGTCTGGAAACTTATTTAACGATCATCGTGTATATATATATATATATATATATATATATATATATATATATATGTGTGTGTGTGTGTGTATATATATATATATATACCCATAACAGGATGGAAATAAATTTATAATCCTAATGTGACCGGTTTTTTGTTTTTCTTAAAGAAAAAAATATATATATATGGACTCCAAATTAATTACTGCCTTACAATATTTTTTTTAAGTAAACTTTCTTTAAACAAATATGTCAGTATCTTATCATATCAAATGGAATCTAATACAATAAAAAGAGAAATATTATAAGACATTATTTATTAACAGACTCTACAGAAACTCTTTTACCGATGAAATAAATAAATAAATACAACACATTTATAACCAAGAATAAAATAGCAAATCTTATATGAGTTCTAAATTTGGGATTATCATATATTGATATTTTTCATTACAGATTTTCATGCTGTATTCTCATTCGGAAAGCCAAGTTTTTCCCTGCATTAAATAATATTACTCGCTGCTAAATTCATTCAGAGGTCAACAGAATTGTTTTATTTCCATTTGTTTTTTCTTTTTAGGAATGCAACCGAAATAACATTTCTGTTGTTTATTTGATAAATGAAATATATATTTTTTTGTGAGAATGGCAACATCGATTTCAAACTGTTGCCGGTAGGACACTTTAACCTGGTCTGTAGAGTGGCGTTGGTTCGTCAGCAACAACTATCAATATAAAACTGCGCATGGATGGTGGAAAGAAAAGAAGTTTCAACGGTGCAGAGAAGCATTTCGAGTTTGCTGAGACACGACAGTCAAAGATAAAGCGGAAAGTCCGAAAATAGTCACCATCTCAACTTCCATTGTCCTAGTTAACCTCCTTTCCGTATTGCTCGAGTTTCTCTGCAACCAGAATTTTATTAAGTGTTCACCAAAAGGCATATCAAAGCAATTGACCAGTTTTTCCTTCTCTTTCAAATTCTAAATCAATGAAATTCATCACAATCACTATAAATACACACACTCGCGCGCACACACATGTGCCCACATACTGCACCCCCATATATATATATATATATATATATATATATTCAGAGGTCATTCAATTTTTTTTTAAAGTCAAAATGATTTTTTTCGGAATTTTTTGCCATAAATGTAAACTCTTTAATGTTCAGAATTGCTTTATGGCAAATATTATGCTAATATCGAAAAAAATATTTATTTTGAGGCTATTCAGAATGGGGGGAAAATTATGACTGTGGGGTTCAAACTGGAACAGAGTTCTGTCATCAAATCTTTCCTGGCTAAGAAGAGCAGATCATGTGACATTTTTAGAAGAACTATGATTTATACAGAGAAGCATGTTTTATTCAAAATGTTTACGAATGGGCAAAATATAAGTTTTCCACAACGATCCTGAGTTGAAAAGAATACCCTGCTCTATGGACAAAGAAGAAGCTTATACTGACCATTTTGTGGGACATGAATCGACCCATCACTGTTGATTTTCTATAAAACGTTGTAGTTGTAAACAGTGCTTCCTATTACCTCTTACTTAAGCAACATTCGCTGTATCTACTGAATGAACCTCTCTCTCTCTCTCTCTCTCTCGTTATATATAAATAATTTGTTTAACAATTTAGACTTACTTTGTATACACATTTTTGTATATTTACTTTCGAGTTGCTGCATTGATTTCATGGTATCAAGCGGTAATTGGTTTATGAAACTCCCAAAATTAATTGTTGCAGTAGTACTTTCTGCCCGATCTTGGGCCTTCATCAGGAGTGTGTATATTGCAAAAGCGATGTGGCCTTTGCATGTACGTTACTACTTTGACTGGGTTGTCTTTATAGCATTTATTCTTAAATGATACCAGTTCAATAGCACAACATCTACAAATCATTCCTGCCCAAAAAGTAAGTTTCGGAAAATTCTTACCAAAAATCCAACAATATTAAAATAACAAAATAACAAACAAAACTTACAGATTCTCGAAACGCTCTATATCAGAATGAAGCAACCGAAACTCAATAAAACCAATTTCGAATTCATTACTAATGTACTTAAATGCCTTTAGCTTCAGTTGCTATTTATAGAACCAAATTTAGAAATTTGGGGGTAAATGATATATCATGCCTAGAAGTAAATGATATATCATGCCAAGCGGTAAATGATATATCACACCTTGCACTAAATATTTCATGCCTAGAGGTAAAAGATATACTTGCTTAGAGGTAAATGATATATCACGCCAAGCTTTAAATGATATTTCATGCCTAGAATTAAAGGAACCGCGTTCCTTATACCGTCATATTGTGTAGTTGTATAATAAGAGTTTTTGAGGGGAGAGGAAGCAGCGGGTGTTTTTTTTTAGACAGGGTCCAATCAAATACGAATGATTTTTTTAAAAATATCTTCCTGATAAGACCCTAAAAAGAACTCACACTCCGGGTGTGACGATTATGAAGTAGTTGTCTACACTATCTAAAGTTTCAGAACTGGAATCTCATTACCGGAAACAGTTTATTGTCATAACAGGACCTTCACTTTTTGTGGGGAGTGGTGTTGTTCCTATGCAGGAGAGACAATCAGCACATCGTAAGCCCCACTCTCAAGGTGTTCTCTGTCTCTGAATTTGTGTTTCACTATTTTTATGCAGGTGTACGTATCTTTAGTATGTGAATGGGTGTGAAAATTGTAAATGCTTTTACAGAGTTCTAGCAGGAACATATGAGTACATAAACGCCCATTGATACATATGAGAACATTGATACATACAGATACATAAAAACAATAAATTATGACAATATGACATATAGAGTATATGTAGCATACACCTACATACGCAATAATGCACATAGATACATACATACTCATGAATAGAAATGTATGTGTGCGTGTGAAGAAAGAGAGACAGAGAGACACTGAGAGAGACAGACAGACAGATAGACACAGAGAGAGAGAGAGAGAGAGAGAGAGAGAGAGAGATTACTCTGAGAAGATTAAAACCTATTTTGTCTCAAAGGAACGATAGACTGTTCTAATGGATGTCTTTTTTTTTGTTGTTGTTTTTTTTTTCAGTGAAATTATATTTTCGTGGCTGAAATCCCGCTTAATTGAAAATAAAAGGTTCAAACTGCCTTATTTTAATTCATAGTTTTCATGCACGACTTTAAATCTATTTATCAGATGTAAATTGAACATCTTAATTCGGTGATGGGAAATATTTTGCATTTCAAAATAGTAGCATTGGGAAAAAAAAACCTTGCCCATCTAAAGGAAATTTTGTAAAAGGGAAATCCTATTCAATACATGTATATTGGGTTACTGCTACTTTTCATTATTTGTCTAAACAATTTCTGCTCAAAATGATTCTGAAAAGATATTGTTCAGAATTTTAATCTTTTGCATGATATTCATTGACATTTCACACGATTGGAAAAAATTTATTTATGAATGGTTTTCTTGAAAAAAAAACAAACTTGCTAGCAGATAGTACATTATCTTTTAATAATAACGAGCAAATGTTTAAAAATGGAAGAATTCCCGGTCCTATAGATTTGTTCGTGAGTAAATAGTCTGGAGAAATTATTCAACTCTATGGTCAATTTGAATTAAGAAAATTAGAATTAAAGAAATATATAGAAGCAACGTTGCTTATTATAAAAATATTGGCTAGACTGAAAAATAGGTGGGAAAAATGTTATATCAAAAGGTGATTTCTAAAAGAATATAAATAAAAAACTAAAATAGAAAAAAATACCAAATAGTTCGAAACGAAATATGGAACAAATATGTTTAGTATTTTCTTCTCAGTCATAGCAAATCTGCTATTCAACTTGAAATTTGTTCTCTTTAAGCTTCCGTTCTCTAAAATTAAATGTTAATATTGATCCGTCTTTAAATGTTGATATACTTATATATAAAAGTGAGTGATATATATATATATATATATATATATATATATATATATATATATGTGTGTGTGTGTGTGTGTGTGTGTGTTTATAAACCTTACCAACCACTTTACAGGTCAAATAACGTCTTCATGAGTCTTCGTTCTAAGCCGAAGCTGATATATATATATATATATATATATAGATAGATAGATAGATAGGTAGATAGATACAGCATACATATACACACACACTGTGTCAGTGTCTGTTTCCGAGTGTGTGTGCGTGCGCGCACGTGCGTGTGTGTGTGATAATTTGTGAGTCCTATATATTGTGAGTATAAAAAAGGATGCCAGTTATTTGCGGTGGAAAGAAGTGGACAAACAACGCATTTACAATTCGATTCCCACATTTAATAATGTGTTCATTATTCAAACCGTCCATCTTTGTGACATTCCAAACCCAATTTTATTGTGACTTCGAAACTCCTAGCATTTTCTAAGGATCTAACCCTCCGATGAAGAGTCTGCTGAAATGTTAAACTCCACAATAATCTCCATGTTGAAGTATTCTAGAAATGAGACTGCTCAACTCCAAAACCCGAATTTTTTCTGGATTCAGTAGACTTCTGGCCTTTTTTTTTTCTACTATAGACCTCCGCCACCCGATTGTTGGAAGGATATTGTATGATATATGTGTGTGAGCATATATATATATATATAGATAGATGTATGTGTGTGTGTGTGTGTGTGTGTGTGTGTGTGTGTGTGTCCCTCTAGAAAATGATTATAGTGTAATGATTGATGGAATTATGAATTCTTTACCATCGATACATATTCATATATATCAGTAGTTTTGTCTTTTGTATTTTTTGCATTATTAATAATTCTATTAAGACTGTATTTAAATATATCAAATTAGAATAATCATAATTCAATTAGTTTTTTTTTCCTAAATTTTGTAATCTTATTTGAAATATCTCTATAAATATCTGCGGGTACACATATAATACAATTATCAGTGATAGAATTATTGACAGGGATATTTTGATACAATGCAGAGTGCATAGATGCTAGATACTAATGCTAATCGATGGGTCTAAAATAAGCTTACTGCCTTCTGTGTAGAGGTATAAACTCCCCAAACAAAATAAGTGTATCTGACTGTGATACTAAACTTCATCCGGTGGTAAGTTTTCAGTTTAGAGGAATGTAGAATTATGTCCATTTTAATCTGATAAGGTCCCAGCAGAATAGATCTTTTTTTTTATGTTTAAGATTATTTTAATCTACATTGATTCAGTAGATATAGAAAGATTTAAATTTCAACTAAATATAAAGAGTTTTGTAGTTTAAAAGAATAGCAAAGATACATTTTTTATTGTGTATAATTGGAAACCATAAATGTTAAACTGACTTCGTCATTCCATAAAATCAAAATACCATTCTGTAATATGATTCAATCTTTGTTACCATCATCATAATAATCATCATCATAATAATCATCATTATAATAACCATCATCATAATAATCATCATCATAATAGCCATCATCATAATAATCATCTTAATAATCATGATCATCATAACAATAATTATTATCATGGAGTGCTGACCGCAGTGATTTCGGTGACACTTTCTCGTTATTTTTCTATATCAGCGATGGTTCTTGGTAAGTTCTCTAGATTCAAACCGTCCATCTTTGTGACATTCCAAACCATATTTTATTGTGACTTCGAAACTCTTAGCAATTTCTAAGGATCTAATTTCCGATGAAGAGTCTTCTGAAGTGTTAAGCTCCAAAATAATCTCCATGTTGAAATATTCTAGAAATGAGACTGCTCAACTCCAAAACCCGAATTTCTTCTGGATTCAGTAGACTTCTGGCCTTTTATCTTTTACAGTGTCCATATAAAGCTGATGAATGCATGTTTTTGCTGGGTCAGCCAACACTAGTGTACCCATGTGCTGAAGTCGAGTGGAGAACGTCGCTTATCTGTTCTTTTTTACTTCACCAACAGTGTCAAGCATGTCTTGCCGATCTTACTTGGATGTTTTGCAAGATGGGAGGTCAATGGCCGTACAGGTGATGTTTTGAAGGGTTCTACACTCAGGATTTGTTCTAAACAGCACGTACACATCCTTGTGTAGTTCCTGTCTTGTATTGTCTCCTAGCGCCTCGTTAAACTCGTAATGTGGTGTAACTATACGATAGTACTGACATGGCTACAAACATTTGGAGTTCCGTTTCATTTTGTCAGTGAGATCAAATTTCCATAGGGTCGAGGTTTATTTGGCAGAGCCCATTTCTTCTACAAGTAACATGTTACAGGTTCTACACGGTTACTTGTTGTCAGTAGTAAGGAACGTACCCTGAGCTTAAATTAATAATCCTGATATCCTTCCATGCCTACGTCGGGGGTTTTGAATTTTCTTTCGCATGTATTGGTTTGATCACGAACAATATTAAACAGCTCCTCATGTCCAATCATCTGCCGATTATGAAGAAAGAAGAGATGGATCCATGTCTTTCTGAAATATAGTGGGAAGTGAAAAGCAAACAGCCTCCTCCAGAATTTGAATTTAGGTCACTAATTCAATATCCTAAGACGATAACTTTGGAAACCTATACTTATTTTGATATATTCTGAATAAATTTAGAAAACGTAAATGAATTAACCATAAGGAGATTTTGTACAATTGTTTATTAAACACCAACTTTTCATTGCTTTTGGCGTCAATAACATTTTAAAAAGGATCCTTATTTTCAGAGTTTTTATTATCTTTACCTTCCAGTGGAATGGAAATACATTTATACTTACATTAATTATTTAACAGCATATTAGGATTGACAAATAAATTCGATTCTACCATTATTCCAACCGTTTACTATTAATTTGTCTCTGCATGAAACGTGTCTGAAATAAAATCCATAATTAAATTATGTATTTTTTGCATGATATTGTAAATATAGATTAGTCCTTCAACTCCCTGCCCTCGCTGACGAATACGCATTTGTAGACGCTCATGTACCTACATTTAATCATACGTTCATTGAGAATCACGCACCAGACAAGATTGTCCTAATTTGTGAATGACGGTCTCCATTCTGAAAAAGCAGGAATTTTTCGTTATCAGGACTTTTACTTTTGTATTACTGTTTTTTTTATTCACTTCTATCCTAGTTAATTACATATGGTTCCTTGCAAATGACTACAGAAATCTAATATTCTGTCTATGTTTTATATGAAAGAAATACATCAGAGCTAAATAGAATTGTTGCCATCAGACAATTCCACAGATACGAGGTTGAACGATAACACAACAGAAATTGTTTGTCAGTAATAAATACTTTCAGAAAACTTTCCTGATAATTCCACGTATTGCAATACATAACATTATCTTCATCATTGTTGGTTATAGTTTTGAACTCGAAATCTGCTGAATTTCAAGGCAATTCTTTAAAATTATCAATGGTATTTTCGTAGAAGAAATTATTTTATTTTGTCTGCTTTTACAAAACTTTTTTCAAATATTATTTCATATACACATCTAAAGACCATTGCTCGATTATAGTATTCATATGTAATATTATTACTAATCCTGGTAAAAGGTACGGAGTTAGAAGAAGAAGGATTTTATTTAGCAGTAAATAAGCTAATAACTGATAAGACCCGAAATATTTCTTATCTAATAGCTAAAAATTAGGGATTCATAAAATATTCATTAAACAAACTTGATGAAATTGTTTAAATTATTACTATAATGTTTTTCTGAGTCTAGATATGTAAATCTGTCAGAAATCAAAATACAGTTCTTGAAGACCTCAACAAGTGGCAGTATATATATATATATATATATATATATATATATAGAGAGAGAGAGAGAGAGAAAGAGAGAAAATTGCATAAACAGAGTAGACCAAAAGTGATGAATTTATTAAACAGGAAGTTCGACGCCATAACGTTTCGGTATTAGTATACCATGATCAGGACTTTATAAGGTAACATCAAGTGTTGAATGTATAATTATGGATGTTTGATAAAAAACCGAAAAAACGGAGGAAAGAGGTAAGCAAAGAACTTACTGCTATTCAGACTTTAAATCGGTGTTTAGATATAAAAATATCACACGATTACGCAAGGCAATGATGTAAAGCAAATGGAATCGTCATGAGATATAACGGATTAGAAAGAGAGAAAAAAGAAAATATGAAAAGAGAAGAAAAAAGAAATGTTTACCCATGGAAAGATTATGAAATATTTGAATATATTGTAGCTATTTAAGATAATTTTTCCTAAGAAAGAGGAATTATTTGAAAACGGAAAGAGCGAAATAGCAATGGCTTCAAATATTTGTCCCAACCTTTTGTTATGGATATGAGCTATACACAGTGGCTGCATAAAAATCAAAGTTGTGGTCGGTTTAGATATATATAAGAAAAGTTCATTATTAAGATTGCCTAATGTAATATCTCTTTTATGTTCATATATACGTTTATGAATACTTTTCGCTGTTTCGTCGTCATATTTCAATTTACAGTCTTTTTACAGAATACAGTAAACACCGACCTCAGCAATAATATCGCGTCGAGAATTTGGATGAAGTGTGTTCATGGGTGTTTAATTTTATTAAAGGCTGTGTTGATGGTAGTTAGAGACCGATTTCGATTGTAAATTTTAAGGGCACTAGATTTTAGAAAATGTATGAAAGGTTTAAGGTAAATAAGGATTAGAAGGTAATCTTGTATGTCATTAAATTCTTCATTTAGATATTTCGGGGACAAATATAAAACGCCCTTTGGCAAAAAATTATGATGATACCTGTTTTATTGCTGTTGTTGTTGTGTGAGTAGAAATGTATGTGGTCATTTGTATAGGTTGGTTTACGGTAAACTCTGAAATCTAATTTGTCATGTATTCTTTATAAGTAAGAGATCCAAAAGAGATCGAGTGTTGTTGGATTCAAATTCATATGTAAACTTCATGGAAAGTTCTATATTATTTAATCTGTCAGTTATCATTTTTAGATTTTGATCCTGTGGATAAATAAGCAAAATGTCGTCGATGTATTTGAAGAAACTGGCATTTTTCGGGATTATGTATTTAAAAGGACTATATTCAAGGAATTCAAAATGAATGCCAGGAAGAATCCCTCTAAGCGGAAAACCCATAGGCAAACCACATTTCTGTTTATAAAAAGTGTTGTTGTATTGTAAATAACAATGTGACGTCCATAGGGTATAGATTTTCATAATTTTAGAGACAGGTAGGTGTAATATAGTACCTGTCTTTCGATGGTGATCTTCTAAACTTTCAATGCACCTATTAACGGCTATATTAGTGTATAGGAATTTGATATCCTGGCTAGTTAAGGATTTGGGTTTCTTTTTATATCAATTTATTAAGGATCGAGTCAGAATTATTGACGTGTGCATCGCTGATAGTGCCCAACGTTGGGCATAATGTTTTAGCGAAATATTTAGCGATATTATGGGGGTGGGCTGATCCTAAGCCAGAGATGATAGGTCTTAGGGGAATATCTGTTTTATTGATTTTAGGAAGACCGTAAAAATTAGGTATGATTGGGTGATAATTAATCAATTGAAGATCACAATTTGTCTTGTTTTGGGACTAATATTTGATAAAATATTGTCATTCATATTTATTGAAATACTTTGTGGGGAGATCTGTTCGAAGGTGTTATTGTCATTAAGTAAATCCATCATAAACATGAAGTTAATTAGTCTAAGAAATATTCATTTTTGTTCGATGATATCATATGCTGTGTTACAAGGAGATATTAGATTGATAGTAAATAGGAACTAATAAGTTTCTTTGGATGGACAAAAGCTTTAAAGTACGAATATAACAAAGCAGAAAATAAAATAGAAGCCCATTTAGTCAAAGGAAAAAAATACTAGCATAGAAATATAAAATAATAATTTGTCTTCATTTCCCTAGTTCATTTTTTCCAATTCTAAAATTCCAAGTTTTACGACTTCTCATTTTCATATAGAAAACACATCAAATTCTGTATCTGTCGCGTGGCCTATACAAATACTCGAATTGTAAAGAACATATTCCGATATCCTCTAAGTTTTTTTTTAATTTCTTACCAGTTTTTCACATTAGCTTTAATGGATGTTATTTTCATTGGAGTAGATATGACAGCAGCTCTCTAAATTTCTTCAGAACCCTGCAAAATAACAAAGCCGATTTTAATTGTGCTCTGGTCTGCATGGTTTTAATTCTTCTCCTAACCTCCAGTTAACCCAACCCTCTTTCAGATTCTTGAGTACTGTTCCAAAAGCTCCAACTACTACTGGTATCACTGTTACCTTCATGGTCCACATATTTTTCTGTTCTCTGACAAGGTCTTGGTAATTGTTCAGATTTATGCCTTCGTTCAAATTCACACTGTGGTCTGTTGGAACGGCAATATCTACTTATTGACACATTATTTTTCTTTGTATTAAATAATATCAAATCAGGTCTTCATTCCAGGATTTGATAATCAATTTACTTCTCTAAGTCCCAGATAATTTTATGGATCTCATTTTTTTCGGACAGATTCTGATTGTGCTTATACCATTTGTCAGCATAGTCTGATTTTATTCTCTTACAAAATTCCCTACTGATTATCTTTCCATCGTTTACTGCATCGTCTTTTATTCCTTTTGGTCTAATTTGCTTCATAGACCTAACATTTTAATCTCTCCAACACATTCTATTCCCTTGTGTATCATCTCTTTTGGATTTTATATAAATAGCCCGGATATAATTTTCTTCACGGTTTCTTTTCTTTATTCTTCTTTCGAGTTCCTCTCATCAGTAATAGCAGGTGGAATTTCATTTAAGACTGATTGACAGCAAGTATCCTCAGTTCTCCAGAACTATTCCTGTCTCCTTTCCAATCCTTTGGAGACCATTCCAATTGTGCCGATTGTCACTGATATTACTGTCACCTTCATGTTCCACAACTTTCTTTGTTCTATGTTAAGATCCAAGTACTTGTCTCTGTTTTCGCTTTCTTTGATTTTCACTCTGTGGTCAACTGGAGCGGAAAAATTCCCCACACTGTAATTTCTCTTTTTCTCTTACTTATCACTTGGTTAGGTCTTCTAGCCGAAATTAGGTTATCTGTTTGCATTTCTAAATCCTAGAGACTTTTATGCGTCTTATTCGCCTGGAAGGAATTCTTGCTTGTGCAAATACTATTTTGTAGAATGGTGAAATTTCAGTTTCTTACACAATTCACAATGGCTTACCTTTCCCACCCAATCATGCCTAGCCTGATATTCCTTTTGCTTTAGTTTGCTTCATTTGTTTATGTTGGGTATCACCCACCTTTTTCCACACAATGAACTAGTCCATCTGCCATATATAGCAGTAGCTACTAATACCAGGCCAGACTAGAAGGTGAAGAGCAGTTTCTTATAGAAATAGTATTAGAGCGTTGGATACTGGAGATTGCACTAGATCACCTTACTTGCTACCGTAATAACGGAAGCCAGTACTATCGTTGGACTATATATTTATTCAGTATTCACTAATCGCATGTTCTTGTATACTGATAGTCTCTCTATTGTATATACTTTTTTCCTGAGAATATATCTCTATTTCCTCTCATATCGTGGTTTGTCCTTTATTTAATATTACAAGCGTTCACTAACTAGAACGCAACAGTTTAATAAGTGTTTTATCGTCTCATCTTTGTTACCGCATCTGGTAACTTCCCTATTCTATAACGTATAATCGATTTACTCTTTAACATAATTGGTCCTTATGGCATTATTTAGCGCTACAAGTAATCAATGATAATCACCTTCTCTTTGAAGGTTTGGTATTGTAGCTATTCCCAGGTCTTCTTGTGAGATTGTGCCGGTGTTTCCCATAGTTTTTCCTAGCCGTTTCTGTTTTCTAGTTTTTGTTATTATTCTATTTATCTTCATATTGTTCAGTGATGTTATTAGCCGCTGTAAATAAACCTTCTTTGTTTTTTTTTAATGTATTCCTCGCATAGATGCATCAACCCTATATTCAATGCTGACGTGTTCTCTACCTGTTTCTCTTCTTTGCACTTATAGACTGTCTATGTCATCCCTCGAATGTAAGGCTTTGTACATTGTCGTCAACTTTCTTGTCCTCTGGTCCATTAATTGAAGCTATTTCCTTGGCCACTTAAAGAATGGTTCCAAGTGAGTTAAAAAAGGGACTAGCCAGGTGTTTATCACTGTAATGAGATCCCTACTGCAGAGCTTGGTTTTGAGAAACTTTCACGTTCCTGTACTTTTTTTTTATCTATTTGTTTATCAATTTCATCTCTCCATGTTTGATGGTGTCCGCTTCCAAATACTTGCAGTTTTCCTTTACTTTGAGCGTTCTGATTTTTTAGAGATTAGGCAGTTCTATTCCTCCTGTTAACTTGCCATTTCTTACTTTTCAATTTGAGCATAGTACATTTTTTATGCCAACTTCCATACCTGTATCTACGCAGAATATTTTTTATTGATTGTATCAGGATCTCCAGTTCTTTTTCATGTTTTGCAAACAGCTTGATGTTGTCCATGACCTTAAAGGGAGTGATCTCTTCTGTTGATACTTTTAAAAATTGTTGCCCCTAGGGATTTTTTTATATATGTAATTAACTAGTATCGCTTTAGAAATAGTAATGGCGAAAGCGTATTTCCCAAGAAAAGAGCTACAGGATTTTCACCTTCATTAAAGTTGATTCTTCTACTGTTAATTCCACTTTACATTTTTTTCATAGCTTTTATAACTTTGTCGGATATTTTATACATCTGCTGACATTTTATTGTCTCGGTTTTCGAGACCATATAATAATAGGCTTTTTGTAGTCAACTCATCCCATAGATACATTTTTCTGCCTTGTTTTACTCTCTTTGAGGATGTGCTGATCAATGTACAGTATGATGTTTATTTCTCTTGTTACCTAGTAGCATATTTTCTGTTCCTCCTGAGACAGTCCGCTGTATACAAGCGAGTAGATTTCCCCTTCATCTGTGTGGTTAGGACTTCCACATCAGAGATATACACTTTATTGTTCTTTAGTTGCTGGGAATGGATCCTTTTTTAAAGTCTTTCTGGACCTAGGTAGTCTCTTCTTTAGTCACCCATTCGAGTATATTTGCTTCTTCTAGGCATCTACTCTCTTGAACAGTATGTAGTTGATAAGATTGAATTTTGAAAACCGGAATCCATGTATGCCATCATGGCTTAGCGTTTTCTTATTCAGAAGTTTCTTGCGTATTCCTCTGAGTGATTCCAGACGTATAATTGCCTCAGGTAAGTTTTCGGGCCTCTAATTCTTTTTTCATAGTATTTATCCAATCTGTTATGTTCTTTTAATTCACATATTTACTCTAAAAGTGTTTTACTTCTCTTGCATCCAATTGATGTTTTATCCTCTTGCATTTTCCTCCTACTTGTTAGGATTTTCTTTCATTATTTTGGAATATCCTGTTTTGTTTGTATTGCTTTCCCCTGTCTAGGTATCGTTTGAGATTCCCTTCTTTCCCCGATATCTTTTGATTTTTTTTTTCAGCATTTACTTTTCGAATTCGAGTCGAGAGATATCCTTTATATTTTTCACTATGTATCTATCGACATATTTCTAGTACCTCAAGGTCGGAAAATTAACCCATTCTTACATGTCATTATTGTTTGTTGTGCAAGATTTTAACTTGTATTAAATCTAGCTGATTTGTCCAAATTTATATCATTATTTCCTATTCTCTCTTTATGAAGTGTTGCTCTTAAAATAACAGTGAATTACACTTTTGTTGTTTTTTTTAGCCCACTTTTCCTTTGGTCTCTCTCTCTCTCTTTAATGAGAAGTAAATTCGGTTATTTTTTTTTTTTTTTGCCTAACTGAAATAAGGAGAACCAACATTCGCAGGATGCCTACTATTTCCTCATGTTAGTAATCAAAGGAGCACTGTCCGATCATATCACTCAGAAGTTTCCTCTGTGTCTCACGTTGATTTGGATTTGGTTTTGTAATTTTTCATGGGTGAATAATGGGTTGATTAAATATATCTGCTTCTGTCACAGATGTGGATGGGTGCTTTTCTTGCAGGCCACAAAATTTCAAAAATAGTGGATACACCTTTAAGATAATAAAGTTTTAACTTAAAGTTCTCATAAACCTTATTAATTCTTATTTTTTTAGCTTGATATTAGTCATTTTTGCTGCTATTACTTGCGTCTTTTGTTGTCTCCAAATCAAAATAAATATACAGTAAAAGAATTAATTTATATTTTTGGTCCAACGAGGATCATTTTTATACAATGCATACAAGTTTGAGGAAAGTTCATTTTGGTGTTTGTTTTCTCTTAATCATTTTTCCCGATTCTTTTCGGTTTTTGACACGTGGTGTTCTAAATTTAAATGAAGGTTACAGCATTTTAACATTATATACATTCATTTGATAATGAATACACATACAATATGAACAAATTATTGATAGTGCAGCCAAAATTTTTACTACACACACAGTTTCCTTGCATCTTCTGTAGCCTTTGAGTATTATTATTATTATTGGTGGTGGTGGTGGTGGTGGTGGTGGTGGTGGTGGTGTTGTATTTTAAACGGTTGATAACATTTTTAAATACTAAGAATTTTGTTGAAGAATAAATCTGTAACTTGCCAAGAGAATAATTTACTTTATCTAGAAAACTGCTAATTACGTAGCAAAAAAAAAAAAAAAAAAGACTGAGAAAACTAAAGAATGGAAGAAAAATATCACTTTGATTATGATTATTGTTACGAGCGAATGAAGATGATTGGAACTAGCTAAGGTTCACCAGAAAAAAAAAACTATTGAATACTATTGAATAGCAGTTTTCTTCCCCTTCTCATCCCCTCAAAAACATTTCAGGCCTTGTGCCCACTTTTTAAAAATTGTACATGTTTTTTAAAGGGAAATAAAATCACTTTGATTATGAAGGCGCCTATGGCGTAACATGACGTAATCATTGTTATAAATGGACACGTCATCCCAAGTTTAAATCTTAGACGAGGAAACTTTTGGTTTTACTTCATTACCTTCGGAAAGACAAAACTCTATCTCTTCTTCCTTCTCTGCAGTCATAGGTAAACTGTAGGGTTGACTGGTCTTATAATCAGCCTTGGTACGGCGACCAATAAAAGATAAGGAAAACTATGACTCCAAACCAGTTGTTCAGCGCTTAAAAATTGATTTTGCGGCGCATCCTGCATGTAGCAGGGGTTTGGGGTCAATAAATACTTTGATTTCGAAAAACAAAATGGATTTCAGTGTGAGAAGATGAAAACAAAGCAAAACTCAATTTTAAATATTGTGTATATCGACATCATGAGAGCAATTACAGGAAAAGTATAAGGAACATATATGATTTTCCATATTTACAAAACCGATTTAAATGTTGCAAAACACTTTATTTACAACATTTCTTCTTAACATTATTAGTTTCTAATTACATTTGTAAACACATTTTAATTTGATTAAATTAAATGCAATTTCTCGGTAAAAATCCAACACATGTGATCACATGAATTTCAAAAATTGATATAGTGCGGGATTAATGCTTTCTTTTTCTTTCCCTCGTTATTTCTTGTTGCTTCTGTAATTGGTTCTCTTGTTTGGGTTTGGAGGTAAACATCATTGACGCCATTCCCATATACCGGGTTTTGTTTATTTGTTTTATTTTGTTTTATTTTTGTTATCTGTGATATACCCAAACACTGACATGGAGAAAAATGACTGCATATTATTTGTAAAAAATGACATAATATTCCCATTGTTTCAAGCTTGCAAATTATATTTATGCAACATTCCTACTGAATGCATAAACACATGCATATATATATACCGAATGTCTTACTGCTAAAGAACCTAGCAGATTCCATATATTGCACCAGAGGGAAACAAAAATAACTGACCTCCCTTAGATTGGAGGCGAAGCTTCTCACGTCACTTGTCCGTTGGGTACATGAGAATTTAGACACATATTTATTTATTTATTTATTTATTTTTGGTTGGTCTTCGTTTTTCCGATGGAGAAGACGTGACGTTTTGAATATATATACCACCGAAGCTCGTTGGGATAAAAGGGAAATGATTTTTATTTTAGTTCATTGATAATGAAGACGTGCTTTCCAACTCCAGCGAAGTATTCTATTTACCCTCGCAGTTTTGTTCTCAAAGTATTCTACATTTTTGTCTTCCATCACATTATATTTTGACCCGGTGTAAAAAAAAAAATAAATAAATAAACAAAAGCTAAGTAAAAAGGATAAATCATTTCTCTTTCACTCTTTCTCAATATATATATATATATACGTGTGTGTGCGTATATGTGTGTGTGTATGTGTGTGTGTATGTCTTTCTCTCTCACTCGCTCTCTCTCCCTATCTCTCTGTGTATTTATATATGTATGTGAGTGTATGTGGCGACACACGAATATATATATATATATATATATATATATATATATATATATATATATATATATATATATATATTTATAAGCACACACACGTATATATATATATATATATATATATATATATGAAAGTATTTTGGAATTTGCTTTAAGTATTGTACAAATTATTTTGTTTTTATGAAATGAACACGGTGTTGGATTTTCCAATTTTTATTAATTTATTTTTTTTAAACATTTGAACATCCAACACCGTGTTCAATATTTTTTAAAAAGTCTCTGACGCTGAACCTTTTACTATGAAATTAATTAGACTCAAAAAATAATTATTTCGCATTGCAATAGACCTCTAAATTAATACAATGCAATAATCTCTCTCTCTCTCTCTCTCTCTCTATATATATATATATATATATATATATATATCTCGATATATATATATATATATATATATATATATATATATGTATATATGTAAAGAAAAATTGAAACAAAGTAGACATTAAAGCGTTTCGGTTCTAATGAACCATCACCAGGACTATGATCAGGGATGATATTAGTGATTTTAAATAAACGATGGATGTGTAAAAAGCGTAAAATATACGAGGTGCATACGATAAGTTTACAAACTCTTTTCGTATGGGCACTTTTGTTTATAGTATACACATGAAACTCTAATCCCCTTCGAAGTACTCTCCTTCGGCTTCAATACACTTGTTGTATCATTCCAACAATTTTTGGAAGGCCCCCATGGAAGTCCTCTTGTATGAGCGTATCAATGACCTTCGTCACAGCCTCTTTCATCTCCGCAATTGTCTCATAACGACAGCCTCTGAGCTTAGTGAACAACCAAAAGTCACAGGGAGCAAAGTCTGGACAATTGGGAAGGTGACGATCTGTGTTGATGTCCATCTTGGTCAAATAGTCTGTGATGAGGATGGAGTTGTGGACTGGTGCATTGCCCTGGTAGAAATGCCACTGACCCGATTTGAAGAGAACTGGCCTCTTCCGAAAGAATCTCTTCCTGAATTCCCTTAAAATCTCAACATAGTAACCCTAACCCTAACCCTAACTCTTTGGCCCATCAACTCTAGTGTATTGACTTCCTTACTCCTCTCACACCTCTCATCATTCCTCACAGACTCCCTGCCTTCCTTGAATCTCTTATGCCATTTAAAAACTCATGCTCGATTCATGCAAGATTCTCCAAAATCAGTCTGAAGGATTCCATACGTTTCTGTGGCATTTTTTCCAAGTTTAAAATAGAATTTTATTACATATCGTTGTTATATACTCACATAATAAATATGCTTATATACACATGTACACGTTCATGCAGCATCACAACGACACAATAAATAATCGAACAGACGCACAATGATAAAGTCGCAAGAATAAACGACGCACGCAAGGAAGACGCAGGAAGACTCCTTTATAAAATATTTTACCTCTCATCTTTAGTTGTAAGTTTCGAAAGGGTTGTTCCAAGTTTGCGTGTGAGAGAGAGCTGGAGACCGAACATTACTGAAATATTTTGACCCCGAAGTTATGGCCGTCAGCGTTGTGTCTTTCTCGTTCTCCATGGTTGCTCAACCGGAGCACTGGCTTTCCTTACTACATCTCGTCTACCTCCTCAACTCTACTCGCCTGTCTCCACTGGCTCGTTGAACTCCACTGGCTCGTTGGACCCAACTGACCGGAACTCAACTCGTCGGCCTTATATTACCTTCAAACTCCCACGCGCTGATATGGACACGCCTCCACGACTACTTCCGATATCTGAGGACCGGGATGTGTCACTTCCGCTTTCTTTGGAATGGCCTGTGTGATCGTCATCGAGCAGAAATAACTGTCATCCAGTTCAGAGGTCACTCTCTTCTGGTGCGTCAGTCTATGAGAGTATAATGGGATCTTTTTTACCTCGTCCCATTTCATCAGCCAATTTCCGCCCACGCAATTTCCTCTCATAACTGCCACCAGAATGTGTCACCTCCTTCCGGTGCATTACCTTGAATGGCATTTTTGGCCGGGTCAACAGGTCAAAACATAACATCGTTCTTCTAAAGTGTCCTAACGTCCAGATTGCCTTTTTGAAATTCTCCAGCTGAAATTCACCAGGCTTTAGTAGGGTGTATTCCAATTGCTGATGTAGCTGTTTATTTGAACCTGAAATCATAAAAATTGGTCAGTAATCTCATAAGATGTATAGCAATAGCATACTGAATTTTCAAGAGTCTACGACAGTTTTAAATACTTGTACAAAAAAGTAGGGAACTTATTGAAGGCACCACGTATATATATATATATATATATATATATATATATATATATATATATATATATATACATATCCTTCTTTCTACCTCCATTCTTACATGCTAATTCTTGGAACAGTATGTGTAATTTATTCATTTTGGAATCAGTAGCTAATTGTTGCAACATTTGATGTATAATTACATGTACCAATTAAATATTTCTTTATCTGAATTCATTTCTCCTTTCCTTTCAATTTATATAGTGTTAGTGTATGAGTGGATATACTCACGCTATCTTTGGAACTTGCTGAGAAGGAAACGATTATAACAATCTTCCAAGCGCCAAAGAAATAGCCGCTAAATTATAACTGGCCTAAAATCCACCCATTTCACTTTGGGCAAACGCCATACCTACTCTAAGCTAACGACTCCTCTGGCGCCTCAGCAATTATACCATGCAACGTCATCAATCATCACCGACAATGCTTACATTAAATTTCAACAGAACAAAAATACCTTAAAAATTAAACATTACCGACTGATATCTCAGAGGATTCTGAATTCAAACTGGGTAAGAAAACATCATTTCGAGATTCCCAACTATTTTGATTATCAATAGAATTCTCATTCCTGATTCGGTTGGATTTAGTGTAAATATTGATTGTACAAACACCTGATTCTGTTTATATATGTTGCTGTATACTTGTCAACACAGTTTTATGTCCCAAAAAGGTTTTTCTCATCTTTTGTTCATTTCCATTTTCACTGACGTCGGTCATTGATACCAGACAATATTATTTATAAAAGATCACTTCCTGATTGACGCTTTTTCCAACATTTATTTGATGAATATATCGAAATGTCCAAAATCAATATAACTTGTGGTCTTATTTTGTCTGTCAGTCAATATCTTTTGCTAAATCTCTTCAAATTGCTAGAGAAGTCAATAGGATCCTTTTTATTTTTATTTTTAAGCTTCTAGTGTTTAAGGTGTCATATTCCTGATATCTTTGATTTGGTAATGTTGTTTACACTTGATAACTTGAACAGACGACTCTCCTGTAGCGTTCATATTGTAATTAAAACTCAACAATAAGACTGAAAAAGATCGTCCAGCGTATATCTCCTGAAATTAACTGTTAAACATTTAAGGATATTATATCAGCTTGTTGATTTGTTACATAGTAATTTGAAATCTATTGATTGGTAGAACATTTTTTTTCATTCGAGTTAAAACCAAAATACACTCTTTTACTATTAAAGGCAGCGACGATGAAAATTAACTACAGCCAGATTTTAGATCTTCTATTAGTTTTCCTAGTTTATCTTGATTTCTTTTTGTGATTCAATTTTTTCCGCTGCGCTTGTGCTGCTAGGAAAATACAAACGCACTCTTTGTTTGGAATTATTCTTTTCTTTCTGAACATTTTATCTTTTTCTAGTCCATTCTGTTGAATAGTAACCCTCAAGGATCTAGTTTTTATTCATTCAAAAGAATTCAGTATTGAAAGACTAAAAATCACGTCGATATATTTACATACACGTATATAAAACACATAATCACAGATGATGTTGATATTTGAAAGGAAAAAAAATAGATGTCACACAGCTTTTGCTTTTTTAAAGCAGATGAGACTTCTTCCTTGTTTGGTAAACTTCCCAACACAAAATTGTGTACCTAACGTTACTTGAAAGTACTGAATCATTACTTAAATTTAGTTAATGCATATTAGGAAATATTTGCAATTGTTTCAAAGGAAATAGGTTGATTTGAAAAGAAAAAACAAACTAGCAACTAAGAAATGGGTTTAAAAATGACAACAAGGAACATTTTTACCGAAACAGAGTTACAATATATATAATCACATAATGAGCGAATGCAGTAAATTGGCAATACGGGATACGAGACAATGCACACGTGCAATTTTGCAATAATATTCAAATTTTATAATTCTGACAAATGGTGCATGCAGAAACAAGAATATATACTAGAAAATTAGATGCATAAAATTTCATATGAAAACGGATCCCCTCATTCCGGCCAGAAAACCAGAAAAGAATTTGGCAACAAATAGATTTTGCCGTCCGAGTTGATCAAAGAAAGCGAAAAGATAAATTTTCGGATCACGTCAAATAGCTGAAGAATCTGTGGAACATGAGAAACCTACAATCACATAATAAACATATACAGCAGAATAGTACAAAAAGAGTACAAGACGAGACACGACTGGATAGGAAAGGTGATCGACTGGGAACTGTGCCAAATACTGAAATTTGATCATATGAACAATTGTTATATGCAACAAAAAAAAAAAAAAAGAAAATCAAGAATCCATCCTAAAAAATGAAACGCATAAATTTATCAAGGAATTTGAGAAACAAATCAACTATTTCCAGAAAAAAACCCCAAAAAAACCCAGACCGAATTAAGGACTTTGCTGTTCTGGTGGACCACAGAGTGAAAATCAAAGAAAACGAAAAAAAAACCCCGAAGAATTAGATCTTACTAGAGAACAAAAAATTGTGGAATATGAAGGTTACAGTGATACCAATTGTAATTAGTTCACTTAGCAATAGGGCTGGAGGAGTTGGAAATCGGAAGACGAGCCGTGACCATCTAAACTACAGAATTGTTGAGATCGGCCAGAATACTGAGAAGCGCCCAAGAAACCTGAGGAGACTTGTTGCCACTCAGGCTTCCGTGAAAGACAATCAACTAACACTGGTGTGAAAAACTCAAAATGAATAATAATTTAATAATAATAATAATGATAATAATAATTGTTATTTTTAGGAGTAACCCAACACAAAAAGGATAGAGGAAAAGAATGATAGAGATCTTGGAAGAATGTGCTAGATTTCAGACAACAAGCCGAAGACTCGCTGATCAAGTTAGGATGATAATAAAGAAAGGGTGATTTTGACCTTGAAATATTAGAAATACGCCAACAAATAAAGAGGGAATCAAGGCTACAAACCCTCATAGAATAAATGATAAAACAAACATTGAAAAATAAGAATAATCGAAAAACCACGTACTCAACCCATACGAAACAAACACTGATACAAAAAGGAAAAAAGAATATAGAAAATTTAAGGAGAATTATGCCTGAAAAAAAAGACTAAATTACCATCGCTAAAAACCCAAAGCTAGAAAAGAGTCAAGGCAGAAACGAAAAAAATAAACAAATTATTAACAAATATCTCAACGAACAACATCACGGAATTAAACGAACTAAATCATGCAGCAGCGAAAATAGTCTGGGAAAATATCGGTGCTCCCGAAATAAATACGAACAGAATCTCAAAATCAGGATTGGAAATTCGACTGGAAAAGCAGATCAGAAATCTTCGACAACAAGCAAAAATGGTAAAAAAGAGGAAGAATCCATGAACTGGTTTGGACAAAATGGAAAAATCAGCAGATGTAAAATAGACAATACAACTCGAGAAAATAAACCAGAAAGTTCTGGCGAAAGAAGGGTGTCTTATTAGATATCAAGAAAGAATAAAAGAACATAGACAAAAGAGGAAATTCCAAAACAGTGAAAAACTTCTACCTGTAAGTAGGGGGGATGAACCAACACATACAAATAACCAATTTATAAGAAAACAAAGCAATTTTGGAGCAAAACATGGGAATGAAAGGAACCTAACAAAAAAGCCGAATGGATAAACAATATGGGAAAAGAGTTAAAAGGACTTGAAGAAGTACCTCGACTCACAGGCAGTGGGGATATACAGTAACGATATAATGATGGAATTTGGTTTAGAGAAATGTGCCATGCTAATAATGAAAAGCAGAAAACGACAAACGAATAGAACAACCAAATCAAGAAAAATCAGAACGCTCGGAGAAAGAGAAACTTATAAATATTAGAAAATGTTGGAAGCTGATATTATCGAACATCTGATGAAAGAAAAAAAAAAGGAACACCTCAGGAAAACGACAAAACTACACGAAACCAAACTACATCGCAGAAATCTCATCAAAGAGATAAATACTTGGAACCATTCCAGAAGTAGACCAGCTAACTTCAACAAATGGACCAGCGAACAAGAAAAATCATGACGATGCATAAGGCCTTAGATCCCAAAGACAACACAGACATACTGTATGTGTAAAAAAATGAGGTGGAAAAGGACATAAGGTATTCAAGATAGCGTTGATGCATTGATACAAGGACAAGAAGATTACAAACGTGGAGGAAGACTGATTACAGTGACCAAAGCAATACAGATAGCACAAGTATCAACAGAATAGAAATAACCAAAAAACAAAAATGGGAAAGAAAACAACTTCATGGACACTTCAAGCGACAAACAAACGAACTATCACACGAGAAAATTTAGACTTGGCGAAGAAAGGGAAAACTTAAGAGAGAAACTGAATTTCTCATGATAGCTGAACAAAACAACACCATAAGTCAAGGCAAGAATAGATAAGACGCAACAAAATTGCAAATGTCGATTATGTGGGGACAAAGAGAAAACGATTAATCACATAATAAGCGAATGCAGCAAATTAGCACAAAGAGAGTATAAGAATAAACAGGTCTGGGTAGGGAATGGGATCCACAGGGAATTTTGCGAGAAATTTAAATATAACCATGCGAACACATGGTCTATGCACAATCAGAAACCAATCCTAGAGAACGAGACGCACAAAATTCTCTGAGATCTTGTGATACAAACGGATCACCTAATCTCGGCCAGACGACCAGACCGATTGATAGTCAACAACAAAAGATCACCTGTCGAATTATGGATGTTGACGTCCCATCAGACCACAGGACAAAATGGAAGGATATCGAAAAGAGGGATAAGTACCTGGACCTTACTTGTGAACAGAAAATATATGCAACATGAAAATAAAGGTGATGCCATTTGTAACCAATGTGCTCGGTACTGTCACCAAAGGATTGGTAAAAATCGTTTGGTTGTTTGAGTTTGATGTCATATCAACCTTTGTATGTTATTTAACGCCAAAAGATTGGTAAAGGGACTGGAAGAATGGGAAATCCGAACAGAAGTAGGGACTATTCGAACAATAGTATTGTTAAGATCGGCAAGAATACTATGACTTGCTGTCACTCCTAAATCCAGTGAAAGACAAAAACAACGACCTTAGCAACAATACAAAACAGAGACACCAACACAGAAAATGGATTAGGGAAGAAAAAACCCTAATACATCACTGTTAATTTAGGAGCAACCCTACGTAAAGAGGGTCGAGAAAAAGAATAATACAAATCTACGAAGAATGCGCTAGATTTTCGGGCAAGCCAACCAAGTTAGGGTGATAATAAAGAAACGTTAGTTTTCTGACTGAAATCTTCGAAATACACCAAGTTTTAAAAAAGGAATCAACTCAACAAGATCCTAATACAATAATCGGTACACTAATTACCAAAAACTCTCTAACCGAACTGAAGCACAAAGTAATAATAGAAAAACCACACACCCAAACCACACAGGACAAAGACACAAGAATAAAACATTAATATAGAGATTATAAAAAGAAATATGCCTGAAAAGAACGTTAAATTATCATCGCTAAGAAACATACATATTCCAACAAACAACTTTAAGGAATTAAACAAACTAAAAGCGAAATTAGTCTGGAATAAAATCGGTGTTCCCCTAGGAACACGAACAGAAACTCGAAACCTGGATGGGAAATTTGACTGAAAGCAAAAATAAGAAATCTGCAGCAACAAGCAAAAATGCTATGACGGATGAAATTCTGAAATATGTTGGGAGAAAAAGAGAAAAGCCACTCTACAATCAAAACAAACAATACAACATGAGGAAATAAATCCGAAGGTGACAGTGAAAGAAAGAAGACTAAGAATATATCGAGACAGGATAGAAGAACACAAACGAAAGAAAAAATTCCGAAGCAATTCTACCACCAAGTAGGGGGGATGCACCAACACATACAAACATACGAATGATAAGGGAACAATACAATTTGGGGGGGTGCAAATATGGGAACGAAGGGAACCTGACAAAAAGTCGAATGGATAAACAACATAGAAAAACATTTACAAGGACTTGAAGAAGGCCCTAAACAAAAATAAACCTCGATTCCCTCAGAGCAACTCTCAAAAAAGTACCGAATTTGGTAACGCCTGGCCATGATGACATACATTGACACTGTTTCAAAAAATTTATTTCAATCTACGACAAAACTGGCAATCGAAATGAACAGACACTTAGAAGAAAAAGACACACCAGAATGGATGACAAAAGTAAGAAGACCTTCTTCATAAACCATCCCCAAAAAGGAACTGCTCCAACAACTATAGACTCATAACGTGCTTACCGTTGATGGGGAAAATACTATCGGCACAAATCATGGAAGAGTTTTATAATTTGCTAAAAAGCTGCTGGCTGTTTCTCAATAGACAGAAAGGATGCCGCAAGGGAACAAGAGAAACAGGAGAGCTACTTTGAATTGATCAACAGATTCCTCAAGAAGAGCAAAAGACAAAAATCTAGCTATAGTATAAATTGACAGCAAAAAAATCATATGATATGGTTCACAAAACTGGATGATACGCAACTTCAAAATGTACAATATACCAGACAAGGTTTACCGAGAATACCATGCTGAGGGGAAAATCCAGTGAGAAATCTTCCAGGGTGATGCTCTATCACCATAATTACTAGTAATAGCGGTGATACCACTCGGTCAATACGTAGGAAATGCACAGGCGGACGCAAGCTTCAAAAATCGCAAGAAAAAAAAACAACCACCAAATATACATAGACGACATCAAACTGTTTGCCAAAAACGAAAATGAATTGGAAACTCTAATACAGGCAGTAAGGATACAGAGTAACGATATAGAAATGGAATTTGGCATAGAAAATGTGCCATGCTAATAATAAAAAGTGGAAAACGACAAATGAGGGAAGGAATAGAATAACCAAAACAAGAAAAAATCAAAACGCTTGAAGAAAAGAAAACTTACAAAGATTATGAAGCAGACACCTTCAAACACGCGGTGATTAAAGAAAAAGTGAGAAAAGAATATATCAGGAGAACGAGAAAACTACTCGAAACCAAACTAAATAGTAAAAATCTTACCAAAGGGATAAACACCTGGGCTGCCTTCCTCGAGAGATACTCGAGACCATTCCTAAAGTGGACGAGGGATGATGCTAAACAAATTGGCCAGAGAACAAAACTAATGACGATACAGAAGGCCTTACATCCCAGATAGATTATATGAATCAAGAAAAAAAGGTAGATGAAAACTCTCCAGCATTGAAGATAGCGTCGATACATCGATAAAACGACATGAAGACTACATAAAAAAAACAAAGAAAGGCTAATTACAGCGACCAGAAATAATACAAACAACACAGCGATCAACAGAACAACAATAAGTAAAACAAAAGCATTTGTAAGGACATTTTAAGCGACAGCCAATCGAAATCTCACACAAGAAGATTTGGACGGGCTACAAAGGGGAAAATTTTACAGAGGAACAGAATCGCTTCTCAAAGTAGCATAAAACAACGGCATAAGAACCATCTGTGTTAAAGCAAATATAGGCCAGACACAACAAAATAGTAAATGTAGGTTATGTGGTGGTATAGACGAAACGATCAATCATATAATAAGCGAATGCAGTAAATTAATGCTTCTCTGAGACTTCGAGATAGAAACGGATTATCTAATCTTGGCAAAAAGACCAGACTTAGTGATAGTCGACAAAAATATAGTGGACTTTGCCGTCCCGAAAAACCACTGAGTGAAAATGAAAAAAAAAAAGCTAAAAGGGAGATAAGAACCTAGACCTTGCTAGAGAACTAATAACACCATGAAACATGAAGGTGACGGTGATATAAATTGTGGTTGATGTACTTGAAAAATCACTCAGGAATGGTAAAGGGACGAGAAAATTCGGAAATAAGAGGAAAAGTTGAGACCATCCAGACTACAGTATTATTAAGATCGGTCAGAATACTGAGAAGAGTCCTGGAGACTTGAGGTTATATCCAGTGAGAAACCATCAGCTAACGCAGGTGTGAAAAAACTCTCGAATGAGTAAAGGATTATAGTGAAAGGAGTAGATAGAGGACAGCGAATTCGAGGAGCTGCAACGTGTTTCTTGATGCTCAAAATGAAATTAAAATGTTTCTTCGCCGAGTGGAATTTAATTAAAAATTCATCATGATTTATCAATTTAAAAAATAATTGTTTAAGTAATAATAGTAAATATTAGCATTAATCTTTTTTTTATAATTTGGTATATTTTTACATAGATTTTGCTTTTTTTGAATGTATGATTTTTTAAATATTTGATTATATATATATAGAGAGAGAGTATAATGTAGTTTTAATATATATTCAATTATGTATATAGAGATTTAATGTAATTTTTAATTCTAAAATTACATTCCAATTAAATTCTGAAGAATTTAAAATTATTATTAGCAATATGTATTAATCAATTGTAGTTTTATTCATTTATCTGTTTTTATAAATGTTGTTATTTGATTATTAATTCAAATTCAGAGCGGGAAACGTCTGAGTTATAAATGTTTATTTATGTTCATTCCGAATTCAAAAATAGTATTATCAAATAATTTAATAACTGTAATACGTAATTCATTTTTCCCTGTATTATTCACATTTAGACGATATTCAAAAATAGAAATATAATAGTCCTTTAAGTCGAACGGTAGTAATTTGATGTACATTTATAAACTTTCAAATTAGTTTTGATGGAGGTTTTTTTTTTTATCTATACTGTATAGATTTAAAATTGATTTTAATTTTAATATATCATTCAAATTTGACTGATAAGCTAAGGATTTGCGATTTTAATTAGCATCATGTTTTATGCATTTGTATGTTTTAATAATGTTGTATTAATATGGAAAAGTTGTTAAAGTTTCATGCAATTGCTGTTCATGTATTTCGAAGAGAAGAGCGTAAAAATACAAGAACAAAAGTCTCAATAACACATATTTATTTCTTGTTTTGCTTTTTTGTTTTAATGAAATGCATGATCTGATACATTAATAGATAAACGAATAAGATTAATTTCGATAAATAAATAAATTTATATTTCTTTGTGTGTGTGTGTGTGTGTGTGTGTGAGAGAGAGAGAGATAGAGAAAGAGAAAGAGAAAGGGAGTAAATATTAATTTTATAAATAGAAGCAAAACACCACCTAACTCTAGAGTAGTTGCAGTAGAGGCATATTTGTATATTTCTAAAAAAAATTGAACTTAAAATTTACTTCTTTTTTTATGTCCAATATATATATATATATATATATATATATATATATATATATATATATATATATATATATATATACAAGTGTGTGTGTGTGTGTGTGAATAGATATTAATATTATAGTTCGAAGCAAAACACCACTTTTTCGAAAAGAAAATAATTTGAATTTCTTAATCGTAACAATAGTATCTGAATATTTTCTTACGTTTTTAAGATTAAAAAAAAATTACGATTAGTTTTATTTATTTATTAATGTATTTACTTATTTATTTGTTACATTAGTTTTCTTGTTTTTAGAATTGAGCAAGGCAATGAAGGAGAAGAAAAATACAACTGAATATTGTTTAAGATTCGGTAATTTCGTAACAAACTATTTTGAATGTTTTCTTCCCACCTCGTATCAGGCGTAAAATATAGTTAACCATGGTAGAGTAGAAATACTGATACACTAAGAATTATCCAAATAATATGGTCTCTAATATTCAAACAAATGGTATAAGAAGATATAAGAAATGTTTCAGTCCTACGATCCAGGTTGGAAAATTATAGTTTTGAGGTAAACGAAAGAGAGCTAACGAAATAATAAATGTTGTGCTTGTTGGGTCAAATAAAAAAAAAACCTGATATGAGAATTAGAAAATTATTCCAGAAGGAACAAAAAAACAGACACAGCTCAGGAGGGAAAATTCTTCACAAGAAAACCTGTGAAAAACTCGAAAGACGAGAACGAATAATTATAATAATAATAATAATCCTTGAGAGTTTTTCACATCAGCGTTAGCTGATGGTCTTTCACTGGAGTTTGAGTGGCAGCAAGTCTCTTCAAGTATGCAGGACACTTCTCAGTATTCTGGCCGTTCTCCACCATGTTTTAGTTTGGATAGTCTCCACTCGTCCTCTGACTTCCACCTCTTCCAGCCCCTTTAATAAACCTTTAGTTACTGTACCGAATGCACCAATCACGATTGGTATAATCGTCACCTTCATGTTCCATAGTTTTTTTTTAAATTCTCTTCAAGGTCGAGGTACTTATCCTTCTTTTCTGTTTCTTTCAGTTTTATTCTCTGGTCAGCCGGTACAGCAAAGTTTGCAAGTTCTCTCTTTTTATTACTATAAGGTCTGGTCTTCTGGCCGAGATTAGGTGATCTGTTTGTATGTCAATGTCCCAAAAGAGTTTGTGTGCGTCATTCTCCAGGACAGCTGCTAGGTTGTGCATATACCATTTGTTCGTATGGTGAAATTTAAATTTCTTGCACACCTCCCAGTAAATCAACTTGCCCACTAACTTGTGTAAAGTCTTATACTCCTTCTGTGCTAATTTGCTGCATTCGCTTATTATGAGATTGATGGTTTTGTCACTATCACCGCATAACCTACACTTGCTATTTTGTTGCGTCTTATCTACTCTCGCTTTGCTATGATTGGTTCTTATGGTGTTATTTCGTAATGCTCTTGGGAGAGATTCTGTTTCTCTTTTAAAGTTTCCTTTTCTTAGCCACGTCCATGTTTTCTCGTGCGAGATATTATTTATTAGTCGTTTGAAGCGCTCATACAGTTGTTTTCCTTCTCATTTTTGTTTCCTAGTTATTGTCATTCTGTAGGTCATCGTATTGTCATTTTCATTTTTTATGGTTATAATCAGTCCTCCTTCGTGTTTTTCTATGATGTCCTCGGGTTGTTGTATCGATGCGTCAACACTGTCTTCAATACTGGCAAGCCCTCATCCCCGCTCCTTTCTTGATTCTTATAGTCGGTCAACGTCGTCTCTGGGATGTAAAACTTTATGCAGGGTCATTAGTTTCCTTGTTCTTTGGTCCATTTTCTTAAGTTCTTCTCTGCTCCCCTTCAGAAAGGGTCCCGACTATCTAACAAGGGGTGGATACCAGGTATTTATTCCTTTGATGAGATTTCTGTTCGATAGTTTTGTCACAAGTAGTTTTCTAGTTTTTCTGAGATATTATTTCTTAATTTTGTCTTTCATTTCCAATTGTTTGCTAATGTCAGCCTCCAAGATGCTCAAGTATTTGTAGGTTTCCTTTTCTCCGAGCGTTTTAATCTTGTTTTGATTTGTTAGTTCCATTCCGTCAGTCAGATGTCGTTTGCCGCTTTTCATTACTAGGATGGCATATTTTTCAAGGCCACGTTCCATTACTATGTCCTGTACTGTATATTCAAACACCGTGTATTAAATTTTCCAGTTCTTTTTCATTTTTTGCAAATATTTTGATATCATACATGTACATGAGGTGGTTGATGTTTTTTTCTTGCGATTGACTAAGTTTGTCTCCAGCTGTGCATTTCCTGAGTATGTGGTTGAGTGGCATCATGGCAATTATGAATAATAGCAGTGATTGTGCATCTTCTTAAAATATACCTCTTTGGATTTTTCCTTCCGCTAAGCTTCTTCCTCTTCCTGTCAATTCCACTCTCCAGGTTTTCTTGGTTTTCTCGATAAAGTTTATATTATTATCATTATTATTATTGCGGGTTTTTCGCACAGTTTTTAACTGATTATCTTTCACTGGGGTCTGAATGACAGTAAGTTACCTCAAGTTTCTAGGATTTTTCTCAGTATTCTGGCCAATCTTAAAAATGCTGTAGTTTGGATGGTTTCGGTTTGTCCTCCGATATCTAATTCTTCTAGCCCTCTTAAGAAGCTGTTGGGGAGCGTTTCAAAGGCACCACCTTTTTAGTTCTCTAGCAAGGTTCAAGTAATTCTCTCTCTTTTCTTTTTTTTTTTTTCATTCTATGGCCAACCGCTTGTTAACTATCCGTAGGTCTGGTCTTCTGGACGGGATCAGGTAACTCGTTTGTATCTCAAAATCTCACAGAATTTTGTGTGTCTCATTCTTCAGGATGGATTTTTGTTTGTTGAAATATCATTTGGTATTATGGTCCAATTTCAATTTCTTGCAAACTTCCCAGTGGATTACCTTTCCCGCCCAGTCATTTCTTGTCTTGTACTCTTCTTGCACTAATTTACTACATTCCTTTCTCATGTGATCAATCATTTTGTCTTTGTCACATCATAACCCTAACCCTTGCTATCTTATCTATTTTTGGTTAAATATAGTTGGTCTGTATGACATTTTTTTATGCGAAGGAATTAAGTTTTTTTATTCGAAGGAATTAAGTTTTTCCCGGAAAATCTAGCCTTTCATAAACATTTCTAAGTCTTTTTATGTGAGATTGCATAAGTTTGAAATATCCATACTGTTGTTTTTCTTCCAATTTCGCTTTCCTAGTCTTTGTAATTTTATGACGTCTGATGTATTTCTGGTCCCTGTTATTAATCTTTTTTGGCATCGGTTCATCATCTTATATTAAAATACCGCCATTCTCTTTTCCAAGCCACTGGGAACTGTTCCTAGCCCATCATGTAATATCGGTATCACCGTCACTTTTATTATCCTCCGGTTTTTCAGCTCTCGGGCAAGATTCAAGTATTTGTCGAGATTTTTATTAGCTTTCATTTTCACTCTGTTGTCCGCTCGAACTGCAAAATCCATAATCTGACAAATTCTTTTTTCTTATTAACTAATACAACGTCTGACCTCCAGACCTGGATTAAGTGATCCGTTTGAGTCTTAAAGTCACTGAGCCTTTTGTGAAAAATAAATGTATAAAAACAATTAAAGATTTTTTAAAAGTAAGAAGAGGACACACAAGCATTGAGGTGTAAACGAAACAATGGGACACAATGAATATATAAACAAAGAACAAAGAGATACTCATTGAAACCACCATAAATAGCAATGACAACAGGAAAATAAATATAAATATTTATTTTCCTGTTGTCATTGCTATCTCTGGTTGTTTCAAGAGGTGTAGAAGAAACTACTTAATGGATACTTAAGCAATAAACAAAGGACATTGCATATGAGATGAATTGGATAGGATTACAAAAAGAGAACTTAAAGAGAAAAAAACAAATCTCTTATGATAGGAGCTAAGAATATTGTCATTGGGACGAATAATATCAAAACAAAAATTAATAAAATACAGAAGATCTGTATTATCTGAATTATACAAGAGATTGAAATTTCAACATACTAACAAATGGTATGTACACAACCAAGAATATGTCCAAGAAAATTAGACGCATTTTGGATTTTAGGATTTTGACATAAAAACGCTTGACTCAATCTACTTTTGATTAAAAAAACTAGTTTTGATTAAAAACAAGAAAAATCCTATTATATAATGGATTTTTCTGAAGCTGGGGACCATAGAGTGAAAGCGAAAGTGAAAGTGAAACCCTGGATAAATTCCTGGATCTTGAAGGAGAGCTGAAAACGATGAAAAATAAGAAAGTGGTCGTGATTTCATTTATAATCAAGGTGCATAGAACAGTCGTCAAAAATCTGTAAAAGAAATTCGAAGAGGCACGAAGAACTGAAATCATCCAGATTAAGATTGGCAAGGATATTTAGAAGAATCCCGGATATTTGAGGAGACTCTCTATCTGTCAGAGTTCAGTGAAAAACCATGAACTCATGTAAAAAACTTGCAAGGTTAGACGACATCAAATAGTTAGCAAATAAGAAAAAATAATTGGATACTCTCATACAAATAATAAGAATATACATTTACGATATAGGAATGGAATTTTGCTTTGAAAATTGTGCCATGCTAATAAGGAGAAGCGAAAAAACACAAAGTACGGAAGAAATAGAAATGCCAAATCAAGAAATAATCAGAATGCTTCTAGGGAAGAAAATTATAATTCCTTGGGGATATTGAAAATGGACACAGTCAAACAAGTGGAGATGAAAGAAGAAACTTGGAAAGAGTACCATAGACGAACGAGAAAACTTCTCAAAACTAAACTCTGGAACAGGAATCTCATCAACGTGATAAATACTTGGGCTGTCTCCATTTTTGAAATAGACCAGGAAAGAACTTCAACAAATAGACCGGAGGACAAGAAAGTTGTCGATACACATAGACTGACGATTTGAGACAAGAAAAGGAGAAAGAAAACTCGCTAACATTGAACATAGAGTGGATACATGAATACAAGAACTCAAAGACTATATAAAAAAAAGAGTAAAGAAAGACTAATTACGGCGACTAGAAACAGATGTGACAACATAAAGATCAACAGAACAACAATAAAAGGGAAACACAGATAAGAAGAAAAACAACTGTATGGATATTTCGAGCAACAAACTAACAAAAGTTTACACAGAAAGACATGGACATGCCTAAAAAAGGGGAAAGTTTAAGAGAGAAACAGAATCTCTTCTCATAGTAGCACAAATCATATCCATAAGGACTAATAATGTTAAAACGTAAATAGATAAGACGTAAGTGCAGTTTATGAGGTGATAGAGACGAAAACATTAATTAAAAAAATAAACAAACACAGCAAAATAGCGCAAAAAGAATACAAAACTAGACACGACTGTGTGGGGAGGGTGATCCAATTGGAGTTGCGAAAGACACTGATATTTGGCCACTCTACCAAACGGTATAAGCATAAACAAGAACTCGTCGTAAAAACTGAGACACATAAAACTCTCTGGGATTTTGAGATACATATAGATCACCTAATCCCAACCAGAAGACCAGACATCGTGATAGCTAACACAAAGAAAAGAGAGAGAACGTGACGAATAGTTGACTTTGCGGTCCCGGTAGATTGCAGAATAAAAATCAAAGAAAATTAAAATGGAACCAAATACATAGATCTTGAGAGAGAACTAAAAATCTTAAAAAGGGTGAATAATTGGCGAATAACAAGAAAATGTTAAAAACTATCATCAAAAAGTATCAGACTAGACAGATTCGGAGGGAAGGTGATCCACTTGGAGTTGTACAAGAAATTGAAATTTGATTATACAGCCAGATTTTATAAGCACAAACCAGAATCTGTCCTCGAGAATGAGACACACAAAATTCTTTGGGATTTTGTGATACAAATAGATCACCTGATTGAAGGGAAAAGACAAAACCTAGAGTTAGTTTACAAAAAAAAGAACCTGCTGAACAGAGGCCTTTGCCTTCCGATGGACCACAGAGTGAAAATCAAAGAAAACGAAAAAAGACACAAATACTTATATCTTGCCTGAGAATGAAAAAGCTATGGAACATGAAGGTTACGGTGATACCAATTGTAATTGGTGCACTTGGAACGATCACCAAAGCCTTAATAAGACTGCTGGAGGAGTTGGAATTCGAAGAACGAGAGGAGACCATCCAAACTATAGCATTGTTGAGATCGGCCAGAATACTAAAACAAAGTCCTGGAGATCTGAGCAGACTTACTGTCACTTAGACTCCAGTGAAAGACTATGACTAATTCTGGCGTGAAAAACTCGAAATGAATAATAATAATAATAATAATAATAATAATAATAATAATAATAATAATAATAATAATGACTGAAGAACTTGGGCATAAAAAGATGAATAGAAAACATCCAAACTACAGCACGATTAAGATCGGCTAGAATACTGAGAAGAGTCCATGAGACTTGATGGGACTTGCTTTCCCACAAACTCCAGGGAGCAACAATCAGCTAACGCTGGTGCGAAAAACTCTCAAAAGAATAAAATAATAAAGATAATAATAATAATAACAATATGACCAAAGGAAGGACTACATTGATCCAAAAAAGCTTCTCAAAAGAACTGCTTCAAACAACTGCAGACCCATAACGTGCCTTCCTATGATGTGGAAAATACTAACTGCACAAACAAGGGAAGAGATTTATAACTCGTAAACACGGATTGTTCCCCAAAGAACAGAAATGATGCTGCAAAGGATCCAGAGGCACAGAAGAACTACTCTACATTGATCAGCACATTGTCAACGAGAGCAAAACTAGACGGAAAATCTAGCTTTTCCCTGGATTGGGCATATGATTGGCTCCAAAAAGCTGGATAATAAATTGCCTTAAAATTTACAACATATCAGATGAAGTCATGAATTTATCGAGGAAACCATGAAACTTGGAGAGTGGAATTGACAGCAAGAGGGGAAATCTTTGCTGAAGCGAACATCCAAAGAGGTATATTCCAAGGAGATGCACTATCACCATTACTATATGTAATTGTGATGATGCCACTCAACCACAATGCCCAAACGGAGATAAACTCAGTAAATCGCAAGAAAAGATCAACCACCTAATGTATATGGACGACATCAAACTCTATGCAAAAAGTGAAAAAGAAACGGAAACCCAATTACACGCAGAGAGAATATACAGTAAGGACAAAGGGATAGATTTTGGCATAGAAAAATTTGCCATACTAATGATCAAAAGCGGGAAACGACATGTGACAGAACGAATGGATCTAACAAATCAAGACAAAATTGAAACACCCGGAGAAAAGGAAACGTACAAATACTTGCGAATATTTGAAGCTGACACATTCTGGACCTCACTAGGGAATCAAAAAAACTGAGGAATATGAAAGTGACTGTGATACCAATTGTAATTGGTGATTTTGGTACAGTCACCAAAGGATTAGTACCGGGCCTAGAGGACTTAGTAATAACTGGACGAGTGGAGACTATCCAAATTATAGCACTGTTGATTTCGGTCAGAATACTGAGAAAATCCAGGAGACTTGAGGAGACATGATGTCACGCAAACTCCAGAGAAAGCTAACGCTGATGAGAAAAACTTTCATGGAATAATAATAATAATAATAATAATAATAATAATAATAATAATAATAATAACTAGACCTCATAATAATCAACAAAAGAAAGAGAATCTGCAAAATTGTTGACTTTGCTGTCCCCGCGGACAACAGAATAAATCTGAAGGAAGGTGAAAAGAAGGATAAGTACCTCGACCTTGCTAGAGAATTGAAAAAAAACTGTGGAACATGAAAGTAACGATTGTGCCAATTGTGATTGGTGCGTTAGGCACAGTAACTAAAGGATTATTAAGGGGCCTGGAGAACTTGGAAGTTGGCGGACGGGTAGAGACTATCCAAACAACAGCATTGCTGAGGACGGCCAGAATACTGAGACGAGTCCTGGAGACTTGAGGAGACTTGCTGTCACTCAAACTCCAGGGAAAAACCATCAGCTAATACTGATGTGAAAAACTCTAGAGGAGTAAAAAAAATAATAACAAATAAGTAAAGACAATGATAAAACTCACACAGAACGTCGATTATTTTTAATAAGTTATAAAATCTTATTTTGTACATGTACTGAATTAAAAGATGCGTGTGAGGAAACCGTTCTCTTCCAAAAAAATATACTCGGCAAAACAAGTTTAAATCCTTTTGACAAAAGACTTGAATCCATTTTAAATCCTAACCCAACAGTTAAGTGTAAAGGAAGATTATAATCCTGAATCTTATATAATATAATCATGAGATACTCTGAATTTCTAAACCAGCTATATAAGTTAGGTCAGAAATTATTCCAGGCTACTTAAAATACATATTATTTGGTGATGAAGTGAGCGCTGCCAAATGTATTTCCCATTACCTCGAGAATTGCCATAATGAATAAGTTAACATGCCAAATTTATCTGATCTCCCACCCAGCCAGATATGACACAAGGTCATGTATGATGAAACACAAATAATCGAGAATCATGCGGGGCAATATCAAAAACGTCTTGATACCATCATCATTCCCATTTAGAGGTGCCTAAGGCACCAAGCAACAAAATCAGTCATGCTAAGCATGTATTTTGGTCGGAAATGCCCCCTGATACCATGTGACTAGCTTATTTCTCACTAACATGAAATAACCAAAAGAGATTAATAGATTTTTTAAAAAAAACATATTCACATTCCAATAAATGAGAAAACTTTTTGTGAGTTTCACTCGTAATATTCGTGGTATGTTAGATTTAAGCGATTATTCAATTTTACCGAATATTTATCAGATTTTCTTATCATTAGAAAATCAATAGGCTACAAGTCGATTTTCTTGACTGATAATTTTTTGGAAAAATGGAGGTATCAAAAAAAGCTGTTCTTGACTTTTTTATTGACCGGATATTAGTTACCTATGATCATGTATTGTTTTGTTTTGATTTTTTTTCTCTCTGTCCTCCATAATTTAAAGACACTAATATTTGTTGTTTTCATTTTATTATTCATCTGTTGATCTCTACTTTGGGTAATTCTAAATCATGTTGAAAGTTTTAAACCTTGAAAGATGATTTAAGGGAAATTCAAAGCGGTTAATTCCTAATGCGGTAAATTTATCCACGATAAATGTGTCGTTTGGTAAATTTATCACCAATAAATTCATTGGATGGTACATTTATTACAAGTTAATTCTTCGTATCAGATTAATTGCTTATATAATTTCGGGTTTTGCAATGCCTAAATCTTTAAACCTTTTTAATAAATTCTTAAAAGCAATGATTTAATTCTGAGTTTAGCCAGAAATGATTGACCTGCTATACATTTACTGACGATGGATTTATCAGACAAAGCAAAAGATTTTGATGCTGACATACATTAGGATAAACAATAAACACCCGTAGCAAAATGAATGCTCCAAAATAATTTTAACTAATAATTTCCCTGGTTTAGAAAATCATTTTAATTTTTTTCCCCGGTGAAGTCTAACGATTTAGAATGTTAATCTTAAATTATAAAACTGCCTTGTCGGTGAGTTTCAGAATACTTAATTGTATCCGAGGCAGAGGTGGTCATAATCCATAACAACAAGATAGAATGTCCTTGACAACACAAAAAAATTCGTCAGATGTTGTGACCCCAGTTCTGGAGATCTTGTAAGTGTGGAGTACTCCTTCATTGACATTCCTCACATGTCTACTCTAACCAGGAGTGGTAATACCTGTAAAGGTTCTATCTATGTCGTCAAATAAATCTGATTCAAAATTATTCCTATTTGATGGGAACATTGATACTATGTAAATTACTTGAAGAAAGAATAGTTACTTAAAGTTTTAATTATCTACTAAGGGGTTGAAACTATATAATCGTATGAAACAAATGAGTATTATTAGATAGAAATAATTAATTGGAACCACATAATTATTATATTTAGAAAAGAATACTTGAAACTTTACATCTTTATGCAATTTATTTGTATTAGGAAAACTTGATATCATTTAATAGTTTGTAAAAAAAACTGTCTAGAAACAATTATACAGCAAATGTAAATATAATCGTAAAATGAATGCGATTCTCTAACACCAAGGCATAAAATAACCCAAGGTAAGTGAACATGCCGTTAGAATTAATCAATCAATCAATCAATCAATTAAGTTTAAATACACTATTGATTACTAACGCTTTACCAATTACTGAATTTTATTATTTGATGTTATTTTGCTTATTTCCTGTCTATTTTTATAATTTTTGCTTATGTTTCTAAAACTTATTTTTGTAATTTTTCTTTCTTAGCTAGTTGAGCCGTAAATTACTTTTTAAAATAGAATCACACTCTTCATAAAGTGCTTGAATTGTGTCTTCAATTTGAATAGATATTAAATAAAGTCGTTTTCCTTTTGCTCCCTTCTTTAGAAATTTCGACCAGATTACTCAAAAGACAGGTGTGCGTTGTTTAACGTTATCATTGTAAGAAACGGAGTCGGTTACCAGAGATCTAATTCAAGACGAGAATGTTTGCTTGGGAAAATGCATGAATCCATCTGTTCCCACAGAGTAAGACTAAAATGTATGGTAGACTGGGCTCTTCAGTTTTTGTTTGGTAACCAGTCAAGAAGGACAAAACCAGCTGAACTCTACTTATAAATTTGACTTTTGTCGCTGGAATGTCTTATTAATTGAAGAATTTTGAGAATATTTTCTGCTGTTTTTATCACATTTCCACCTATATGTTTTTAGTCGTCTTCATTGGTTGAATTTCTGATAATATTCATTATTCCATAAATGATAAATTGATGCTCGTTCTTTATATTACTACCTTCTGATTTTGTAAACAATTCAAAATTGAGACGCTGTCATTAATCTACGATTTAGTCAGACTAAACTTTTTCTTACCACTTTTCAGCGATGTTTTCTTTGATCTTTCTTAGATATATATTTCACACATTTTTTTTTTCTCAAAGAAGATTATAGATCTTAGAATCTGATCTATTTGAAAGGAGATCTAATTCAGCATTGCTTTTGAATACCAATGTATGCAAAATACGATGTAAAGTTTTTATGAGTGGTTGTTCCAAAAGTAGATGTCAGTGCATACGCATACAATATGTATGTGAATACTGTTAAAGCTTTTTGTCGAGGTGCCCGTGTTGTAATGGTTATCGTCGTAGGAATTGGCCACGGCGTCACGAGTTCAAATCGTGTACCAGGCTAATTACATTTCACATAGCACTAATACCCTTAGGAAAGGTATGAATCCAATTATTCTCCCTCCAGCTATGGGTAAAGTAGTAGGGCAGACTAGGTTCTTCAGCAACTGGTGAGGCAACTAGTCTAAGAGAAGGAAAACTCTGAATTCAAATCTGTTAAACTCCGCTTAAAAAATTAACCTTGTGTCATATCCTGCCCGTGCGGAAGGGTTGGTAAATATGGTTAAAGCTTTTGGAAAGAAAATGAAAGTCTTTCTTTTTTTCCTATTCCGGGTAAATAGAAGACAGAGGCAGTTTTTTTTTAAATCTTGGTAAGGAAACCAGTCTAGGAGAAGGAAAATTCTAAATTTAAACCAGTTGTACTCCACCAAAAATTTTACTTTGTGTTACATACTGTCCAGGTTGGTCACATTAACACGAAAATATTTACCCAACTGTGCCTACGTGATTGGACCCAGATTTGGGTCCATGACCAGCTGGGCTCATCAGGCCAACATTGCATTAAGTGTGTCGATGACCAGCATAGTACAGCAGGGTTCGAGCCTCAGCTCGTGCCCGACCTTCTCCTCCCCTAAATCCCAACAATAATCAACCTTCGGGTCATTGACCTGTTTGGTGGGAGGCAGTGACAAATATATACTCAACCGCTCTTATGTAGGGAGGATGTGACACAAGGTAAATTATTTGACGATTGCAGTTGGTTTGAATTCATAGTTTCCCGTTAATCAGATTAGGTGTCATGTAAAAGTCGAAGAGTTCAGTCTAATTTACTATTTACCCAGGTTTATAATCGATGGTTTCAGCCGAGAAAGAAGAGATAAATTGATGCTATTGCAGAGATAATAAACACAAAGTCAAACTAAAACGGCCTCTTTCAAAATTTGAATTTAGTTCACTTCATTTATTCGATACTAATAATATCTTAATGCGACGAGAAGGTTTTATCTGGAGTTTGATCCCCCAGTAGCCAGGCTGAAAGTGCGAGTAAATTCACTATGGATATCTCTTCTTTTTTTTCTGTACATGTAAGAAACATTCACTATATTTTGTATCAGACAGAAAGTCTGTATCGATGTCTTTATCTGCTGATTACAGGTTCTTTCTTGCGTTGAAATGGGCTTACGCAGCAAGAAAAACATTCCACCAAATCATAGTGATAAGCAAAGATAATATAAATATTCCGAAGAATAATTTATTCAATATTTATTTCTTGTTATTCTGTTTGTATTTCATTAAGTGTCTCAGACGGCAAAGTGTGAAAAGTAGGAAGAAAATAGTGCGAAAAGAACGTCTTAAATCCAATTAACATCGAAAGCCACAGACTTCATCAGTAATCAAAAGTGTTTGATTAAATTTAGGCTTGACTTATACTACACAGTTTTCTATCTTCTAAAAATATTCTCAATTTGTGTAAAATGTATTAATTTTGTCTGTGAAGAGGAAATTAGAAAGAAATAAAGAACAAATTAATAAGATTTTTCAAAAATCGCATTGGAAATACAAATTTATTAAGTCGTAATTTAATTGAAGATCATTTAGCACAATTTGTTCGAAAGTTGTGCATTAACGTGTGGATCTAAGACAACAGAGTAGTCTTTATTTTTTCTTGGTCTTTAATTACGTCGATAGACAGAGTCTGGTTTGTTCTCATATATCCTCATTTGTTTACTAATAATGGATATGCACTTGTACTATATATGTGATTGTATACTAGTTCTTGTTTGTGTAACACACACACACACACACACACACACACACACACACATATATATATATATATATATTAAGAAAAAAACTTTAAATGCAAAAACTTTAAATACAAAAATGAAACAAGTATCAAAATAGAGAATGTATCTTGATCTTCAAATTTTTTTATGGTCCACTTCTTTGTTTTAATGGTATATAAAATTTTGGGGTTATTTACTGCCGAAGCCATCTTTGTTGAAGATTAGTGGTGCTATTAAGGGGTATAAGATAGTTTGTATCTTTATCAAAGGTATTTGTCCGAAAGTGATCGTAATTGAACGACTAGAGTCCGAATTTTCTTTCCTCGATTTTGCAGTCCAACACATTAGACACCAAGACGCAGAGACTTCCCATCTTGAAAATTATGAGTTTATGTTTAAACAAAGTTATTGTTTAGTCTTAGCCATTTTCCTATACGTTTTTATTATTTTTTTTATCATATTTAGAAACTTTCTAGTTTGATTTTGGAACAACAGCACACAGCAAATTCCACTTAGGCATTTGATGATAAATGACCATGAAACTGTCCTTTTGAATTCAGAATCAGCTAGATATTTGAGGTTCCCAAAATTAGGATTATAATCGCACTTTTTGAATGATTTCAACACAAAGCCCCTTCGAATAGAAAGCCAAAATGGTGTGGAAACCATTTTTTTAAATATGATAATATATTGTGATAATATTGAACAAGCAAACGTAATTTGGAAGAGAAATAAATTTACTATGTTTTGATTTTACTTTCATTATTTTGTATAAGACTAGTTTTGTTCTTTTTGACAAGACTTATTCATCAAACATCATGCCTTTGTGTGTGTATATATATATATATATATAATATGTGACGGACTCTCGCGTCGATATCGATGTATGACCAATGAAGAATTCTTTTAAAGATGTGAACCGTTAGCCCATGTACATACATGATTCATTTATAGCGGTGAAGTCCAAAATAAGAGTAATCACCCATTTTCGATAAGATGATGACAGACCAATTTGCCAGATTCTCTTAAACAGCACTTCTTAGGTTTTTAATTCATAGTTTTTCTTTTCCTCTAGTAACCAAGGCTAGAGATCCCTGTGCGTCTTGCGATTTTACCAATAGCTGAGTATAGAAGAGGCAGATTCGGGTTTTCACACGAGTAAGTGGAGCGCAAACAGCCGGGTCTAGGATTTGAACTCGGCTCTTCGTATCCATCTTCATACTTCGAATTCAGTTATAGCTCTAGCAAATCCATCTATTTTGAAGAAATGCATTTGCAACATTATTAGACCTTGAAATCATTCAGATTATATATATATATATATATAGTGAGAGAGAGAGAGAGTGAGAGAGTGAGTGTGTGTCACTTAACCTGGATACATAAGGCAGAGAGTGTATAATGGTGTATGAAAACATTGATGAATTCGTTTTAATTTCAATTATTTTCACAACACATCTCTTCTTCATTTAGACAACTAAATAATGGTTGAAGGAATAGTGTTGCAACCGTGAATTACAAAGATCATTTTGTCGAATTTTCAAGACGAACATTTTTTCTGTAAATGATGGGGCCATCAATTTGTTCAGAATGTCTAATATTTCATTTCCTTTATAGTTCCTAATTTTTTCTTATTCCATCATAAATCTTCGGAAAGAATATTTTTCAATGTTATAATGCTTCAATTTACGTGTCATTTTATTTCGAAAATCTTCATTAAAGAAAGTACATTCCTGTAAATAATTGTATGTTGAAGAAATTGATTGAATGTCTTCAAATCATGAAATAATTTCTTCGAACCTAATATGACATATTAATGTAGAATCAAATGATGTGAAAACCTTTACAAAAATGAAAGAGAACACAATCCCTTAATTGTAGGAAAAAAATTGAAATAACGAAAACATTGTTTTTTATCGAAATATTTACGCAAGAGTGGAACGTGATAGCTTTGCAATAAATGGAAATTTTCTTGAATAACTTTTTGTTTTGGTCAAAAAGACAAAAATAAATATTTCTGGTAACAAATGTGGCATCAAAGAGGATTTTCCTTCTGTTGAAGTTTTATATACTCAACTGATTATTATTTAGTTGTAAAGAAGAAAGTATTTCTGTTTGATTTGCCTAAACAAGATTCGAGTAAACATGTATACACATTACGTAAAGATAAAGTGATTGGATGTCCAAAAGTAAAAATGAAAGTCATCGTGCATATGGCGTTATTCAGTGTATTAATTCTGAAGACATTGGGTTTGTGAAAAAAAAAAAGGTTTTCATCAACATCTTGTTGTGCAATCAGTACGGATATCCCTGATCTTTTCTTGCCACCACTCCCTATCGTTCATCGCTTCCAGCAGGTCCTCAAGACTATACCCCGTATCTTCACAGAGCTGCTGTATGTAGGTCCGAGCTGGTTTCCCTGTTTTTTCTCGGCCATGTGAAGGGGTCCATAGGAGTACATCACTAATGAGCTCGTCCCTACTTCTCCAGCAGTGTCCAGCGTGTCTGTTTCGTCTAATTTGGATAGTTTTCGTGATGGGTGCTAGGTGGCCGTACACCTGCTGCTTTTTGGGGTGTTGCCTCCTGGACCTGTTCAATATTGCTCGCAGCATTCTTGTGTAGTTGCCGTCAAGCTTTTTCTCCAGACGTTTAGTTAGCGTCCATGTAGTGCATCCATATATCAATATCGAAACGATCGCTGCTTGGAAGAAACTGCGTTTCATTTTATCGGTCAGGTTTTACTTCCATATGACCGATAGTCTATTGATAGCTGTCCAAGCCTTTGCTAGTCGCGTGTCGATATCTGTCTCGGTCGATGAGACACTAATTCCTTGTGTTAGTTGCGTGTTGATGTCTTTCTATGTCAAAATTGAGTAAACTGATATATATATATATATATATATATATATATATATATATATATGCAAACGTAAGATAGACACAGATATCTACATAAATAAACGGAATTAGATAAAACACTTAGAGACTTTTATGTGCGTACATTGATTTAAGAGTTTTCCACAAAATGAATCTGTACGAATAAAAAGTAGAGATACATATATACGAAGATAACAATAAATATATTCTATACGTACTGTTTCCCATACATACAGACGCACACACACACAAACTTTATCTTTTAATCATTCAAGTGGTCGATATGATTAAAAATGAATATGAATTGCTAATCAAAATCATTCTGTACCATACATTTATATTATCAATATCATCATTGAACTTTATTAGAACAGAAAGCCTACTGGTTTAACTGTCATCATCTCACAAACTATCAAAGTAAAACGAAAAAGACATCTGGGAGACTGCTGGGGAAGCAGGGACGAATTTATAAGTGACGTTCTTCGCTGGACTCCCAAACATGGACAGACCAATGTTAGCCGACCAGCAAAAACTTCTATTCATTATCTCTGTGTGGACACTGGATGCTGTGTAGAGGCCTTGCCAAGAGCAATGATCAAGAGAGACGGATAAGCAAGAGTAAGACAAAGAATCTATGCTATCAGCACGACATGATGTTTTATATATATATATATATATATATATATATATATATATATATATATATATATGTATATATATGTATATATATATATATATATATATATATATATATATATATAATATATATATTTGTCATAACTTGTAAAATAGTTGAAAGAATTAACGAATCTATGAATAGTTTAAAAATGAAGAAAGAAAAAATATGGTAATTAAAGAGATTTTTTTCAATTAGAGTTGCACTAGTAGAACCGTGAGTTAGCTAATGAACGTGAAGAAACGAAATTAGATTGAAGGCAGACGATAGATTAAAAAAAAAAACAAAAAAACAAATTCGGCTGCCGTAAAAATTGTAAATTAAGTCGTTTTCCTCCTGTAGAAAGAAATAGCATTTTTCTGAAAACATATACGGACTTGGAAGTCATTGTTCACTTTTACGTTTAGTGTTTAAATAAATTCGTTGATAAAATAAACATTTCAACTAATGTTGACTTTTTAATTTTCTCGGGTCTTAAAACGTGGAAACAACGTCTTTGTAACTTTGATATTTTTCTGGATATTTTCTTTTCAAAGCAATGATCAGTTTTGTGATTTTTATGACAACGTGTGCTACAATGACTTCATGCAGAAAAGGTTTGATTTTTTCATAACTTGAAGTTTAAGCTGAAAGACTTCGTCACACACGCACCCCCCACACACGCGAATATATATATATATATATATATATATATATATATATATATATATATATATATATATAGAGAGAGAGAGAGAGAGAGAGAGAGAGAGAGAGGGGGGGAATTGAAATTTAGCGTAATAAACCGATTAACAAATATCAAAAGTTAAGGGAACATCACATTTACACTCCATCAGAAGTTTGTGTTAAGAAGTGCACGAAACTTGTAGTAAAGGAAGAAACCATTTGTGAACTTATTCTTTCAGATTGTAAATCTATAGTGTTTCGCCGACAAACAACTGAACACTTTTAAAAGACTTTTCTATAGTAGATTTACAATATCATTTGTCTACCATTTTTGTTGCACATAAATGAACACATACACAGGTATATACGTGTGCATACGAATATATATATATATGCATAGGCAATAATTCTCCTTTTTACTAAATCCCCCTTGTTTATGTGTATATATGTAATGAAAATGAATGTACACATTGTCTATAACCGTACTTCTGGCTTTTATCAAGATCACGAAAAATGTGGGTTTTCTTTTGAAATTTTTGAATAATTTTTTTTAAAATCTGCTTTAGCTATTCATGCTTTATGATGACGTCACACGCCACATGTCATTGGAACGAAATTGATTTCTATCAGTTGTTAATTGCATTTAAAAGCCCAGTTTCTAAAGTGAAACTCTTTTTCATTTTGGTGTTTCTTGATCTTGTGATAAAGAATTGAAAAGATTGGAGCAATTTTTCCATCATCTTAATACACGTATTGTTTACCAGTCTTTGGTGTAAACTAATAAAAATTTCAAAACCTCGAAATATCTGAATCTAAATATTCTTCCTTGTGTACATCAACAAAAAATAACGAAAGAATTTTAAGATATTCCGTTTTTAAAATTTTTTTAATGAAAGACTGTCTGAAAACCCGTACCCTGATTCTCGTTTTAAGCTGAAGGAATTTCCTAAATATTTTTTACTCTTTTTTTTCCAGATTTTTGCTTGAGACAGGGATTACTAACTTCTCTAGACCATTGCTCATTCATCAAATATAACCATACGACTTTTATGTTCTATTTTTCCGTGACAGGAAATATTATAAGAAAAAAGTTCCTAATTTCCTCTTCTTGAGAGAAAATTTTCTGCTGTATGTCAATTTTTCTATTTGATATCGAAAAAACTTTCTTTTTCAGTTTCAATATTGAATCTATTATACCAGATATTAAGTATTCAGCATTACAAACATGATGATAGCTATAAAACATCTATTTTTGTGATATTCCACTTTTAAACACTAAAAACAAAGCATTCAGAAGTAAATTATGAGCACCATATATATATATATATATATATATATAGGCGGGAGAGAGATAGAGAGAGAGAGAGAGAGAGAGAGAGAGAGAGAGAGAGAGAGAGAGAGAGAGAGAGAGAAAGATAAATAGTATTCGGACCATAAAATTGATTTATTTCGTTTTAGGTCAAATGTCATCAGGTCGCACAGGAAATTATCACCTAAAACTGATGTTCATTTTAAGTGACTGAAGTGTGAGAATTTATGTAGAGTTTATAAATACTTCATTAGATTATTTTTGTAAGAGCATAAGTCATTCTTCTTGTTTATTTCAGTGTTTTAAATTCGAATAGTATCAATTCTAAAATATAATAAAAAAAGAAAACATAATGATATTGACTTTGCAAAGAAACAATTAAATGATATCCGTTGATGTTGAGGATTCTATTAGCGAATCTATGTCGTACCAGTTAGATGAAATATTTTGATTTCGTTTTTATGGTAACTTTGAAAATTGCTAATTTGGGAATTATTTTCTCATGTGGAAGAATTTAATGTGGAGTTTAGAATAATCCTTATTAGTTTAATTAATTTCTGTTAAGATGATCACTTTTTGACCGCACAATTTCGATGCAATTAAATACAAGCTGTGGATAAAGATGATTGTTAAATATGTTATTATTAATGTTTGAATGAACACATCAATGATATAATGACTGAAATTTTCTAAACATATGATTTCCTGCATACCCATAATATAATTTGTAGTTGGTTCTAATTATCAAGGAAAAAAACTATGAAAATTCATTTTACTCTGTGAATAGAGTTCATGTCAAATATAATTGCTGGTTGTACAAAATGTCACTGGTGATTTATCAATAGGTACTGTCAAGTACTTAACATTGGCCTTTACTGATAATAGAAAAGGTAATTATAAGGCATGGTACCTTGTAGTGTTACAGCTTATGAGAAATGCAGATTGTTTTTCAATAATATTAACCTTGTAAATATTCAAAGCCACAACCATTGTGGTCTGTCATAACTTAAAGCGAAAAAAGAAGGGATGTACGTTTTTTGTCTTTTGGTTTTTAGATTTTTTAGGAAATCTGGAACTAAGAGGAGTTGCTCTCCAAGAACAGTAGGTTAACCAATCGATGGCTAGAAACGACATTTGACTGAAGAGGACGATAAGATTTTGCCGATGTATTAGATTTTTCCGAAGAAAGAACCGGAAATAGATTTTGAAGATAATAAGTTTAATTTTAGGAGTCACCGAACAGAAAACATTTCGAGACAATCAAATTTCTCAGTCTGGTTGTTATTTTGTAAAAAAGAAATAGGTATTTAAATTTTCTCACTGGTTGTTATTTTGTAAAAAAGAAATAGGTATTTAAATTTTCTCACTCTTGAACGCAATGAGAATTTCTCTAGAGTTTTAATGTTTACAATTTTCTTGTTTTCTTTTGCGAGTTTTAGAGAAATGAGTCACCTGCCGTAAAAAAATTGAGGAGTAATTTTTCCTCTTGGAAAACGAAATTATATTTTTCCTGAAACATTTACGGACTAAACATTATGACGTTTATCTCATGTATTCAAATAAATTGTTTTATGAAATAATTATTTCTACTTATGCTGTCGTCTCAATGTTCTCAGGTTTTAATAATTGTTGAAATTGGACAATTTTATGAACTAAGTCTTTCCAATTTGTTTTGTCTTATTCCAATATTTTTTCACAGTTGCGATTGGTTTTCTTACTTTGTATTAGTTATTGTGTTATGATGACAGCATGAAAAAAAGGTTTGATTTCTTATAATTAAAAGTTTAAATTGAAACATTTCCAGACCGGTACCCACTAAAGTAATAGTAATTTGTAAGGCAAGCAAGAATTCAAATATATTACCTATCTTCTTTGTTTATAGGTAATTATCTCTAGAGATCAGGACGGACGGACGGACAGACGAGAATCGGTGTTTTCAGCGTGATATGACCGTAAGTGGAGAGATCAGGGAAATGTAACATATTGCATAAGTATTGTACGGTATACCATAAAGAAGAAGATTATGTAAAAAAAAAAAAACTGAAAAAAATAATAACGGATAAAAAGGTTCAACAATTTAGAACTGACAAGAGTCATAAATGAAGCAGATTGTAATGAGCGGTATTGATATCTTCATTTTCGTTTTATTTACGGGATGCCTTCAATAAGTTTCCAGACTTTTTGTACAGGCATTTAAAATTGTCGTAGACTCTTGAAAATTTACTGTGTTATTGCTATACATCTTATGAGATGACTGACCAATTTTTATGATTTCAGGTTCAAATGAACAGCTACAGCAGCAATTGGAATACACACTACTAAAGCCTTATTGTCACAGCTGGTGAATTTCAAAACTTCAATCTGAAATTTTAGAAGAACGATATGGAATAAAATTCTATTTTAAACTTCGAAAAAACGCCACAAAAACGTATGGAATGCTTCAGACTGCTTTTCGACCATCTTGCATGAATCGAGCATCAGTTTTTGAGTGGCATAAGAGATTCAAGGAAGGCACGGAGTTTGACGAGAGGTGTGGGAGGAGTAAAGAAGTCAATACACCAGAGTTGATTGGCTAAAGTGTTTGGGTTAGGGTTAGCGTTACTATGTTGAGGTTTTAAATGAGTTCTGGAAGAGATTCCGTCAGAAGAGGCCAGTACTCTTCAAATCGGGTCTGTGGCATTTCCACCAGGACAATGCACCAGTCCACAACTCCATCCTTGTCACAGACTATTTGACTAAGATGGGTATCAAGACAGTTACTCACCCTCCCTATAGTCCAGAGCATGCTCCCTGTGACTTTTGGTTATTCCCTAAGCCCAGAGACTGTCGTTATGAGACAATAGAGGCTGTGACGAAGGTCATTGACATGCTCACACAAGAGGACTTCCATGGGGCCTTGCAGAAAATTGTTGCAACGGTACAACAAGTGCATTGCAGCCGGAGGAGATTACTTCGAAGTGGACCCGAGTTTCATGTATGTACTATCAATGAAAGTTCCCATACGAAAAAAGCCTGGAAACTTATTTAATGATCCTCGTAAATCATTTCGCATTTTTATCTCAGTATTTTTTAATATGCTTGTATTTACTCAACTCCATCACTCCGAATAGGATGTGACGTAAGGCCATTTTCTAAAGCTAGGAACAGTTGGTTTGAAATCAGTTTTCCTTCTCCAAGATTGACATATCAAGGCTAAAAAATTCTGTCACCCGATAGATCAGTCGAGGATATTTACTGGCCCGGAAAATGTGAGTTAGCCGAGGCAGATTTTAGAAGAATGAACTCATTAGATTGTAAAAAGTGAACATTTACGAAAATAGATTCAGAACGAATGAATCGGAAATATATTGTTTTGACGTGAAAGAAAAAGACGTAAAAATATATATTGAAAAATGAAAAGAATTGCTTTGTCTACAATCGTAAGCCGGGAATCAACTCGGTATTTTGTCAGGTGAGATCACAGCTGTCAATAAGCGGTCTGAGAACGTAAAATTCAGGAACAGCAATGTTTTTTTTTTAATTCAAGTATGAAAAGTTATAATTCAATTCTCTTACCATCATGATTAAACGGCTACCGACGTCAGCTCACGTAAACATAAAATTGTAACTATTCCAAATTTGGTGAGGACCGTCCTTTTGGGGTAAAAGTGAGATTAAAGTGGATGTGGAGGGTGTGATAGACAGAAGGAGGCGGAAACCAATTTAGGAGAAGATTGATATTTTTTAAATTCGCCTACCACCACTTCTCCGATGGAAGATATACACAAAATAAAAGGGATTTCTTCCTGGAAAGAGAAAGTCGCGTGCAGAGAGCGCGAACTGACAAGTAGATTCACGTCACTCAGGGCTCTGACTTTGCGCCAGGCAGCCCAGAGGGGAGAGACAGGGAAAAACTATATTCCATGTTGTTTGGACGTGATGTAGTCTTAGCGATATACAACAATATGAAAGAAGGGAAGTAAGACTGGGATAATGCGATACTTTGAAAAGCCCTGTGCCAGACTCCTGAAGATAAAGAAGCGAAGAGAAATCGAGACAATATGATATTTTAGAGACCAGTGTGAATCGGACGAGAGATGCCCTTGTGCCACACTCGTGGAAAAGCTAAAAGAAGTGAGATAATATGGTATCTTGTGGTGACTTTTTCCAGGTTGCCGTGGGTATAGAAAAAGCGAAGCAAATTAAGAAAACACAAATGAAGAAAGACAGAAAAAGCCCTTAATTACGCGTCAATAGCAGAAGACAGCTGCTAGGTTTGGATTAGACCTTCTATCAGAGTACCCAGTGTATACAAAATGAAGAAAAGCCATCATATTACAACATTGTGAAATAATACTAAGGACTGAGAGAAAGCAAACATAACCACCAATGAGTATGCCTTACGCCAGGCTGTAGTATGAGGTATTCAATGGAGTTAAAATATCATATTTTGTTTATGGATAATGCAATTTTCCTTTTGGAAAAATAAAAACAAACTTATTGACTTTGAAAAGAATTCAAAAGTCCATTTAAAAGGTTAGAGCGTTTAGTACTCACTGAGATTGTTAAAAGAAAAAGTAAGCAGACTTGGGGCTTCGTCAGAGCAATTATCCATTTTAAATCTAGGTCACTCGACCACCTGTTGGGGTTTAAAAGTCAAATCTTTGGATAGATTAATCAGATCTTTGAATTTTGTTTTAGTTAATGCAAAAGAAGATAATTGGGATCTACAATTAACTGAGCCCCTATATTCTCGTTTGATTAGATGAGCAATCAAAATCTGATACGTGGGAGGGGTACTCTTCCTACAGACGCGTATATCAGAGCATTTGATTGGCTGACAAGTTAAAAAGTAGTAAAAGAACGATATTATTTGTGATTGGTAAGTAAAACAGGAATGTTTTTCCCAGGGGAATCCTCTTTAAGAATAGATGTTTTTTAGGGTTAGATGAGAGAAGATATGTAACGTAATGGCCAAGGGATTTCAGTTCATGCCTTTGAGTTTAGTTAGGCTGAGAACCTTTCGGCTCAGCACATGGGTTATTTAGGTGCAAACATTGATGCAGGTGTTAACGCGGGCGCGCGCGGGCGGATGGAGGTGTCACTCAGATGTCACAATAGTCCGAGACGAAACGGGTAACGGAGTTCGAGTGACGTCACGCACCGAAAGCGCGCAGAGGTTTGTGGAGAATTGAAAGAAAGTTAGGGAGTTGAGTACCAGACGCCAACCGAGGGGGATCGACTTTTGGAGGTCGCAGACACTAGGCGAATTTGCGACTTTGGGGGCCGCTCGAGATGGGGGCCAAATGAATAAGACAGCATAGAAGATTGTGTCTCTCCTCCTTATGTCGAAAACTTTAACTCAAAGTTAATAAAAAGGTTTCGTACTTGAACAATAAGTCGTTACGTGTTTTCGAATTTTGAGATTCCTAAGTTCTTTATATGTTCTAGCGTTATGAAAATTATATGTCTATTTCGCACATGGCGTTAATTGTGGCTAGAGTACAGAGATCATACCGAAGACAAGGGAAAAAGAAATCTCTCCCAAAACTAAAGACTCCCTAGCAAAAACTTCACTTTCAGAAAATTGAGTAAGATAGAAAAAACCTGCAAGTAACCTCATTTGTCTATCTCTCAAAAACAACAAAAGGAGACAATATCTATCTATCTATGTATCTATTATTGTTTCACCATAGTGTTTCAATAAATACCTGTTAATCGTCAACGGTGCGTTTTTCTTGTTTTTAAGTTAATACTGCACAAGCATCTTGTTCCAACGAACTACCCCGTCTGTCTGAAAAAGTTCCCGATAGATTGTGTCATCAACCATCTGTTGAACTAACAAACACAACATGGCTACAGAGAGAGTCGATAAACCAATTAGCTGGAAATGCATGTCGTAGTCACGGAACTAAGGCCACAATACAGTACCGTGAGAACAATAGGAGAGCGAGAGTAGAAAACTCTAAACTTATATAAAGGATTGGCTGACAGTTATTTTGTGAACCGCGTCTCTGACGCTGGGATGAGTGAATGCATCTACTATTGTTAAACACATTTTGCTTATTAAATGTTATTATTTTTACAAAGCAGTGTTATTTCGCTGCTTGTAGTATTTGACTTTTTTCAATTTCTTAATTGTGCGGTCTCACCTATAAAAAGGAGACTCTGATTAGAGATTGTTCTGTTGTCTGGATTTAAAAAAACAACGTGGGTAGATAACAAAACAGACGTGTCACCCGAAGATAGATCTTATCAGTGGAACGATCAGCGGATTGGAAGTGGAACGATAACCCTGTGTTTTGTGAGGATGTGTGTTCTGTCACACTCAATCTGCCCTACTATTTACCAATAGCTTGGAGGCGAACATTTGGGTAATGTCTTTCCCAAGTTCATTTGTGTGAAGGGAAACTCTAACAACCTTGTCTAGAATTTAACTCGCAAAGATTACATTTCCTACGACGATAATCATTATAAGAAATATGAATTTCAATCATTTTTCAAACTTGTATCCCAGAAGTTTCTGATTAAAAAGTTCCATCAATTAAAATCCACTTTCTTCCAGGTATTCCTGTTAAGTGGCGGTTAAATAAATCCTTGCACATTAATTCTTCAAACTTTTGTTCTCATTTATATTTTAAAAACAAGCTTTAAACAGCTGCTCTTACCTGATTTTATTTTGGTGCAGACATCTCTGGGTCACAATTTAGGATATATTCTGACATTAGCCCGAATAATTCAAAGAATAATGACCAACCAATTTGTAGTTCAGTAAATCAGGTCCAGTTCTTCATCTAATTGATAGTTTTACGGACAAAACCAATTGTTTTTCATTGATTTCCTTATGTAACTAGAAAGCATAACTTGTGATATTTTAGTGTAAAATTTTCTACTAAATAAGGAGCACAAAAGGTTATTCAGTCTATCTAGATTTTTAAAAAAGGATTTACCATTTCAGAATCCGCTCTTCCATCAGTAAGCCCTCTGAAGTTTGAAATGTACTTTGATCTTATTTGAACTGGAATGGAGATTTCATAAAACTCCAACTCTCTGAACTTTCCTACTCCAGCCTTGTTCAACTCAACCCTTGTAACCACGTGACCACTGATCCTGTTTCAAACATCTATGAACGCTGACGGATAGTTGAATGACTATGGAATTAATCTCTGAATCCTTACGCGCTTGACCAACTCACTTACAATAAGTTACTCCATATCTTTATTTGATTCGATCAGCCTCAGCTTGGAATATTGAAAATCTTTACTGGTTCGTTTGTATCCTTGCAGCATTTCTTAGTGAAACATTTTCCACCTTCAATGTTCACATTGCCTTTTCATTTATTGATTTTTGAGTTGGTAAAAGACGCGTTCAGTGCTGATGTCATATTCTGTTAGTTTCAAGCTTGGTCAAAAATAGAAACATCTTGAGAGAGTTTTTCCTATCTTTTCATAGAAGACATAAATTTCCTTTTGGATCAGAATATAATAATAGGAATTACAGAGGCAATCGAAAAAATGAGAAATTAAGATCATATTTTTATACATCCTTGTTACAGTGCCTTAAATAGATCAGAAAACATGTGAATAGTTAAGGAAAAAAGTTTCGAAGGAGAACTAAATCTGTACAAACAATTTTAAGTAATCTACTAAGATGTTGAGTATAATGACGTTATTCTGATGAGTGTTGGTGTCAATATTCTGTGAAAGCCACTAATATGACGTGGTATGAATATCCAATACGTAATTGATCAATATTTATTTTTAAAACCTGAACAAGAAAGGAGCTCAGAATCTTGGACCACAGTAGGAGAAAATTTATGACGATACACAAAGCTTTACACCAAAAAGACTATGTAGATAATCACTTGACAAGAAGTAAAAGGAGAGAGAGGACTCGTAATCTCTGTGGAATGTATGGACGCAGTAAAAATACTATCGTTTGGTCCACCGGCACCATTTTTCTGGGCACGGTCACTAAATAAAATTATATCGTTTTGCCGTTTGGGCACCAGTTATAACAATATCGCTTTAGTCCGGCACCAAATGTGTCACAATGCTTAACATTGGTAGCGTTATCGTTTGGGCACGGTACTAAATGTAACAATATCTTGGCACCAAATAAAGCAATAACGTTTGGCCGTGGGTTTACCAATACCAAATAATATGCTTGATATGTTTGTACCGTCTGGGCACTTATCTTGGCACGGCACAACTGTAACAATATCGCAGTCACGACTACCAACGCCAATACCAGCGCCAAATGTAATACCGTTATGCACGACATTTTTGGTACCAAATGTAATAATAATGATTAGTCTTAAGCTAATAACGGCGCCAAATGCAGTACTATAGTTGTAACGGTATTTTTACTTTGGTCTTTTCCCTGGTAACAGCGCCAAATGTGATCCCAGATAGTTTGTTTATCAATTTATTCTGTGCCCACGCAGTGTTTAAAATATACACAGATATAGAATGACACAATCCATCCGGAACATCAGACCGTCGGGGTGATTTGTTGTAACAAAATTGTCAGAGCTTTGGCAACTTAAGACCATTTAACAATTAACAATAATTTATTGGAAAGCATTAATGTAACAGTAATATGTCCAATATTTTTATAGAAAATTGTCGCTTCATCATCCAGATACAATGTTCGATGGTCAGACTGCACACAATAGCACGAAAGATGAGAAAATCTGTAGGTTTTATGAATAGGGACACAAAGAGACACCCCCGCCCAGATCGAAATCTCTGAATTCCAAATTATAACTGACAACCTTTTCAAAATTGGTTAATTTTTATATATCTAAATACAGGATATCGGCAATGTGATATCATATCACTTAGTTATTGCGTCATCTCACACGTGTACCCAAATATTAACCGTGTTTCCATTTCCCCAATCAAACCTGTGACAAAACATGAATCTGTTTTTTTTTACATTTGTTCTTCATGTATTGGTCGCTAGTGCACTCGCTTGAAGTTTCCAATTTGACTCACATTTCAGCTAAAATAGTTTAGCTAACTTAACAGCTAACTGAAAAACTCGCGGCCTAACCAAACCAGATAATGAAATAATTAATACAATCAACCATCAGTGCAAGAAGAATGAACACACCAGAACAAAAGAAACTCTTATAACGACAGCCAATAATAACAAAAAAAAAAAAGAAATCAAGAACAGACAGAAAACAGGAATTATAAAATCGATGAAACAAAAATTGTAAGAAAAACAACTGCATGGAAACTTAAAAAAAAAAAAAAAACGGGATCTTTATTAATAGCTGGCTAAAAATAATACCATAAGAAGTTGTAATGAAAATGCTGAATGTCTGACCAAGGGAGAT
>OY757907.1:3608650-3609776 GCA_963585895.1 Sepioteuthis lessoniana | reverse complement strand
AGAAAAACTATAGAATGTCGATGGTTAAGCCAAATCTTGCAAAATGAATTTGTTTTGAGCCAATTCTCTTTACTTGACTCCAAGTTTTAACAATATACTTATTATAACTTACATAGATAATGACTAGGCATCAAATCGAGTAGGAGGAGGAGGAAAGAAGGAGGGGAAAAGGGGTAGTGATGCTTTTATTCATTTGCTAACACATTCACCTCGGGCAGGATATGGCACAAGGTTATTTTTTTAATTGGGTACAGCCGGTTTGAATTAAGAATTTTCCTTCTCCTTAGCTGGTTGTTAACTAAGGCTAAAGAACCCAGGCTGGCCTATAATTTACCATTAACTGGATATGGGAGAAGAGAGGGAGTCATTCCAAGTTCATTAGCGAGAATGGAATGCAAGCAATCTCGTTTCCTATGAATATAACCGTTGCACTCAAAGAGTTTCAGTGCTTGTAGGTTTTCAGTTGCCATCAATCTTGAAAAATTATTTTCAAATTTAAATAGAATTATTCTCATTGATATATATATATATATATATATTATATATAATATATATATATATATATATATATTTATGAAATCAACTGATTTGCATTTGTGGGAAAATATTAGCTCAAAAGCTGTATTTTGTATTTGAATTTTTAAATTTTTTAACTAATCGGCGTCTTTTTGCTAGTCTTTAAATCTCGAGATATTTCACCGATGACAATATTTAACTTGCTGCGAAAAATTTGTTGAATCAGCGTCGAAAATAATTTTGAAATATTTTCCCTGCAAAAATATTTAAAATACAGTTTCTGAGTGTTATGGTGATGTACCCCATGACGAGACAGCATGGTCTCTCCCCAACACTGTAAATAGTGACTGACTCGATAAACGAGCATTTCTGGCCCTTCAAGACCACTAAGCTTTGTCGATTGGATTCATTAATAGATAATCAAACTTTTTTAGTTAGTTTTTGAGCCGACCAAAATTCTATAAATAATCTAAGCAATAAATATTTCTCAATAAATATTGATTTTTCTATGTTTACTCAGCTAACAGAAATTGTGGATTTATTTTAGCTTATTCAAAAAACAGTAAGAAATGAATCATTAATTACTCCAATAATTCTCGGTTAATTTATT
>OY757907.1:3521150-3603650 GCA_963585895.1 Sepioteuthis lessoniana | reverse complement strand
TTGAATGCAGACATTTTAATATAACCCATGATTTTCGAAAGATCTGTGAATTGTCCTTTATATGTTGAACATAACTAGAGAGAAACAAATGTAGTTTTTTTTACTCGTAAGATAAAAATCTGTCAAAGCACTGAGTGATTTCATTACTTTAATCGGACTGCAAATATCACTTCCCATAATCATCATCAACATCATGTCACGCTGCCTGCACGGATCTCCCAAGCCCTCTCTCACCACCCATCACTATCGTCCATTGCTCCCATGAGGTCTTCAAGTCTATATTCTATATCGGCACTGAGCTGTTGTATATTGGTTCTAGCTGGTCGTCCTGCCTCTGATCGTCCATATGAAGGGATCCACAGGAGTATGTCGCTTATGAGTTTTTTCTTACATCTCCAGCAGTGTGTCACGTGTCTGGTTCGTCTAACTTGGATAATATTGGAGATAGGTGGTAGGTGGCCGTATAGCTGCTGTTTTGTGAAGTATTGTCTCCAGGACTTGTTCAATATTGCTCGCAGCATTCCTGTATTATTGTTGGCAAGCATTTTCTCTATACGTATTGCTGGCATCCATGTAGTGCATCCATATAGCAGCATCGACACACCCGTTGCTTGGAAAAATCTGCGTTTTATTTTATCGGTCAGGTCTGACTTTCATATAGCCGATAGCCTATCGATAGCTGTCTATGCCTTTGCTATTCCCGTTTTAATGTCATCGTCGGTTGATGAAACACAGCTTCCGAGGTAGGTGAACTTGTCCACTATTTTCAGAAAACAACCATTTAGTATGGAGATGTCATCTCTTTGATTAAAACATATGTATTCCGTCTTGTCTGCTTTGACATAGAGGTCTATGCCAGCAGCTGCTCGTTCCAGACTATGTAACAAGGATTCAGCTTGGGCAGGTGTATATGCCAGAACCGCTATGTCATCGGCGTAGTCTGCGTCCGTAATTGTTTGTGCAGAGTATCTTCTGCTTCTTTCTTTTGTCAGCTTGAAACCGTTGTTTTTCATTATATCAATAGACGTTCTATGCAGATATTAAACAGGTAAGGGGCTAATCTGTCTCCTTGCAGAACACCTGCTACAATGTCGAAGTAGTCTGTGTCTCCATCCGGGGAGTGGACTTTTACTTTCGTGTTTTTATATTTATTCCCCAAAACTAATATCTATAAAATATCAACTCAGGTAGAAAGTTAATACAGCTAACATAGATAGATAGATGTAATATAACAGAATTTCTCGCCAATAATTTTATTTGAATGTAATACAATAGCAATAATAAGTATTTTAGCTCATGCAAAGATTCTGGTATGGTTAACAAATATTAATTCAGAAATAAATGGGAAGTATTCATCTAGTTTCCATACTGTTTCATTCGGAGGAATTCCACGTGGTGTAGTGGCTAACGTGTTGGTTTGCGATATCATTGAAAGTGAGTTCGAATTCCCATCCCGCTGCTGCGTTCACTTTTGATTTAATGCCCTTATGAAAGTCATGAAACCACTTGTCCTTTCTGCTCTGGGTTAAATAGTACCACCAATGTTTTTCTACCGGATGACTTTAACGTTAAATATTACGCAATGTTTGATATGCCATTAAACAAAGATACTAAACCAAACCAAACCGTTTTGTGGCATACCGCATACGATTAAAAACAACAACTTTTAAACAAAAGTCATTAAGTGATTATTTTTCGCCTTTCTACAAACAGGAGGAAGTGAAGGCGTATTAAGCGTAATGGTTACCGTCATATGAAATGCAATCGACGACCAGAAATCAAGCCCTTAACGAGCCTGTTTCCGTTTCACTTCACGATAATTCTGGGGTGAAAGGCATGAATCCATCTGTCCCCCTCCCTGCTAGATACAAATAGTTGATTATACTTGGTTCTTTAACCTTGCTAAGGTAACCAGTCTAGCAGACAGAAAACTTTGAATTCAAATAAGCTTTACGCTGCTTAAAAATTGACCTTGCATCCCATCTTGTCCATAGCACGGATGTTGGCCAGATTTATACAAGCTGAATATCACCATAAAGTATAAAAGTCTGTATTGTATTTATCCTACGCCTCACCAGCGGCACAGGGCCGTTTTTAGGGTCGGTCCGGTCGCAGAGCCGAAGCTCAACTCGACAGGCAGTTCCAAAAATGCTTCGGGTCCCGTCGGCATTCCCCTTTTCAGGGTCCCGCAGGCGCCGGGCGATAAACCTAACCCCTCCGAAGAGGGTTAAAGCCTGAGGTCAGAGGAATGTATCCAGTGGTGGAACACACCCGAACGAACCGTGAAGCACGCAACCACAGCCGGTCGAGAGCGCCCCTGGGCACAATGCAACGCCACTGTATAATGATTAATACGCATATGTTAGTATTTAATTCTACCGGGACAACTAAATCAATGTAATGTTGCGTATTCCTTATTACGCAATATTTCGTCATAATTGATTAATATTCTCATGCGAGTGACTCTCTGTTTTTGTTTTTTTTTGCCTGAAGGAACAGAATTTTTCCAGAGGGAACAGAATTTATAAATTTTAATACTTATAAACTGTAAATTGAGGAAATAGGAAGTTTTACAATGCAATGTTTTTAAAAGTATTTATATTATTCAATAAATACTTTTGGTTGAAAATAGAACTATTATTTATTTTCATCGGCAATCTCTAAAGAAGCATCAGCAAAATGTTTGATATGTCCACTTATTTTTATAACAATAATCTGGCATTTGGGGTCACAATTTCCCAAGGAAAAATAATTCTCCATTCTAATCAGCTATTTGGAAAAAAGAACCCCAGAAGTGAGAGAATAGAAATAGCAGAAAGCTAAACGAAAAAGCCATAGAAGATGCAAGTAAGCAATAGGATGGACTAAAATTCTTTCACCTTATTTTCTTCATTAGATTAAAATACAGATATCATCATATCGACTGTGGATAAAAAAGAAAATTAGGAAAATAGGAAAGAAACCGAATAATTCACTTGAGTGGATAACAACTTTCCCCTGAATTTAAATGGAATGTTTCGAACGTAGAAGATTTTTGGCTGAATAGATTTCTGTTTATCAGTCTATTTATGTATCTATCTCACTCAGTTCATACCTATTTCAGTCCGTTACTATCTATCTATCTATCTATCTATCTATCTGTTGGATCACACTCTGACACACACAGAGACACGCAAACATACACACACACACACACACACACATATATATATATATATATATGTGTGTGTGTGTGTGTGTGTGTGTGTGTGTGTGTGTGCGTGTGTGTGTGTGTGTTTATGGTATGGTGATTTTTTTTTTCAAATGTAAAAAGATGATGTTCTCAATTTTTATGGATGTGAAAATTTCTTCAGCAAATGTTGAAAGTATTTTTTGCTTTATAATGGTTTAAAATGTTATCTTTGGGATAGCTTTTTTAAGATAATTCAGATGCGGTTAAACTTACTCTGAAGCATGGATGAAAACACATTTAGCTGAATTTATGAACATTTATGACTTTTTTACTGACAATTTTTTTCAATGCTTTTAAAAAATATTTTGACAGATCATCTCTCGCTGATTATTCTAAAGTAGGACACGTTTTTATACTTTCATTCATTTTATATTTCCTAATCGTAAATACAGTCGTTTCATAACTATTTTTAAGAATAAAATTTGTAGTAGAGTTTCATTTGTCGATATTCAAATAGATTAGTTCAATACAACTCCATAATGGGAATCAAAAAAAGTTATGAAATCAGGCATCAAAATCCCGGATTTTACAAAGAAGCATTGTCCTTGAAGTAATCATTTCATCTTTTACGACGTCTACTTATTTTGCAACCTGGGGGAACACAATGAGGAACACATTTTACAAAGAGATAATATTTTGTATTTATTAAACTTGGATTAATGTAAAAGGGAAGAGTTACGACTGGCTTTATTTCTCTAATCTTACAATCTGAATTCAAAATTTGCATTTTTATTCCTGACATTTTTCAGTGTTTAAAACAAAATGTACTATAAACGACATTTAATGTTATTCACATCCATTTTCTATAGATTCGGGAAAGGAAAATTGTCAGTGAGAAATAAGCAAATATCTCATGAGTTTAGAATCTCATTTATTTCCTTTTAAAGATACAATTATATTTTGGAAATATATATAATGGAAAATCTGTTTTATATATGGTAAACAAGGAAGATGTGAAGAGCTCGAAACCTTAATTTTCAATAAAAAAAAAACAGATCTTTCCAGCTCCACAAATCATATTTGTCTAATTTCGATTTTCAGTTTGACCTTAGCAAACCTTAGTCGAAGATATCTGCACAAAGCTGTTTCACTACAGAATTGTGATTGCGTCGCAAACTCCAAGATATTAGACGTGGAATCAAACCTCGTTCTACCTTGAAATCGTCATTCCATTCGTTGTGAGTTAATTAAACATTGATTATATTCATAAATAGTTCAGGTTAAAAGCGCCGTAAGGGTTTCTCATAGTTCAATGTAAGTATCATTGGAATACAAGAAATATTTTGGTACACCGGCTGAGCTTTTCTTGATTCACAATGATACATGCCTGGAAAAAATAACTTAAAAAGAAAAGATCGGCTTCGGGTTACTTTTAACACGATTTTAACCTGGATCATATCAATGTTACGTTAATATGATTTTTTAGTACTTTCTCGGTCTTCAAAAGCTTCTACTGCGTGTGATAAATATCAGCTTAGTAATATGTAAGTTTATTTTACTGGGATTATCCTTTCCACAGTTTTCATGAGGTTTTATAGGATACTGGATCAAGGATCAAGAATGATATATACGAAAAGTTATTTAACAACTTCTACACTTTGAAAAATTGGAAAGAAACCGAATAATTCAAGGGAGTAGATCAAAACAGAATCGGTTTTATATCGATAATTGGAATAAAAAAATATTGTCGCTTCTTTGATACATGTATCAATCACTGCTCTTGAAAAATTCAAAATTGCTAATTTACTTTTAATGGGATAAATAAAGTCTTTATTATTTGGTCGTAGTGTTATGTTTTGACCTTTTCACCCGGCCAAAAATGCCATTCAAGGTGATGCACCGGAAGGAAGTGACACATTCTAAAGGCAGTTATGAGAGGAAATCACATGGGCGGAAATTGGCTGATGAAATGGGACGAGGTAAAAAAAATCCCATTATACTCTCATAGAATGACCTCTGAACTGCATGACAGTTATTTCCGCTCGATGACGATCACACAGGCCATTTCAAAGATAGCGGAAGTGACACATCCCGATCGCCAGATATCGGAAGAAATTGCGGAAGCGTGGAGGCGTGTCCATATCTCCACGTGGGAGTTTGAAGGTAATATAAGGCCGACGAACTGAACAGAAGAGGACAGTTGAGTTCGAGTGCCAGTTGGAGACGTGGTAGGGAAAGCCACACCCGACCGAAGGGGCTCTCGGGAGCCATGATTGAATTGGAGTCCACAGGCGAACGAGAAAGACACAACGTTGCCGACCATAACTTTGGGGTCAAAATATTTCAGTTTGGTTCGGTCTCAAGCTCCCTCTCACATGCCAACCTTGAACAACCCTTTCGAACCCTTGCAGTAAAGAGAGAGGTATATATTTTTATAAAGAAGTCTTCCTGCGTCGTTTATTACTGCATCTTTATTATTGTGTCGTTATGATGCGGCACATGAGTATATAACAGTAGTTCAAATATTATTTTTATTTTCTCGGTCGAATTTTTAGATAAGTTTTACGCCACTTTGCTTTACATTATAACCATCTTCTTAATTATAGATTAACATGCCTCAATACAAACTATCAAAAAACGGGAGGGAAAATTATGGACCTAAACATACGCAAACAATAGTAAAGCACAGATAGACTACGTCTTTATAAACAAGAAGTGGAAAAATAGCGCGATGAATTGCGAGGCATACTCCTCTTTCGAGGGTGTGTCCTCTGATCACCGAATAGTCACATCAAGGATACAACTAAGCCTTCGAAAAAACGCCACATGAACAGCGAGACCAAACACTATGACCGGGCCCTTCTTAACAACAGAGATATTAGAGATAAATATATATTAGAATTAAGAAACAGATTCGAGACATTACAAGAGAAGACAGAAATAGGTACCCCATATGACGAATATGAGAATTTCGTCAACGCCCACCTAGAGGCGACAACGAAATGTATTCTAACAAAACCTAGAACTAAATATAGAGTCCCATGGGAAACGTTAGCGGTTAGAGGAAAACGTGCACATTTGAAAACTGCCCCCAAAAGCTATAGGAAGAACACAATAAACACAAATAACATAAAACTAAAAAAGGCACAATATCAATTAACAGGCATATCTAAAAGAACAGACAGAATACATACAAATCAGATACATAAGATTAGAAACTCAGTAAAAGATAGGCAATCTAGGATTGCCTGGCAAACAATAAACGAAGTGAGTAAAAGGAAGAGTACAACCAAGGGAAAATTGAAAGCTGCAAACCAACAGGAAAGAACAAAACTGTGGAAACAACATTTCGAAAATCTACTAGGAAACCCACTGAAAGTTACGCATGAAACAATCACCAGAATTATTCGTAAACAATTGGACATTAAACCAGGACCGTTCACTCTAGAAAAACTCGATTCTGTTCTCGAAAAATATAAAAATAGGAAAGCTGCAGGTTTTGACGAGATTCCCCCAGAAGTATGGAAGACCAGACAATTCAACGACATACTGCTCCGACACTGCAACGCAGTCTATAATCCAAATCCGATAGACAGATGGATGAAGGGATGCACCCCCCCCCTTCCCTCAAAAGGGTGACCTTGGATTAGCCAAGAACTACCGAGGTATAACACTTACATCCATAGCAGCCAAAATTTACAATGCCATACTACCAAAGCGCATAGAACCCAAAATCCACAACCTCACAAATATTGACTATCCGTAGAATCCTTGAAGGCGTACGGGAAAACACCTACAGGCGACATTACTATTTGTCGACTTTACCAAGGCCTTCGATTCCATTCACAGAGGGAAGACGGAACAAATCCTACTAGCATATGGCCTACCAAAAGAAGCCGTAGCAGCAATAACGATTCTCTATAGAAACACTAAGTGAATGTACGTTCACCAGATGGAGACATTGTAGCAGGAGTACTATAAGGGGACACGCTAGCACCATACCTCTTCATCATCTTCCTAGACTATGTGCTTAGAACATCGATCGATAAAATCAGAGAAAATAGCTTCGAGCTGACAAAGAAAAGATGCAGAAGGTGCCCCGCAAAAACAATTACCGACACCGACTTCGCCGATGACATAGCGATACTGGCAAATACGCCCGACCAAACCGAAACACTACTGCATAGTCTGGAACGAGCTGCCGCAAGCATTTGCATGTCAATGCACACAAAACTGAATACGTGCTTTAATCAAGCAGGTGACATTTCCACACAAGAGGGAACCTCTCTGAAACTGATAGACAAATTCACCTACCTAGTAAGCAGTGTCTCATCAACCGAAAAAGACATCGAAACGCGGCTAACGAAGGCATGGGCAGCTATAGATAAGCTATCGATCATATGGAAATCAAACCTGACCGATAAAATGAAACGCAGTTTTTTCCAGGCAGCGGTCGTGTCGATACTGCTGTATGGATGCACCACTTGGACGCTAACAAGACGGCTGGAGAAGAAGCTAGACGGCAATTACACAAGAATGTTACCAGCAATATTGAATAAGTCCTGGAGGCAACACCTCACAAAGCACCAACCATACGGCCACCTGCCTCCCATCACGAAACCTATCCAAGTTAGACGAACCAGACACGCAGGACTCTGCTGGAGAAGCAGAGACGAGCTCATAAGTGATGTACTCCTCTGGATCCCCACATATGGCCGAGAAAAGCAGGACGACCTACAAGAACATACACACAGCAGCTATGTAAGGATACGAGATGTAGCTCTAAAGACCTGCCACAGGCGATGAACGATAGGGAGAAGTGGCGAGAGAGGGTCAGGGATATCCGTGCTAGCGGCACGACATGATGATGATGATGAGGATGATAAACATCTTCATCAAAACCTGCCAACTGCACATTTTCCTTTGACTCTCTCTCTCTCTCTCTCTTTCTCTCCACCTCTCTCTCTCTCTCTCTCTCTCTCTCTCTCTTACCATCTGTCTCTGTTAGCTATTTCTCTTGATGAGTCCTCTAGGTAGCATCATGTGTCTATTCAGAGCTGATAAACCTACGTTTCTGCTGGTCGGCTGACACTGGTGTATCTATGTGTTGGAGTCCATGGGAAAATATCACTTATGAGTTGGTCCTCTCTTTTCCAGTTGTGCCACGCATATCAAATAATCCTATTTGCTTTGTTTGTCAGATGTAAGGTAATTGCTTGTCTGCTAATTGCTTGTCAGTTTCCGCTCCCAGGATTTATTCAAAAGCGCCCACAACATCTTTGTTTTGTTCTATTCTAGCTTTTTTTCCAAGCATTTTGTCGGCGTGTTGCAACCATACAGTGAAACTGACACAGCTATAGCAAGGAAGAATTCTTGTTTTATTTTATTTTATCTGTAAGATTACCGTATAATCGATAATCTGTTAATAGTAGTCTATACATTGCCTATGCGCATGTTGTCATCACTTTAAGTAGATGAGATATTGTTACCGAGGTATGTTAATTGGTCTACTAATTTCAGACGTTTTCTCTTTAATGAGATGTCATGGTCTTGATTAAAACGCATGGAATCTATTTCATCTAAGTTCCTGCCAAGACCAATGCTTCTGTTTGCCTGTTCCAAACTAAACAGAAGATATTCAACTTGAGCAACATATTTTGCGTAGTCTGCATCAGAAATAGTTTCTGCAGGACATCGTCTGTTTTTGTCTTTTTAGTGTGAAACCATTTTCTTCATTCGATCTATTGGCGTTCATAGTACATAGTCAAGGTGGATTGTAAATAGACATGGTGAGAGTCTAAAAGTTTGCAAGATTTTAACGACAATGTCAAAGAAAGCAGTATCACCATCAGGTGAGTGATTCATGGCACTCCTGTCTTCAGGCCGTTGTTATTGAATTCATTTTTCTGCTCACACGAACGTGTTACGTTGGAATAAACTGAATTATATAAAACCAGCGACTGCTGGGACTAAAAAAAAAAACCCACTGAAACAGTGTGACAGGCTACAGGATAACAAAAACTTACAAAACCTATCAGTTAAATAGATGATAATTTCTACGCTGAGATGCTTTATAAAAATTTAGTTGAATGTTGTTATTTGATTATTTAAATAAGTTACAATATAATTTTTCACTTACATTTTTTTCAACCCGAAGGTTTACACACGAAAAATATTTTAAAGCATAGGAAAGATTTAGATAAAAAATGATTCAAATATAAATGTTCAGTCTAATTATTTTTTTCTTTTCAAACAATTTCTTGTTACGCTGAGATGCTTTGTAAAAATTTAGTTGAATGTTGATTATTAATTATTTAAATGAGATACAATATATATTTTGAAATACATTTTTTCCCTTCTGAAATTTTATCCAAGAAAAATATTTCAAAATACAGGCAAGATTTAGATAAAATTGATCCAAAAATAAATTGCTATTTTTTCTTTCAATTTCTTGTTCTAAACAAATAAAGGTTTAAAAGATCTGTTTGTAATGGGATGCGTTTTAAAGACTAGTTATAAAATGAAAAAAAGAATTTTACGTTTGTCCCGGTTTCTTTTAAGAACGAGTGAAGAAACTTGCATGTAACGTTTTATCACATCTGATGATAATATTTTGAATAGATGAAGTTGAATTTGATATATGAAGCCGTGTTATATACTCACATAATAAATATGCTTATATGCACATATACATGTTCATGCAGCATCACAACGACACAATAAATAATTAAACAGACGCACAATGATAAAGTCACAAGAACAAACGACGCACGCAGGGAAGACGCAGGAAGACATCTTTATAAAATATTTTACCTCTCATCTTTATTTGTAAGTTTCGAAAGGGTTGTTCAAAGTTTGCGTGTGAGAGGGAGCTGGACGCCAAACATAACTGAAATATTTGGACCCCGAAGTTATGGCCGTCATCGTTGTGTCTTTCTCGTTCTCTCTGGCTGCTCAACCGAGCACTGAGAGTCCACTCTCCGGGGTGCTGGCTTTTCCAACTACTTCGCGTCTATGTCCGTCTGCAACTGTACTGCTTGTCCTCAACTCTACTCGCCTGTCTCCACTGGCTCGTTGGACCCAACTGACCGGAACTCAACTGTCCTCTGTTCAATTCGTCGGCCTTATATTACCTTCAAACTCCCACGCGGTGATATGGACACGCCTCCGCAACGTCTTCCGATATCTTGCGACCGGGATGTGTCACTTCCGCTTTCTTTGGAATGACCTGTGTGATCGTCATCGAGCGGAAATAACTGTCATCCAGTTCAGAGGTCACTCTCTTCCGGTGCGTCAGTCTATGAGAGTATAATGGGATTTTTTTAACCTCGTCCCATTTCATCAGCCAATTTCCGCCCACGCGATTTCCTCTCATAAATGCCATCAGAATGTGTCACTTCCTTCCGGTGCATTACCTTGAATGGTATTTTTGGCCGGATCAACTGGTCAAAACACAACAGCCGATATAAACAATTGATATGCAAATTTCCTTCTCAGATAAGCAGTATTTCAGCACGTTCTTGATTTAGGAAAAACATTAAAAAAAAAAACGATTTGTTTATTCACCAGTTGTATGTATGTATGTATGTATGTATTTATGTTAGCTTTTGCCCTGGTTCACTGTATATTCGGGCATTGTCTGTGATTCAGGCCCTTTACTTACGATTCAAGTAAATTATATTTTAGTTTTCTGAAAAGTTTTACAAATTTAAATACTAATACTGTGTTACACTCTCACCATATCATCATCTTTTCATGCCGTCTAATTTGGATAAGGGAGACCTCGGATTAGCCAAGAACTACCGAGGTATAACACTTACATCCATAGCAGCCAAAATATACATTGCCCTACAACGCAACCGCAGAGAACATAAGATTGACAGCATTCTTAGGAAGAACCGAAATGGCTTCCGGAGAAATAGATCCACGACCTCACAAATATTGACTATCAGTAGAATTCTAGAAGGCGTATGGGCAAAAATCTTACCGGTAACAATATTATTTGTCGACTTTACAAAGGCCTTTGATTCCATACACAGAGGGAAAATGGAGCAAATTCTACTCGCATATGGTCTACCAAAAGCAACCCTCAGAGCCATAATGATTCTCAATAGAAAAACCAAAATGAAAGTACGTTCTCCTGATGGCGACTCAGACTACTTCAACATTGTAGCAGGGGTACTGCAAGGAGACACATTTGCCCCATACCTCTTTATCATCTGTCTAAACTATGTGCTTAGAACATTGATCGATAAAATCAAAGAAAACAGATCCGAGCGGACTAAGAAAAGGAGCAGAAGTTACCCCACAAAAAAACAATTACCGACGCCGACTACGCTGATGACATAGCGATTCGGGCAAATGCACCCACCCAAGCCAAAACCCTACTGCATAGTCGGGAACGAGCTGCCGCATGCTTTGGCCTCCATGTCAATGCACACAACGGAATACATGTGCTTTAATCAAACAGGTGGCATCTCCAAACTAGGCAGTAGTTCTCTTAAACTAGTTGACTAGTTTACCTACCTAAAAAGCAGTGTCTCATCGACCAAGACAGGCATCGACACGCGACTTACAAAGGCATGGACAGCTATCAATAGGCTATCAGTCATATGGAAGTCAGACCTGACCGATAAAATGAAACTCAGTTTCTTCCAAGCAGCGATCGTGTCGATACTGCTATATGGATGCACTAAATGGACGCTAACTAAAAGTCTGGAGAATCCTGCGAGCAATATTGAACAGGTCCTGGAGGCAGCAACCCACAAAGCTGCAGCTGTACGGCTACTTACCACCCATCACGAAAACTCACCATATGATCACTATATATATATATCTATATATATATTGCAACGGTTATTGATTATACTTATGGGTTATGTGATGTAATATTCATAGGCAGGTAATAAAAATGATGTTATGTTTTGGATAGTTTTTGCAATCATAATAATAATAAAAAATATAACAATTATACTCATAATGGCCTCTGGCAAAACTTCTGGGTGCTCATAATGTAATGATTCGAATAAATAGTACTGACAATTATTGACAATACTAAAAATATTGCTTACACTTACGGGCAATACTCGTGGCTAGTCATGTGATAATGTGGGAAAAATAGTACTTATGGTCGGTGGCTAATTAAAACAGTGGCTGTAACATATGATGGATAATATGTTTAAACTGGTAGTGTATGGTGAAAGGACAAGGGGAAACATTTACTGACTGATATGATCATAGATGGCAGGAATGAATTTAAATATGAAAATATTTAAAAAACGTGAGTTAGTTGGTATAAATTCTTAAATAATCTTTGTTTGAAGGTTACCTTCGTTGCGCCTCTGTAGGATTTTGTTTGTTTATATATATATATATATATATATATATATATATATATATATATATATATATATATATATATATATATATATATAACTTGGTACCCTTTATATTTAACTTCATTTTTAAATCATTCGTCCATTCTGTGATCACAAAGATATTAAGAAAAAATCATATTCACACTTTTTCAAAATAGTTTTAAAACATTAAATGATTTGTTTTTACCCAACTAATACTGTAATAGTTTATGACGGAAACTTCGCATATAGATTTTGGCATTCATTTCTTTTCAAAATATTCATCATGATAAACTTAAGTATTTTTAAAAGTTAGTTTTCTTCAAGGAAAACAATTGAATTTAGACTTTTACCAAAAAAACAATAGATATAATTTTATTGCAATTTGTTCTGTAAAAATATTTTATTAGTTTGACTTCTGAAACTTCAAGTATCGAGACTTGAACATTTCAATGTGTTTCAGCTTTTAAAAATGATCGATGCAACACTACTGTCAATATCCCTGAGATATAGATTTTACATTAAATATTTAGAGAACAATTATTCTCATGATATTCTTGAGATAACCACACAATTTTTTCTTTGGTGAATAGATCAATAGCTTTTTCCCAACGAAATAAATCAAGAACATTGTTATTATTCGCATGAATTGGTAAATCTTTAAAGGAAATTACTCGAAAAATTGGCCAGTCTCTGTGACGTAGTGGCTAACGTACTCGACTACAACATTAGAGGAAGTGAGTTCAAACTCCAAGTATTCTATTACGTTCACCCTTGAAATTAGTGCGAATCCTTTGTTCCCAAATCTGTAGGTTAAATATTACCACTAGAGTTCTTCTATGAGGATTGATTTGCAATTAATCTGATAAGGCTGATATGCGCGATTAAATGAAAAAACTCAACCAAAAGCAACAAAAATGACTTTGTATAATCGTAATTTGTAAATTTTAAAGTGTCTCTTTTAGTATTTTATTAAAAGTCATTTTTTAAGTTAATATATTGTGCACTAAAAATGTTCACTTTCATAAGGTCTGCAATGGAATACTTTATCCTTCTTTGCATTATTTTCATATGGTCACTGATGGAATACTTTATTTTCAATTCATTATTTATATATGATTACTGGTGGAATACTTTATTCTTCTCCTCATTACTTTTATATGGTCACTGATCGAATACTTTATCCTTCTCTACATGTTCTTCAAACTAATCGTATCAGATGTCTCTCATTAGGAATCAAATGACAAAAAGATTTCTGGACATACATAGTGTTCATTTCCCTAGCGTTCATTTCCTAACTGTTAGAATGGTTCAAATTCTTAATCAGATATTCAATTCTTCAAATATTTCCCCAGGTTTCCATGTACCCCAACGTTGATAAGTAAACCTCTTTAGCTTTGATATTGTCTTTAAACGTTCTCTTGCAACTTATAAATATTTTCCAGCTTTCAACTTCCTATAATGTTAGCAATATTCTTTTACGCCACTTGAATCGCGAATCTGGTTAATGAAAATCTCCATGATAATCCCAAATTCACATCTTGCCGAATTTAACAAGACTGTCATTTGTTTTCAGTCTGTCAAATTTTGAAGTGTTCATTGGGGCTGTTCTAAGCTCATTAACAATAGTAACTTTCCAGGCCAACAATTTTTTCTCTAACAAGATCTTGATATTTTCCACATGGCTAACTTTTTAGATGGAACGGTATATAAAAAGTGTCTGAGATCAAGGAAAGGTGATTATTATAAACGTCAATAAATCATAAATATCTATACCATTTCGACATCGCAATATCAAAAATTTACAAAAAATTTGAAATGAAAAAGAACATCAACCTTCTTAATGAGAAAGGCTTGTCTTCAATGGTTATGAATATTAAAACAATTGTTTTTATACCGATTCAATAATAAAAGAAATGTGATTATTATGATAATTACAGTGATTAAATCAGTTTAGCTTCTGATTAGCAAGCGAAACTTTATTTTTATGAACTTTCGACGATTCATTTTTGAGGAGCATTGGCTTAAATAACAAAAAAAAAAAAAGGAGTTTTCAAGAATATTGTTAATATAAAGCATTCATATTGATCTGTTGATTCTAGATTAGGTCCTCTCTATCAAATTATCTTCATGAAGAAACTTTGACAACGCAGAAATTCTTTTAAAAGAATTTACAAAACACCTAACGTAATTCAGAATTGTTGAGCCGAACAAAAATATTCACTTGTGATATTGAGAAAGAGAAAAAAATCACATATGAACATACGATAAGTAGGTGTAGATTAAGAAAACAAATTAAGGGAAATGGAATGAACTTCTGGGATTGATAGCACAATAATTCCAATAACGAATCGGAATAATCATTCTTAGCAAAGAGAAATAAAAAAAAGAACTCGTTTTCCTATTCTTTTAATTTCTATTGTTTCTCTCTATTTTTCTAAATAAGAAATATATTTCATATGAATGGCTCGAGGTATTTATGAGGGATGATATTAAATGTTAGCATGGCTTTGTCATTGAATAACCCATGAAGGTTGATATGTCATTAAACAAAGAAAGTGAAGCTAAATTTTAGCTGTTCGAATTTGCATAGTGAACTCAAAGACATTCGTCAAGGTTGTCAAATGTCAGAGTTTATTGAACCGTCAGGTTTTAAAATCTATTCTGACGTTTCAGAAGTCAAAGGAATATATGGTCGTTGCTACATGCGTAAATCGGTAAGAAGATAAAACTCTAATTTGATAAAGAATTGTTTACCTTCATGGTGAGCCATTAGCAAGTGGATTAAAAATTCGAGGCAATAGAAAAGTGAAGAGATATCCGAACATCAGTAAGAAAGTGATGCAATCTCAGCTAGATTGTGCACTTCTTTACCCGGTAATTTTTTAAAATTGGAATATTTGATATGAATTATCACTCTTAGGGATATATTTATCATTTTTTTTACTAAAAAAAATATCGGGCTATATTTAAGAAAAAAGCCACTTTACATTTATCCAAGTATTTATAAGTCAGAGCCATATCTAAGGCATTTTTGTGATTAAGTATATGTGCTGCAATTTGAATTTCAGCTTTTGCTGAAAGATAAAATATTTGCAGCTTTATAAATTAATAAAAAGTTGCTAATTTGAAGACAAGTTACCGAATGGAAATTAAAGCAGATAAGTTGAATTTAATCTTGATAAATAATATCTAAACGTTATTCCAATCATTTACCTCAGATGAACACATATATTTATATGATTGTGAGACTTGCATATGAACTAGCAATGAAATTTCACACACACACACACACACACACACACACACACACATATATATATATATATATATATATATATATATATATATATATATATATATATATATAAGGGGTGCATTCAATAGGTTTCCAGACTATTTTGTACGGGCATTTAATGTTGTCGTAGACTCTTGAAAATTCACTATGTTATTGCTATATATGTTATGAGATGAGAGACCAATTTTTTATGATTTCAGGTTCAAATGAACAGCTACAGCAGCAATTTGAATACACCCTACTAAATCCTGATTGTCACTGCTGGTGATTTTCAAAAATGCAATCTGGACGTGAGGACACTTTAGAAGAACGATATGCTATAAAATTCTGTTTTAAACTTGGAAGTAATGCTACAGAAACGTATGGAATGCTTCAGACTGCTTTTCTTGCATGAATCGAGCATTAGTTTTTGAGTGGCATAAGAGATTCAACGAAGTCAGGGAGTCTGTGAGAGATTATGAGAGGGGTGGGAGGAGTATGGAAGTAAATACACCAGAGTTGATTGGCCAAAGGGTTAGGGTTAGGGTTACTATGTTGAGGTTTTAAGGGAGTTCAGGAAGATATTCCGTCGGAAGAGGCCAACACTCTTCAAATCGGCTCAGTGGCATTTCTGCCAGGACAATGCACCAGTCCACAACTCCATTTTTCTCACAGACTATTTGACCAAGATAGGCATCAAAACAGTTCCTCACCCTTCCTAAAGTCCAGACCTTGCTCCCTGTGACTTTTGCTTATTCCCAATGCTCAGAAGCTGTCGTTATGAGACAAATGAGGAGATGAAAGAGGCTGTGACGAAGGTCATTGACACGCTTACACAAGAGGACTTCCATGGGGCCTTCCAGAAGTTGTTCGAACGGCAAAATATATACATTGCAGCCGGTGGAGATTACTTGGAAAGGGGACTAGAGTTTCATGTGTGTAATATCAATAAAATTGCCAATACAAAAAAGTCTGGAAACGTATTTAATGATCCTCGAACACACACACACACACACACACACACACACACACACACACACATATATATATATATATATATATATATATATATATATATATATATATATATATATTAGCATGGACACTTATCTGCGACTTCAAGTTTTATGCTGTTTTTTTCACAACAATCATCCGGCAGAGAAATAATGATTGTCAAATAAACAGATAAGTAGATAATTATCCACGCTATTATATGTATATAAAAACTAATTCATATTTATCTGTAATTATATGATTGCTCTATCACAAATAGTGAGCACTCTCTAGTGAAATTCTTACAACCATACAATGTTGAATTTATATATATATATATATATTATATATATATATATATATATATATATATATATACAAGATGACTAAAAGCAATAAAGCCAATAGTACTTGTTTTGTATTACACATGTTTTATTGATAAAACTATTTTCTACCAAAGGTCATCGTTAGGAGAAAGTTTTTTGTTTTTTTTGAGAACTTTTAAAAATGTTTTCAAAATGTTTTATATTTTATAAGAGAAGCGATGGAAAATTAAGTATTTATAGAGCATGTGTCTGTGCACGCACGTTCGTATGGGCATAAGAAAAATTAATAACTTTGAAAGAATTTGAAGGAATATTCACATAATAAAAAGTTTCTTTTATTAATAAACTTCATCAAATAATGATTAGAAATATTTCTTTTTCGGTAGGAATGTTGGAAAAACTAAACTTACAACGTGGTTGTCACAGTATCTTATCAAGGAACACCGATTATTTTGTGTCTTTAGAATGTGGACGTGAAAATATTCGAAACTTTGCTGAAAACCACTGTTTAAGCAATGGAATTTGAAATTTCGAAGATACGAGTGTTGTTTGTGAAGAAATAAGGCGAACTTTTTGTTTTCATATCAATTTTTCTTGAAAGAATTATATGTTAAAAAATTTCCGGATGTTGTTCGAATGTCTGATACTGCCAAAATAATATAGGATTCGGTTAATTGATGTTGTTTGTAAAAATCATGACGTACCCTTTTGAATTAAGATGAGCAAAAGAAGAAACAACAACAACACATAACCCGTAGTTCTTTGTCAATATCAAGAAATAAAAAATGACTGAGAATTCTTAAAGGGGCTCGATGAATGTTCCAAAAAAGTCAAGAAAGACTTATTTCAACAACCAGTATCAAAATCAACCAAAGTAATTAAGAAAAACATCAATCAAAAATGTATAAATAAAAATGGGAAGAAAAACAACAATATGGATTCCTCGAGCGACAAATTAAGAAAGTTGCATTAAAAAGAACCGGGAGATTTGTAAGAAAGGAAAACATAAGAAAAGAAGATAAATTTAATAGCTGTGCAAAATAGAACAACAAGAACTTATTATCTCAAAGGGAACATTGATAATACGCAACAGAATTGCAAGTATTTGTTCAATAGGAACAGTGATGAAACGGTTAATAATATTATAAGCGAATGCAGAAAAACGGCACAAAAGGAATTCATGGTTAAACAAGACTTGGTGAGAAAGGTGATCAGTTAGAAATTTTGCTTGAGACTGAAATTTGATAAAACTAAAAAATGGTTATGCGCCAAATATGCTAGAAAATGTGACCCATAAAATTGTGTGGGTACAAACGGGTTACCCTATCCCTTCCAGAAAACCATTCCAAAACAGAAAAGAACATCATCTCGTGAATTTTGCCGTTCCATCAGACCACACAACGAAAAAAAGAAAATAACTGACAAATACACAAAACTTGATATCAAGATGAAAAAGATGTCGAACATGAAGCCGACACTGATAGCATTTGCATTTGGTGCATTTGGAACTATCCTTAAGGTGTTGAAAACAGACTGGAGAAATTGGATATCTGATGAAACTTCAAGACGATCTAGTTCACAGTACTGTTAAGATGAACTAAAATTCTTTGATGAGTCCAGATCTAAAAACATTTGCTCTCACTCATACTTCTGCTAAAAGGCACCAGTTAAAACTTAGTATGATAAACTTGCATAAAGTGAAAATAAAGATATATATATATATATATATATATATATATATATATATATATATATATATATATATATTTATATATATATATGTATTACAATAATAATCATTTCATGTTGATTAATTTATCATCTATCCTGTAACTGTGTTCATACAATCAAACATAAAATGAAAGGCCAACTTTCAAAAAAAAAAAAAAATTAAATATTTCTCGCCAGTAACACAAACGTAGAAAATAACATAAAACCATAACCCACCGAGTCAGTTGGACTTAGATTACATTGACTGTATCCCCCATCGAGGGGTAAGATTATCATTAAGAAATTACCTTTCTATACTATGACACTAAACTATGTTTGATGAAACTCTGTAGTTTTCTATATTTATAAATCTCATAAGCGAGAAATCCTGTGTGTCAACACTCTTCAAAATTACATCTCTCTCTCTCTCTCTTAATCTCTCTCTCTCTCTCTCTCTCTCTCTCTCCTTATATATATATATATATATATATATATTGATTATTTCGGTAGACTAATTAAAATCAACCTGATAACTAATTGTTAGATTAAAGTTTTAAGACAGAATGTAATGAGTAAAATTATCAAAAATTATGCGTGTTAACATGTCAGTTATGAATACCATCACCCTTTTATTAAGTTCCATTCGTTTGTGGTCTAATAACTAAGTTTAAATTCATTTATTGCTTGTTTCTGGAATATGAAAAACTTGTACATTTCACTACCGGTGAAAATATTTTCTGTTAGGTTACAGCAAATGTTAAATAATAGATTGACAAAATCTTTTATTTCGTATGAACTGAAGAGTATTCAAAAATTTATAAACTCTTGTGCTCTGAAAGAGATTGTTATGTCCAGTTGAAGTCAATTGAGTTTGATTATCACGTTGTCACAACGGAACACAGTTGAGTGCTTGGTTCTAATAAGAATTTTAAAGGCATATAAATTTTAGAAGTTAAAATTAGTTTTTTACTTTTTAGTTAGTAAGTGAAAGTTAGTCGAGACCCACAGATTAGCAAATTTTGTGAAGTCAATTTTTTACGTCAGTTTTCTGGAGAGTTAACTCCCCTTTCATGCGGTTGGGAATTTAAAAGTCGTCCGAAATTAGGAAGTCAGTGATAAAGGAACGTTTGGACTGAAGTAGATGTCTTCGTCTTTAGTCTTTGTTGTCCAAAAAGAATGGAACAGGGAAGAGAGTAAAAGAAGATGACAATTTTTCTTTCGAAAGAACCGGTAGTTGGTTTTGTTTTCAGGATTGATTGATAGATTTTACCGTCATGTCAAACCGTCTAGCGTTATTCTAAGCCAAGCGATTACAGAATCTACCAAGAGCGGACCTCGGAGTAATGGCAACGAAAGTGTACTCCACAATCGCACAGTTCAAAACTGGAACCACACAATCAAAGGCAGTTTAGTGTCATGCACAAGACACCAATTTTTTTTAGGAAGGATACCCTTCTTCAGGAGATACAGTCAGTGTGTTCTAAGACCTACCTACGGGGAATATTTCTTCTAACATATGTTACACAAAACGAATAAAGCAAGGATTACAATGGTTGGCTTTTAAAGAACACAATCTTTTTTCTGCAGTTTCACATTTTTTCGTATTATACTAAGCTTATTAAATATCGATATTTTCAATAAGAATTAAAAATAATCTTTTTGTCTGCCAATGTTATAATCCCCTTTTGTATCTGAAACATTGATCTTCGTACTGTATTCCTTGTTGCATCCACAGAATTGAGTAAAATAAATAAAAGCGTTACCTTGGTGGTTTTTTTGGCGAACCTCGTTTGTATCTTAACTTTTCGCCCGTTCGTCGGAAGACTTTTTGTTTAACTCCTGTGCCACGTCTGAAAAAAACATTTGGTTGTTCGAGTAAATGCATATATATTTGAAGTATAAAGTAAGATGGAAAAAGAATAAAACTTATAACACAGAGTTTCAGGTTTTCACGTATGACATATTGAATTCTAAGTCATGCAATATCTGCTGAATACTAGCTCTCCTGAGGATCAATAATAACCTGAAGCTTTTCAGATTTCACTTCATTTAATTTTACATATTAAAAAAAGCTTTTAACATTAAATTTTAATCATCATCATCATCATCATCATCTCGCGCTGGTAGCACGGATATCCCTGACCCTCTCTCGCCACTCCTCCCTATCGTTCATCGCCCTAGGTAGGTCTTCAGGACAACATCCTGTATCCTCACATAGCTGCTGAATGTACGTTCGAGCTGGTCGTCCTGCTTTTGCGCGGCCATGTGTGGGGATCCATAAGAGTACATCTCTTATGAGTTCATCTCTGCTTCTCCAGCAATGTCCTGCATGTCTGGTTCGTCTAACTTGAATAGTTTTCGTGATAGGGGGCAGGTGGCCGTACAGTTGGTGTCTTGTGGGGTGTTGCTGCCAGGACTTGTTCAGGATTGCACGCAGCATTCTTGTGTAATTGCCATCTAGCTTCTTCTCCAGTCGTTTTGTTAGCGTCCATGTAGTGCATCCATATAGCAGTATCGATGTGACCGCTGCCTGGAAGAAACTGCGTTTTATTTTATCGGTTAGGTCTGATTTCCATATAATCGATAGCCTATTGATAGCTGTCCATGCTTTCGTTAACCTCGTTTCGATGTCCTTTTCGGTTGATTCGACGCTGCTTCCTAGGTACGTGAATTTGTCTACTAGTTTAAGTGGGGTTCCTTCTAGAGTGGAGATGTCCCCCGTTTGGTTATAGCACATATATTCCGTTTTGTGTGCATTAACATAGAGGCCTATGCTTGCTGCTGTTCGTTCCAAACTATGCAGAAGTGTTTCGGCTTGGTCAGGTGTATTTGCCAGTATCGCTATGTCATCGGCGTAGTCGGCATCGGTAATTGTTGTTGCGGGGTATCTTCTGCTTCTTTTCTTCGTCAGTTCGAAGCCATTCTCTTTGATTTTGTCAATCGATGTTCTAAGTACGTAGTCTAGACAAATGATAAAGAGGTACGGGGCCAGCGTGTCCCCTTGTAGTACTCCTGCTACAATGTCAAAGTATTCTGTGTCTCCATCCGGTGATCGTACTTTTACTTTAGTGTTTCTATAGAGAATCGTTATTGCCGCTACGGTTTCTTTAGGTATGCCGTACGTTAGTAGGATTTGTTCCATCTTTCCTCTGTGAATGTAGTCGAAAGCCTTGGTAAAGTCGACAAATATTAATGTCGCTTGTAGGTTCTTTGCCCGTACACCTTCAAGGATTCTGCGGATGGTTAATATTTGTGAGGTCGTGGATCTATTTCTTCGGAAGCCATTTTGATTTTTTCTAGGTATGTTGTCGATTTTGGGTTCTATTCGGTTTCGTAGTAGGGCATTGTAGATTTTGGCAGCTATGGATGTAAGTGTTATGCCTCAGTTGTTTTTGGCTAATCCGAGGTCCCCCTTTTTAGGGAAGGGGCGTATGCCTCCCTTCATCCATCTATCTATCGGATTTTGATTGTATACTGCGTTGCAGTGTCGGAGCAGTATGTCGTCGAATTGTCTGGTCTTCCATACTTCCGGGGGAATCTCGTCCAGCCCTGCAGCTTTCCTATTTTTAATTTTTCTGAGAACCGAGTCGAGTTCTTCTTGTGTGAACGGTCTTGTTTAATGTCTAATTGTTTGCTAATTATTCTGGTGATTGGTTCATGCGTTATTTTTGGTGGGTTTCCAAGTAAGTTTTCGAAGTGCTGTTTCCACAGTTTTTTTCTTTCTTGTTGGTTTGCTGCTTTAAGTTTTGCTTTGGCTGTGTTCTTTCTTCTGCTCACTTCGTTTATTGTTTGCCAGGCTATTCTAGATTGTCTATCTTCCACCGAGTCTCTAATCTTATCTATCTGATTTTGAATGTATTCTGTCTGTTCCTTTATATATATGCCTGCTAATTGATATTGTGCCGTTTTAGTTTTAAGGCATTTGTGTTTGTTGGGTTTTTTCGATAGTTTTTGGAGGCTGTTTTCACCAGTGCACGTTTTTCTCTCACCGCTAAAGTTTCCCATGGGACTCTATATTTAGTTTTAATTTTTGTTGGAATGTATTTTGCTGCTGCCTCGAGGTGTGCATTGACGAAATTTTTGTATTCGTCGTTTGGTGTACTTTTTTCCGTCTTTTCTTGTACTGTTTCGAATCTGTTTCTTAATTCTAATACGTATTTATCTCTTATATCTTTGTTGTTTAATAGGGCCCAGTCATAGTGTTTGGTGGTCGCTGTTCGTTTGGTGTTTTTTCGTAGGCTTAACCGTATTTTCGCCGTGACTATTCGGTGATCGGTGGACACACCCTCAAAAGAGGAGTATGCCTCGCAATTCAGTGCACTATTTTTCCATTTCTTGTTTATAAGGACGTAGTCTATCTGAGCTTTAGTATTGTTTGTGTACGTGTATGTCCATAGTTTGCCCTCTCTTTTTTGGTAGTTTGTATTGAGGCATGCTAATCTATTTTCTATCATGAAATCTGTTAGATGTTGCCCATTCCTATTTGACGTGTTGTGGAGGCTGTATTTGTTGTTTCCGTTTTTCCCGATTTGGGCATTCATGTCTCCGCCAATGACTTACATGTTGTGTTTCGGGATGCTACGCACTAATGAGGATAACTCATCGTAGAAGGTGACTAGTTCATTTTCTTCACTAACATTGGTGGGGCTGTAGCATGAGATGATTGTTGCTCTAGGGTTTCCGTTAAATGTAGCTGCCATCATTCTAGGTTGTATTTTCTCAACGCTATTAAGCGTTTTTAATGCTCTAGGTCCTATAAGTAATCATACCCCTCCTACAGCGGCGTTGACAGAGTTTTTCCATGAGGATACAGTGACGAGCGACCACCCATTGCCAGTTTCGTGATATTTGATATCTTCGGTGTGCGTGTATCTGTGTTCTTGTATGCATATTATGTCTATCTTATGTTCTTCGGCCGATGCGATTAGCTCTGGGACTTGTCCTATTCTATTTAAGGTTCTTACGTTAAATGTGGCTATTTGTAGTGTTTGCTTGCATTTTAGTAGTTTTGAATGATATATATATATATATATATATATATATATGTGTGTGTGTAAGTGTGTGTGTGTGTGTGTGTGTGTGTGTGTGTGTGTGTGTGTGTGTGTGTGTGTGTGTGTGTCGATGTAGTTCGACATACAAAGGCAAGACTTGTCAGCGCTTTGAAGTGAGAATTAGACAGCATGTACCCAGAGTTATTTAAACAAAAGGCCGACACCGGGCATTCCCAGGCAATGGATTCGGCTATTGGTGAGCATTTGCTAACCATAAATAGTTGCAGGACTAGCAATGAAGATGACTGCTTTTCTGTTCTGCATAGAGCCAGAGACAAAATTCATCTTAAAGTCTTAGAGGCGATTTATATCGCTATAAATCGCCCCCCTCTATGCAGACAATTAAGCAGTCATATTCTAAATATTTTTGGGAAAATGTTGGAGACTGGGGTGACTTGAATCTTTTTTTCCTAGTCCCTTCAATCGAATTATTTAATTTGTACCCCATTTTTAATTATTTTTCTGCTGACTAAGCTTGACAAGTGCCGGACGAAAGGGCCCTCGTTGTTTTATTGTTTTAAAATAGATTCCCCCTTTTACCAATGATTTCGTTATTCATTTGTTTATATACATTTTCATGTACCAAATATATATATATATATATATATATATATATATATATATATATATGAGGTAGAAGGAGCTCTGGTCAAATGAAAAAGCTGTTATGAAGGAAACTCTTCTCGTAGTTGACTCCAAAATAAAAACTGAAAAAGAAAACCATCAAAACTATGCAGACTTAACGGTATTCTTTGTAAAGTTTAAGAGAAAGTACTCAGAAATAAGACATGCAGTTTTCATAGTAAAAAATTATCTTGCTATGCTTATTACTGGACTGGCGTTATATAGACACAGAACGTGACATCAGTGTCGTATAAGGTTATGTCACAACAATACAATGACCTTCAAATGTTTTATTTTCTTATCATCTTATGGATCTTGTATATTGTCAACCAGTTGAATTAGATATTAATCTGGATGATTGAGTTGTAACTTGGGTGATAAAGATTATTATCATCTGTTAAGATTTGGCAGTTAATACACACACACGCACACACACACACACACACATATATATATAAATATATATATATATATATATATATATCGAAGAAATATGGATTGGGAACTAACATTTCTAAGTGTATGTATACTTTAATGTTTTGATAATTTACTAGTTTATTTAGAAAATACGTGCAATTCTTTCCTTATCCTTGAACAGATATTAGAAAATTTATTCACGTGTTTGTTTTGGCAACTTATCTAAAAATGCAACCTTACTCATATTCACATTCTGGATAGGACAAGCTAATTTTTCGGGTAAAAAACGTTTACTCCATCTCTATACATCGGCTATACTTAGGTAAACTGACCAAGGAGAAGCAGAAATCTCTATTCAAAAGAAAAGACTGATATAAACTTCCTTACGCATAGGTTTTCGGAATATTTAATGAAAAAAGAAAATAATGAAGGCATTATGGTATAATCGGATGCTTTATAGAATTTTGAAGTTTCTTATAACAAAATATCTGATTAGTAAAACTCTTCTGATTATCAATGTATTCTATGCAACACATTTTTCACTTTGGATCCCTCTATATTTTGACTGTGTAATACTGTTTAGGTGTCTAGGATAGAGTTGTATCTTCTCAGAAAGGACCCAACGTAATACTTATTTTTTTACCCGCATGTGAGGAAATATTTTATGAAAACGTTATCATTATAATCAATAAGTATATTTAGACGATTGACCTCATCTTTACTGTTATACTCACAACGTTTCGGGCGATATATCCTTCAGCCTTCTTCAAGTGTTTCATATTGAACTTGGAAGCCCACATAGAATCTAGAATTAAACCCTTCATTTGGACCGCTGGGGATGACTGTTCTAATTCAGTCAACCACGACCGGGTATAAGTGTAAAAGTTATAGCAATTATTTCTTGTTGTTGGGGTTGAACATGCAACCTCCAGAAGATATCACTCAGAAGCACATTCCAACTAAACGACTTATCCACTGCGCCGGAATGTCCTTGCCGGACAATTTGGATTGAATTTTTGGGACTAATAAACCTAATGTCTCCATAATGTTTTTTTTTTCACCATAGTTGATATTGCAATTTTTTGATCGAGACATTTTTATTAATGGTTCCCAAATCTTATCTATTTCTATATTTAGTCAACCCAACAAGTCACTTGAGCTTAACAAGTGTGCCGTTTCTTTGAGACGTCTTATCTTGCTGTGTTTTTCCCAGTCAATTATTTTAGCTTGATTTCTGAAGGGCAGATCGTCTCCTTTTTCCTTACATATATGGTCAGCCATACCCGACTTTTTAATTTCTGCCCGACATATCAATTTCTCGCCGACATACTGCTTTTCGGTGTTCATCTAGCCTTACTTTTAGTGGGTTGCATCTCTCGCCTTTATATACTCTACTGCAATTGCATAGGATGGAGTAGACGCAGTTCTTGTTCATATTGTATTTTATTAAAGACTTGACTCGGCTGATATTTTTAAAAAATCGTGCAGCTAGTGAATATTGTCCTGATATCATATAGGCTGCGTACCTTTTGATTTTTTTCAGATAGGCCTCTGACATAGAGCAAACAGAAAATAATAAAATGTGGGTTTTTCTTCTTCAGTCATCATTTTGGCTGGTCGGGAGGATTCTGATATCATTTCAACTTCTTCCTTCCGAGATTTTCTCTATCCAGAAAGAATGAAGATGACTGTTTTTCTGTCCTGCACAGGGCAAGAAATAAATCCCATCTCAAATTTCTAGAGGCGATTTATATTTCATTGAATCGCCCCTCTCTGTGCAGGCAGTTAAACAGCCACACCCTTGATATATTTGGGGAACTTCTGGATACAGGGGTTACTTAAATTTTTTTCCCCTCTATCTGGCCATTCTACTTATATATTATTGATATATACCCCGTTTTTATTTAAATTTTCCGGTGTCCTTACCTCGAAAAGTACCGGACGAAAAGCGCCCTTTGTTGTTTAATAGTTTTACTTAGTTCCCCTACTATAATCACCAATGGTGTCTCTACTTATAGTATTGTGGAAAATATATTCTTTCAAATGAGAAACATTTCCTCATTTCGACGGCCGAAGCTGAAATCAGAAACCTTGAGAAAACTCTGTCTCTCTCTCTCTCTCTCTCTCTCTCACACACACACATACAGACACACACACACACACACACACACACACACACACACATATATATATAACCCCAAACACTCACAAATGCACAGTCTCTCTCCAATCGCAGGATAAACCAATAACCAATCACATCTGTTCATTCTTGGGAAGGAAAAATTCATGATCCTCAATGATAGCGTTTTTTTTTAATTACACAAATAATTGATTCAATGAATGAGTCATCCATCTTATTATTCTTGTTATGAGTTGTTCACGTTCTCCTCTGACGTTTTGTTTGCATCACGTTTTCTTTAAGATTCCATTGAAAACTTCGAATTAACATTGACCCTTCGTTAAAGGTTTTATACTCTGGTCCTCAATAATTTTATGTGCAAGTACTTTTGTATCAGGTCAACTAAATCCTACTATATAACCCGTTCACGGAGGAAAAAGAAGAAAATACAAACATTGTCCTTTTATAGATGTTGCTACCCGCATGAAAATGGGGATATAATATGATCTGTAAATAATAATGTACTCATCTGAATTTCTATTCAAAGAATCCATTATGACACCATGTCGATGAGGCTTAGAATACGCAGACTATTTCCCCAGTTGAGAGGAAAGACCCCACCACCACCACAAAAGTGTGTCTTATTTATGACACTAAATTGTGTCCAATTGTGAGGCCTCATTTTTGGAGATCTGATGAGTGGGAGTTACAACTTCCTTTCCTCATTACCTCCATGTCAACTCTAATCCAGAGTGGTAGTATCTATTAAAGTCCTATCCATGGGTCAAACTGATCTGTTTAGAAATCATCAGTATGAGGTAAGAACTCTTAATACCATAGAACTATAAATTATTCGTATTAAGAATTGTTACTTAAATGTATAACTGTTTATTAAGGCTAATTATTATTATAATTATTATTAGTTAAAACCATATTACTAAGTTCACACAAATGACTCTAATTAAATAGAAATAATTAAAATCATTAGTATTAGATAGGAATACTTGAAACCAAACGTGTGCAAATTGTTTGTATTGGATATAAAAACTTGATATAGTTGTGTGTAATTGCACAAAATAGAAAAACGAAAGTTAATTAACGCAATTCTAAAGCCTCCAGACCTCTTTAACCGTATACAGATTGATATGTCTTCAAAGTTAATTTATCAACTAATTCCTTATGAGTTAACTCTTAAAACCATAGATCCTACTTAATTCCCATGGTCTCCCTAATATTGGGCTCCTTTCTAAAAATACAAAAGGTATTCTGTTCTTTAAATGGTTGTTTGGTTGTGTTGTTGCTTTGTTATAATGATGAAGGCATGAGAATCCTCCGCTTTGAATTCAGATCAATTAGGTATATATACGTTTCGGTAGCTATACAGAGACTAACTGTTCAGGTTATAAGAGTTAAGAAAGGGTTATCTTGCTGCCTTTAACACAAAACAAATTTGTGAGAGTTCTGTGAACTTAAAGGATTAATTAAAGTGTGGTATTTTGACCTTCGGCCCGGGCAAACATGCCATTCCAAAGATAGCGGAAGTGACACATCCCAATGGCCATTAATCGAAAGAGCTCGCCCAGGTGAGTTCGGCTGATAATACGGGACAAGGAGAAGGTCCCACTGTGCCGCTATAGACTGATGCACCGGAAGAGTGTGACCTGTGAACTACATTACAGTTATTTCCGCTTGATGACGATCAAACATGCCATTCCAAAGATTGAGTGGGCGATTGAGTGGGCGTTGAACCATTATATAATTCTGTCAAGACAAGAAGTCAGACAGTTGGAGTTGGAGTAGAGACGAGATGTTGTAGGGAAAGCCATACTAGGCCAAAGGGGCTCGGGGCCCCCAATTGAGTTGGGGTCTTGAGAAGTTGCTGATAAGATGCAGTAAAGAAAGCTATCATCCAGTGGAGAGCTGGGCCCCTGGGCCTCCGGTTGAGCAGCCCTGGAGAACGAGAAAGACACAACGCTGTTCGGTCTCCACGCAAACCTTGAGTAACCCTTTTCGAACCCTTACAATAAAGTGAAAGGTACATATTTTTCTAAAGAAGTCTTCGCTCGTCGTTATTCTGTGCGTCAATATGTATCCTGCATGAACATGTATATGTGTATATAAGCATATTTATTATATGACTATATAACAAAAGGATAAAAACAGCACTGCCCAGCGTTACGATTTTCCAACGTACTTTTCTTATTCTAAAACGTGAAACAGAAGAACGAGCTTCAAAGATACTAAATATGTAATTGCAACTCGAATATCATATCAAAAGAAGGCGTGGCTGAACGATTTAAAAATTTTATTCTTTATACAACTTTGTAACTTTCTTACTGGAATTGTTTTCTCGCGAGAGAAGAAAAACTTCATTTATAATCTTCGATGCCTGTGTAAAAACTGCATGCAGGAGAGACCGACAGTCCCCTTAGATATAGAAATACCATCAACTCGAGCGAAATGGAAGACCTAAAAGGAGAAGGGTAGACATTAACCTCACTGGGATGAAATCCAAATAATAGACAGAGAAATGAAAGAATTTGTCTATATAGAAATTTTGGCAACCTAAATGAAATTATTGTAAATTTCAACATGGTGTAACTTTCGTTACTCAACAGGAAACTGGCAGTGTATACTTTGTTTAACAAAGGAAGCGAAAACATCTTAATATTAAAAATTCTGGAAGAAGCTGTCATGCCTACATTGCTAAAAGCAGAATAACTTGGACTAAAAGCTTTTGTATTAACGTTTACATTTTTCTCTTTTTGCTATCAAAAGAAAGAGACATTCTTTTTCCAATGATATTTCACTGTCGATGAAGGCAGCAAAATAGAAGAGCCCAAAATCTGAAGCGACTTCATAGATAACAAAAAGGTATGTTAAAAATTTCTTTAATGATAATGGCTCCTTTAAAATAATAATAATAATAATGATAATAATAATAATATGTGAACTTTTTTAAAAACATTACGTGTCATTTAAGGAATACTGATATAAAATTCAAAACCAATTTTCAATTTTACTTTTTATTTATTTATTATATAAATATATTTTGTTGTTTCTTTTAGATAAGATCGATTGAATATCTTAATATATTTAAGAAAATTAAAATAAAAATCACTCGGTAAATTAGTGTAGAGCTAAAAACGAGAATTCTCCTATCCTGGTCTCTGTGCGAATTTATAACTCTAAGCAGGTTGCGCGGTGATCCGCTGAGTTAAAAGCGAAAAATAACTGTATCCTTAGTCGTATACTAAAATGCTCTGAATCAGTTGATTGGAAGGAATCTCTGAGTTTAGAGTTGATGTATCTGTTTTTGGCCGTCAGCCTTTACAATCCAGTTGAAAACTTCCGATTCAACAGGAATGTGACGTAGAAACGCGATGGATATTAAAAAACAGCGATTTGGTGTCGTTTTTTTAAATCATTTTCAGTTCTTTATTTTCAGTTCTTTATTCTATTCATATCATTTTCGTAAATTGGGATTTTTTTATAACATGCAACAATGGACCGAATTTCCGAAAAGATTCGGCGAATTGATTTTGCTTTGTAGACTCGATGTCTATCGATGAGTTTTGGACATCTTGTTGTTGTTGTTGTTCTTCTTCTTCTTCTTCTTCTTCTTCTTCTGCATTAGTTACTAATCTACTAACATAAGTTTGGTACAATCGAAACGGCAATTCTCATAAAATCCTGTTTCTGACTCTTATTGTGTTTTTTTCTTTCTCGTCCTTTAACTGAATTCGCTATTAGTTCTTCAAAATCCACAAAACGAAGTGGTCAGCTACTGAGTTGGCAAAAGCTGGTCTTGTCTGGGGTCTTTGGTCAACTGTTGTCTCATGTGTAACTATCAGATTCTTGTCTAAAACGCAAAGTTCTGAACTTTCTTTTTGAATCAACTGTTCCTTCGCCAAAACTCACAAGACGAAGTGCCTCACCATGAGTTTTCCAAGCTTTGTAGTCGTTTCTGTTCTGTTCTCTTTTACCCATTCTGATATGATCTGATCATTATGTCAGTGGGTTGATGGTTTATTGTGTGGTTTGATATTATTTAAAATCAGGTTTTCTTGGAGACCCACTGGTTAATTTAACGATAATTTTGGTTTGAAATGTGATGAAGATAATTCAACTTTGGAGAAATAATGTAAAAAAACTGTCAACAAGAGAAAGAAAAATGAATTGGATAAATGGCTGGATGAATATTCAAATAAATGATTCAGTCAACTGGCACCGGGATAAGGAATCTTAAGTGAGGGTCAAAGAAACATTGATGAATGAATGAATGAATTTAAAAAAAACAGTAAATGAGCCTGTCAGCCCAGACACTGATAAAAAATGACCAAATATCCGGAAGAATTGGTGACCATCACTCAAGGGGGCTTTGGTAGATTTATGGGGATAGTGTGGTTAAATTATGTCAAAGGGTTTCTTATGAGCTGGTCAGAGTAAAATGAATCGCCAAACCAAAGTTTTCAAAATGATAAACTTAAGATCTGAAGAAAATGAACCGGTTTCAACTAGAATACAATAGTCACCAAAGAGATTGACAGGCAAACTAATTTTTGTTACAAGTCGAGAAACAGTGGCGATTCATTTGGAAAATGTGTGAACCCAAGCCGAAAAAATAGTTATTTGTTTCTAGGAACGAGCTTTGAGAAAAATATGATCGTTACATACACACTCACATGCACACACATACTCGCATAAACATACACACACTCACACACACTCTCTCACTCTCTCTCTCTCTCTTTCACACACACACACACACACACACTCTCTCTCTCTCTCTCTCTCTCTCTCTCTATCTATCTTGTCCTACGGTAAATTAGATTTGACGAGTCACGGACGAGTAATAAAGATTGCATTCCCCTTGTGTCCGGGACAGTTGTCCTCGTGATGATAAAGATATCTTTCCATCGAAAGGAATCGTGAAAAAATCAAGAAAAAAAAAGAACAAATGACTTGGATGATCCCTTCGGAGAAAAATACAGGGAGAGACCAGGCGTGAATGGCATGGCCATGCGACTTAAATGGATAGAAGAAAACAATAGAATATTTTCAGAATGCGAGTCCAGTTATGTTTTGAATTCTTGACTTCCCGAACAATCCTCAGTGAGAGAGCAGTTCTGCGCTGATCATGCTACAGGTAGTAATTGAAAGCCAGTCTATATACATTAGACCTTCATTCGGCTAAAAATACACCAGGTATTCATTTTCCAGTGCCGACCTCACGTATTTATTGGGTTGGCGACCAGACAACGAACATTCATCTAGAGGCTACCCAAGGTTATAATTCTACTATTTGGAAACATCAACGTTTCTGCCTGAATCAGCTGATCCTTTTCCGAACTCTTTGTGCTACCTCCATAAATTCGATAGGGTTTACATTGGAAATTCATCAGTGGTATTTAATAGTTTCATCTCTATTGATACGCTAATTCTTTTTAAATCACTGGTATTTATTTTGTACTGTAAACTGTGATGGGCGTGGTCACAAACATTTATTCACTTGAAATGATAACCAAGATTTTCCTCGACCAGTTTTCCCTTACTTACTTAGGATCTCACCTCAAGTTATTTTGCTCAATCAAATTACTTAATGGGTCGGCTTATATGAAATTTGACACATATTAATCTCGCTCTGAATTACTTTTGCTGGTTTACTTACATTTTAACATCTTTTTAGCCTCTTTGTGTGGTGACGTTTAATTTAGACTCAAACTCACTAGTTAACTCTAACTTCAGTTCTGGTTCGATCCTTACAAGCTTCGTTTTTCGGATCACTTTATATCAACAAAACAACTTGATTAATTTCCTTTTCATCATCAGTCCTTTCATATTGAAAACTCATTCTTTCTTTTGTATCACCCGACTTTATGATGATAAACGAATATTTCTGTACTACATTCGGCTGATTCTGTTGTCAGGCTGCTCTGGAATTCAATACATTAATTCTGGGATGGAAATTTATCTACCTTGTTACCTCAGCATCATTCACAATTCGTATCTTATCTACTTTGTTACCTCAGCATCATTCATAATTCATATCTTATCAACCTAATTTCCCCTTTAGTTATATTTACCAAAGAAATATGTCGTAACGGAAGGGTTAACAAGTTGAGCTTGCATATAGATAGTGGGAATCGCATCGGGTGCTCCAGTAAGCTGTTTTGATGCAAGACTAAATGAATCTTATTAAATATTTATTGTATAACAAAGAGTAAGTTTTATGGGAACCACTGACACCAGGTTACAATATTCTTTGATTTGTTCATTCGAAGGTGGAAGATTTTTTATTTATTTAAATGTTATTAAATTTAATAGAACAACGTTTTGCATCTAAAAACTCATTGGTATCTGAGAGAGTACAGCTGGTTTCAGATATCATGAGTGAGACATTTTCAAACCAAATACCATTTGGAAGAAAGATTAGATTAATTTGGTAGAAAATTTAATAAGCTTAATCGAGTGACAATTAGAAGAACCACCGCTGTCTTGAAAAATCATTCTTCAAATCCTGAGCTTAAAAAAAAATTATCAATCCAAACATATCATGCTTTATGCACGCCACACTTCCTTTATTGAAATGTTTGTGTCAACTTATTTCTATATAACGTGTTTTCTTTCCAGTGTTTACACATCACCCTCTCTCTCTCTCTCTCTCTCTCTCTCTCTCACACACACACACACACACATATATATATATATATATATATATATATATATATATAAAATCTTTATTTCGTTTTGAATAATATGCCAAACTGATTTTTACTTTGTATTGGGTTTAGAGTGTCAGAGAAAACAAAATCTTGTTCAGTAAATCTGATCATATGATTACAATAGAAGTATACTATCTTTTAAACCATCCTTTGACAATCAAATTCATACAACTAGACCCAAAGCAGCAAACTTAATAACAGAGTTAGAACTTTTGACTGAAATAAGACGATATTTAAAAATCGATTTTTACTACGCTCTGACAAGTAGATACATCTAATGAACATGAGGCAAGAAAAGGTTCAATTAGCCTTAACGGGCAACCAGTGTGAAGTACTTGCATCATTTAATGGTCTTCGTTCGAATAACTCCATCAATCCCTTGTGCCACTGATAGAAGCACGTAAAGAAGATTAGTAATTTATTGACATAAAAGAATTTGATCTTTTCAATACAACTGAGTGACACGTATACTATAGGGCATTCTCTTATAAAGGGAGAACTGAAAAAGGTTACAGACAGCAAAATCCCTAAACATTTCATTTGAGGTCGCTGGTCTCACCTTATAAAAACGTCCAGTTAATTGACAGATTTTTGTATATGAAGCACAATCATATATATATAACCGGTTTAAATTAACAGTTTTCCTTTTTCCATATCACGGTTAAATAGCTCAGTCTGTTCTACGATTTACCTATAACTGAATGCTGAATAGTTAGTTTCATATCTTTCACAAGGGAATTAACGCAAGGTGGAATAAAAACAGCCTCGTCCAGGTTCTGAATCCGGTTCGCTGGGCTCATTTCCTATGACGGCGCTTATATATATATTTACATATAGGTGGTGCCTTCAATACGTTTCCAAACATTTTCGTAGAGGCATTTAAAATTGTCATAAGACTATTGAAAATTCAGTATGTTATTGCTATACATCTTATGAGATGACTAACCAATTTTTATGATTTCAGGTTCAAATGAACAGCTACAGTAGCAATTGGAATACACCCTACTAAACCCTGATTGTCACAGCTGGTGAATTTTAAAAATACAATCTGCACGCAAGGACACTTTAGAAGAACGATATGCAATAAAATTATGTTTTAAACTTGGCAAAAATGCCACAGAAACGTATAGAATGCTTCAGACTGCTTTTGGAACATCTTGCATGAATCGAGTATCAGTTTTTGAGTGGCATAAGGGATTCAAGGAAGCCAGGGAGTCTGTGAGGGATGATGAGAGGGGTGGGAGGAGTAAGGAAATCAAAACACCAGAATTGATTGGCCAAAGGGTTAGGATTACTATGTTGAGGTTTTAAGGGAGGTCAGGAAGATATTCCATCGGAAGAGGCTAGCTCTCTTCAAATTGGGTCAGTGGCATTTCCACCAGGATAATGCACCAGTCGACAACTCCATCCTTTTCACAGACTATTTGACCAAGATGAGCATCAAGACAGTTCCTTACCGTCCTTGTTGTCCATACCTTGCTCCCTGTGATTTTTGGTTATTCGAAGGGGACTAGAGTTTCCTGTGTGTACTATCAATAAAAGTGCCCATACGAAAAAAGTCTGGAAGCTTATTTAATGATCCTCGTATATATAGTTTTAATAATGAAAAAAAGGATTAACCTATGACCTTAAGATCTATGAATACGATTATCTGAAATGTTTCAGTGACATATTTCAAATGAATGTCTAACTTTTTTAGCAATCTCATTTTTAAAAAAAGAAGAGACTACAATAAATGTTGTACTTTTATTTTAAATATATCATTGTAGGAAATGGAATTGGCCACTCAAGTTCAAATCCTGTACGTGACAGTTTTTGTCGGCGTGCTAATGCCCCTATGAAAGGCATGAGTCCATCGTTTCTCCACCAGCAATATGTAGACGATAGGGCTGATTGGGTCATTCAGCTTAAGATAATTTATCTAACCAACAGAAAATTCAGAATTCAGACTATTCTTAGTCTGCTTAAAAATTTCAATTATTCTGCACGTAGTGAAAGAGTTATATACATCATCATCATCATCATCATCATCATATCCCACACGCAGCGCATATCTCCCTGACTCTCTCTCACCACCCGTCTCAATCGTCCATCGTTCCCGATCGGTCTTCAAGGCTATATCCTGTATCGGCAGAGAGCTATTGTATATAGGTTCTAGCTTGTCGCCCTGCGTTTGCTCGTTCATGCGAAGGGGTCCACAGGAGTACGTCCTTTATGACTTCATCCTTACTTCTCCAGCAGTGTCCCACATGTATGTTTCGTCTAATTTGGATAGTTTTCGTGATGGGTGGTAGGTGGCCGTACTGCCACTGTTTTGTGCGGTGTTGCTTCCAGGACTTGTTCAATATTGCTCGCAACATTCTTGCATAATTGCCGAAAAGCTTTTTCGCCAAACGTAAATTTAGTTTCCATGTAGTGCATCCATGTAGTCAACACGACCGTTACTAGGAAAAAACTGCGTATCATTTTATCGGTCAGATCTGATTTCCATATGACCGATAGCCTATCGATAGTTGTCCATGTTATATATATATATATATATATAGAGAGAGAGAGAGAGGGAGAGAGAGAGAGAAAGAGAGAGAGAGAGAGAGAGAGAGAGGAAGAATGTTCGCTAATGCAACCTCAGGTCGAGTCATACCAATGACTCAAAAAATGGTACTTGATACATCCTTGTTAGCACTTCAGCATTATAAGGTACTTTTCAAAAGTAAAGTGGAGCAATTCAGGGAAAGGAGTAGTACCCTCCCATACACCTTGATGTTGAAGCTATTGAAAAGGGAGCCTTCAGGTAGCCCTTTACTACGGTAACCAAATTTACTTATATATATATATATATATATATATATGTGTGTGTGTGTGTGTGTGTGTGTGTGTGTGTGTTTTAGTTTCAGTCTTTCAAAGTGTAAATATCTGGCATGAAAGCTTACCTTTTAAACAGATTCAGGATAGGATTTTAAACAATCTTTACTTGAATTAAAATGAGTTTTGAGAAAATACAGTTTACATTTAGTTCTTAAAAAAATTGAGCAATTTGCTTCAAATATTGGATGATCCACAATAACATTCTTAGAATGTTATTCTAAATTCCATCACTATTTCTACATTGGAATTTTCTTATAATATTTAATCTTCCTCTAATAAAACGCAGCGCAAATTTATAAAAAGTAAATACAATCGGGGATTATTAAACTTGTAGTAAACCGATCGTTTTTCAAAAGAATTTTTTTCCAGTTTTAAAAAAGATAGGTTCAGATACTGCTATATTTTTCTTTTGAAAATAGTTTCACGAAAATTACAATGAAAAAAAAAAAGTGAATATATTTCTTATATGATACTGAAGGAAAAAAAAAAAAATACGATAAAAAAGAAAGGATAATTATTAATTAAAATATATAATTTTTATATCGAACAAAATATTCAACTGATTTATGTGTTATTCAGAAATGTTCACAATCAAAAATTGTTCATAAACCGTAATTCACTTAAATTATCTTAATATTTCAATATTTTTTATGAAGGGCGTTTCCAGAAGTGTTAATAGTTGTAAATGATGTGTGATTTTAGCGAAAACAACCAATAAAATCAGAATGTATAATAGGCTGTAGTTAGTAAGTTGGATTTATAGTGAGTTCCTTATGACTTTGACCATGTGCTAAATAAGTAAAGGTTTATAAATGAATAACCTTTTAATCAAAATGTTTATAATATTATAGTATAATCATATATATATATATATATATATATATATATATATATATATATATATATATATGATAATTATATTTTCATAGATTCCAGTGAGTAGGTATTTAATTTCATCAATTTCTCAATTATGGTTTGTGTGTTAGATAACAACAACACGTTAATTCTTGTTTCTGTTGCCAAAAAGGACATTTTCTTTATGAAGATATGCATGCAAGTATGTTCAAAATATAATCTTTCAAACTGCCTACAATTATGGATACAACATACATACATTGCATCACATAAAAAAGCAAAATAAATATCGATATATATATATATATATATATATATATATATATATATATATATATATATATATATATATATATATGTATGTATGTATGTATGTATGTGTGTGTGTGTGTTTAACTTACTGTCAAGTTTAAAAAACGGGTATTATGTTCCTACCTTCATAAACAGTTGATTGAGACAGTAATGTTAACGACATATCAAATCGCCAGGAATTAGTTTATGCCTAAAAGTTTAGAATTTAGAACATTAGTCACTTATATATACCTTTTTTGTGTAGTTGTTTCGTTTGAGATTTTGAGACGCAGTTATATGATATCAAGCATTCCAATCGAATGCAAATAATTTTAAATTGAACCCCGACTTTATATCCATTGATGGGAGTAACAAGTACTTCCACTTAGGCTTAGAGGTGATCTGAGAGAAATAGTAATGAAGAGGGTCTTTTACACTCCAGAACTGGAGCATCACCATCAGAAGTAGTTTAGTTACAAGTCTACCTCTTTTTCAAGGCACTTACCGCTACCTGTAAGTTGAATACAATCAAAGTGAATCTATTTTGGGTGGTAGTCTTACCCCTCAGCATGGGAATACAGTTAGCATATTCTAAGACTCACCGACCAGGTGAATCTATTTTTGGGTGAGGTCTTCCTGCTCTGCAGAGGAAACAGTCTGTGTATTCTAAGCCTCGTCGAAACGAAGAGTCTACTTTTGAGTGGGGTCTTAACCCCTTTGCAGGCGACGCAGTCAGCAAATTCTAAGCCTCATCGATAGAGTGAATCTACTTTTGGGTGGGGTCTTACTCTTCTGCAGGGGATACAGTCAGCGTACTCTAAGCTTCAGTGTTTGAGTGAGTCTGTTTTTGGGTGTGGTCTTACCATGCTTTAGGGGATGCAGTCAGTGTATTCTAAGCCCCAGTGACAGAGTGAGTCTATTCTTAGGTTGTAGGGTCTTATCCCTTTTCAAGGGATAAAGTGAGCATATTCTAAGCCCCACCAACAGAGTGAGTTTTTGGGGGGGTAGGGGATCTTACCCCTCTGCAGGGGATAGAGTCAGCATATTCTAATCCTCACCGATAGAGTGAGTCTTTTTTGGGGGGGTGGTCTTATCCTTCTGCACGGGATACGGTCAGCGTATTCTAATCCTCAACGACAGAGTGAGTTATTCTTTTTGTGGGGTGGGGTCTTACTCTTCTGCAGGAGATACAATCAGCGTATTCAAAGCCTCGACATCAGGGTGACATTTAATCAATGTTATTAAGATTATTTCTTAAGACTTCACATTCAAAATCGGTTCACCGATATCATTTTTCTTGTTGAAAACTGTTCCGGTATTCTCTCTCTCCCTCTCTCTCTCTCTCTCTCTCTCTCTCGGCCCATAGCTTGTGGCAAAATAGTTTGATCCCCACTTTTCTGAAGGATATTAGCGCCATGGAAAATGCAGACTGCCTCGTCTAGGATTTGAACTCAGGTCACCAAGTCCATTTTCTACGACGGTAGCCATGACGCCATATTACACACACACACACACACATATATATATATATAATTCTTTTGTTTTTATTCGTTTGTAGGGAACTAAGTTTAAATGCTATTGACTCTTTATCATTCTAAATATTGGCTGATATCAACATTCAATTAAAAATGTAGAACGAAAATTCATGTGATAAAGCAAATCAAATAATTTGTTTTAATATATTACCAAAGGCTTCTCCCTTCCTAATACACATAATCACACACACACACAAAGAGACATTCTTTAATCAACGCCTCAATTAAGTCTGAATCTGTTAATTGCAGCCATGTAATTGACAGATAATTATGATTATAATTCAGATTACTAATTGACTGCACAGTCGAATGAAAATACTTCTACTCCTTTTATTTAAGTTGTTAAGATGTTTTCTAATTCGTCAAGACGCTTTTAAGCAACCGAAATTATCTACCAACTTAGTAACTTGATTGTATTTGATTATTAAATATATATTTATTCCAAATTTATTTATTTCCTATTTCATAAAAATATTCTTAGAATATCTTGATTAAAAGCCCATCATTTAATAATTCTTGATACTTTTGTCACCAACTGGAATCATTTTTTGAAAGCAACATTCAGAAAGAAACACTAGCATAATGCCTTCTCTCGCTTCGTCATTTATATAAAAAAAAAAAAAAACTCTTAAATAAAATCTATATTCTTATAAAGAATATGACTTTAGAAAGTTTGTCACTAATACCAGATGGCTTTTTATACCTTGACAAATTCTTCTAAGCTTATATTGTCTACCTTGGATAAAATGCAGAACTGGCTATTTAGATTTGTGTTGCATCAATTTCTTTCCTATAAAGGAAATGTGGCCAGTTTGTCAACTAGATTTAAATTTGCTGCATTCATTATTTCATCTTATACAAATGCTTGTAGTAAAAACTCCTTTTGTTGTGGATAACAAGAAAGTTTGGTTCTTTCTTAATCTCCTTAACTGCAGACCCTTTTCCACTGACATTGCTTCTTTCCAAAAACAACTTAACTTACATGGGTATTTTCCCCAACAAAAATATTGGGCTTTTAAAGTGTTAGATATAAGTTTCTCTTCCTCTCTCTCTCTCTCTCTCTTCCTCCCTCTCCCTCTCTCTCTCTCTCCCTCCCCCTCTCTCTCTCTTACTCCCTCCCTCTATCTCTCTCTCTCTCGTTGATTATCTGGTTTGCTGGATTTTTTTCTAATTATTTACCTAATCGTAGTAAACTAACCTTCGTTATGGTGGGTTTTTTTGAGTAAATTAGGGAATAAAATCGGATGTGGTAAAATTCAGTCAAATGAATTTGTACTTTATTCAAACCAAGAAGAATTTCGTTTTCGTTTTTATTTTTATTTATTATCTGTTTAATTTTCAGAATTACTCAAAGGTATTCAATTGTAACTGTTTCACATGTTCCCGATTATCGATCAAGTTGGAGATCCCTCGTTGCAAATAGCTCCACAAACATTTTCCCAAGCTCCTAAGAGAAAAGACAGGAGTCGCAAAGTGACGTTCTCAAAAAGTGAAATACTCGCTATCACACTCCAATGACATTAGTTAATTATAGAAAATCTGCCTCTTTTTTTTATTCTTTACGTTCAGGATTTTCATAAACTACACTACGAATAATTTCATTCTTTCTATAATGTTTTATATCGTTATCATTAAAATTCTCCATTTGAAATTATCGGAGGGCAGAAAATGAACGTGTATAACCAAGCAAAACAATCAGAAAAGAAATAACATACTATGCAAACATTAAATTTTATTGAATTACACAGAAAAAAATAGACACTTGATTTGGTATGTTTAAGGAGAAACGCTCTTATCCCAACAAAATAATATTTAATGTTCAGAAATAAAACAGGTACCAAATAAAAATCCGAATATAAATCGGTTGAAACGTCATAATAATGAACCATTTAAATTTTCTTGATTAATATTATTTCATTAAAATCACTCTAATCTCAGTGGGCCGTACCTCCAAATACCACCTGCTTTCATTGTATAAAAAGAATTAAGGGTTTGATTTATTCCTCGACACCTGATGACCCCCTTCCTTAAGAAGGCATGCCACTGGGACTAAGTAATTTTTATCCCAAGCTTTGATTTATATCTGGGCTATGGGTGTGGTGAATTACACTCTCTTCGTTCCGTTAATGGCGCTTCAATATATTGTAAATGTTTAGTTAGCGAGTTTCGCAGGATATACATATTACAAAGTGATCTTGATACTTCCGGCCTGCCTCGTTCTGATGTCTTTTTTTGCTGTAAACATGCGTAATTGATAATGTTTGCATCAGGATAACAGTTTACTGTTATTTCTAATTTGGGCCTTTATTTTATTTTTCAGGGAGATTTTGTCTCCTGACATAATTAATAATCAGAAATTATATCTGCTTTTGTTGATTAGGATTTTAAGTTTTCTGACTTCAACAGGTGATATTTTTATTATTCCACACATTGTTAAAGAAATTATATCTGCATAATTGTGTGACTTTTCTGAAAAAATCATTTTCCGACATGACTCAATAAAAGGAAACAACACAAATTGAAAAATATCATAAAAGAATCAATGATATTATTTCGTTAAATGATTACAAATAAGTAAAATTTTTAAATAATAATATTTATATAGTTTTTTGTTCGAGGCGGAATTTTTGAAAAATCAACAGAAACTTTATAACTTCAAGCAGAGACTTGGTTTACAAAGTTGATAAATATTCTGTGGTCACAATCAGACCGTATAAAGGATAAAATGTCCATTTTTATCTAATAAGCTTAGTTTAGTACGGCTTTTGCGTAACGAATCAATAATATTGCATATTTTAAAATCAGTATTCAGGAATCAAGCTTTTAGTTGGATTCAAATCACATGCACTATTGGGAAATATGCCATTGGCTCGGCAAAATGGCAGGTTCCATATATACATTTTTGCATAATGCAAATGGATAGAAAATAAATAATATTTCATTTAGGAGAATCCAATAACTGGTATTTGCAGTCTACGGATAGATGATGTGCACAGTAAAGAAATGTCCTTAATTTTTTTTTCGCTACTTTGGTAGTTTGGATTCTTTATGTTGTACTACTGTATTACTAGTCTTGTGACTGAAAAAGTTAGGTTTAATAAGTACTTAGTCTACTGCAATCTGTAACCGGTTTTGACAACCAGATAAAAGCAAGAACTTTCAAATCCACCGAATTATGGGCAAAATAAATTGTTCCAGCGTTTCCTTGGTTTGCGTCTGGTAAAAAAAAATGTATATCAACTAAATAATGAAGATGTCACGTTATGAAACATTGCTTTGGAAATATGACTTGAAGATTATTATTATTATTATTATTATTATTATTCTAATCCTTATTGATTACTCTAATTGGTCGTCGAGTATCAAACTAAGCTAAGCTTAGCAAAAAATCATAAATCATTATCTTTTTATTAGAATTGCTTATTCAAGAAAGATAGTTTTGTGCAACGCCAATTACTAAAGAAAGAACTTTTACTTGTAGATTAAAATATTATCTAAAATCTTTTAATACCTTCTCTGTTCATTATTATTTATTTAAGAAAAAAGAGGAAATAAAATTATGGGAGAATAAATATATATAGTGTAGATAAGACTGGGCGACTTTTGCGGGGATATCGTAATAATTGATTCTTAGTGAAGGCAATGTATAGATTTTCTATAAGCTTGTATCTCAAGAGAGAGGGTATTTCGTATTTGCATTTCTTTAGACTTCTTTTGTAAGGTCTCTTATTCTAGTTCAGGACATCGCTTGTATTTCTCGTGAGATTCTCGCTAAAGTAGATTTTGAAGACACAATCAGTCAATATTGCTTTTATTATCATTCCTGAATCGTCAAAAGCTTCTTGCTCTTTCTTTCTTTTATGCACTTAAGAAATAGACAGTACGACGCAATTAGAATATACAGAATCAAGGATTTTCTCTGCTCAATTTGCATACGGGATTTTAAATTACTTTTTAAGTTTACAAGACGCACGTTTTTAATGCATAAATTCCATTTTGTCTTTTAAAAACGAATGTTATAAATGCTTAAGATTTATGTGTTGTACTTCCAAAACCGAAAACCACTACGATCCTTTATGTGTCCTGTCGGTAGTCTGTCAGTCTGTCTATCTCTCTCTGTATCTTCTCTTTCTCTCTCTCTCTCTCTCTCTCTCGTACAAAATAATATGATTTGCAAAAAATTCTATTATATAACCCTATATAAAGCCTGACCAGTCAGAGAAATTTTATTAACCAGAGGAAAAAAAAAATAATTTAGATTTTGGAAGAATACATGAGTACATTACAAATATGCAATGGTGTAATATAGTTTTGAAATGATGTATAGATACAAATTGTGTAATTTTCAATTTAACAAAAACGAATTGTTTGAAGAGAAAAATGTTGGTATGGTTTGGACAAAAAGAGTCAGTAGATGGTTAAATTGTTTTGATGGATGGCTGTGTTCCAAACGGTTTGAAGTGTAAAAGCTGAATCCAGATCAGAGCTTCTCTGTCAATCATCAAAAGCGACTGATGTAAAATTATAATAAACCTACATAGAACTTATTTATTTTTAAAGAATCCCGAAAAAATACGCGTCAGCAGAAAATTATTGTAATTCAAATTAGGGTGAAGTTGATTTTTTTTTTTTTTGGTTTCCCCGTACCACTCCTCAGATGAAAATATACTTAAAGTGACAAGGTTTTTTTCCTAACAGGGGCAAAAATCAGAAGACGAGCAAGAGGCAGCTACTAGATTTCACGCACTCTGATCTCTGAGCTTGTGTCAGACTACCAAAAGTGGAGAGGCATTTAAAGCCATATTACATGTTGCTTGGACGTGAAACTAAAAAAGCAAAGTTAAGCCTGAAACAATGCGACACCTAGGAGTAACCTTGTGCTAGACCTGCAAAGATTAAAAAAAGTGAATAAAAATCGAGATAATATGATACTTGACTGAAGTGGACGAAAGATTATCCTGTGCCAAACTTGTGAAAGTAGATTTGGAAGTGAATTGAAGCCTGAAATAATACAAAACCTTGAAGTAACCTTGTACCAGACTTGCGGAGATTGAGTCGCAAGAAATCGAGATAATATGATACTTTAGAGATCAGCGGGGATCGGACAAGAGATGACCTTGTGCCAGACTTGAGGAGATGAAGAAACGAAGAATAATCTATATAATATGTTACCTCAAGGAGAAGGTCTTTTACACGACTGTCCTGAGTATTGAAAACGCAAAGTGAATTAAGAGAACCCGATAAGAAGAGATAGTTAATTTCCCCGTCGTTCTGAGATCTGACTCTACCAGACTACCCGGGGTGTAGAAAAAAGCGAAGTGAATTAAGAAAACCCGGCATTGCAGAGAGACAAAAGAAAGCCCGTATAAGCATATTAATAAAAAAAAAGGCGACGACTAGATTTCACATCTTTGATCGTCTACTAGACTGCACTACGTATAGAAGGCAAAGAAAGCTGCCTATAATACAATGCTGTAAAAAAGCAAAGAAGTTTAACGTAATAAACTCTTCTGAAGTAGTACCAATAATCTAGGAAAGCAAACATAACTACCATTTAAGATTGCCTTGCGCCATGCTATAGACAAAGAGAATAGGAAAGTCTAAAACTTATAAGAAGAATTAACTGACTGTCCATTCGTGAACTGGTCTTTGACTAAAATTTACCATTTCTGGGGCGACACAACGACACAATGATAAAGGACGAGCGAAGACTTCTTTAGAAAAATATGTACCTCTCATTTTATTGTAACGTTTGTGTGTGAGAGGGAGTTGGAGAACGAACATAACTGCAAAATATTGACCCCCCCCCGACTCTTATGGCCGTCAGCGTTGTGTCTTTCTCGTTCTCCAGGGCTGCTCAGCCGGAGGCCCAGGGGCCCAGCTCTCTGCTGAATGATGGCTTTCTTTACTGCATCTTATCAGCAACTTCTCTGGACCCCAACTCAATCGGGGGCCCCGAGTCCCTTCGGCCTGGTGTGGCTTTTCCAACCACATCTCGTCTCTAACTCCGTCCGATCTCTAACTGTCTGACTTCTTGTCTTGACCGAGTTATATATTAGTTCAACGTCCACTCAATCTTTGGAATGGCATGTTTGATTGTCATCAAGCGGAAATAACTGTCATGCAGTTCAGAGGTCACACTCTTCCGGTGCGTCAGTCTATGAGTGTATCATGGCTTTTACGTTGTCCCATTTCATCAGCCAAATCCGCCCACGCGATCTCTTTCGATTACTGACCATTGGAATGTGTCACTTCCTTTCGGTGTATCACCTTGGAATGGCATGTTTGCCCGGGCCGAAGGTCAAAATACAATAAATACATACGAAAGACATTTTGTTTTACTAAATTTTGTTATTTTTACAAAACCGTGTTTTGTTCTCTCTTTCTTGGCGTCGGCCTATAGTTTTTAGCTTTCTAAATTTAAGTGGTTTCATTCCTTTACTCACTGGCCGATGACTCCGACAAGCGATTGATCTGTTGTCTTGATCTAAAAAACACAAAGTGGGCAGATAACGAATCGGTCGTGTCATCCGAAGGTATATCCGACCAGCAGAACGTTTGCCGTATTGGAAGTGGAATCATCCTTATGTTTGGCGATGAGGGCTGTAATATCACAGTTGTATTAATGTTTGAAAACTCAGGGTAGTTTTTCGCTGAGATCACTTTTAGAACGTAATTAACGGTCTAAGTTTCTTTTGTTATGTAAGCTCTATTAAACTTTCTTTGCAAATGCATTGAACTTTTGACAATTAATCTTTATCCCCGAAAAAGATGGTTTTCGTCGAGAATATGCATGCAATATTACTTCTAAAGAAAAGCTCTGAAAAAATGAATTGCCTCTTGCGTATTGTTTATAGTGTGTATATTTGTTAAAATGATTGCTATTTTATTCCCTAATCATAAAGTAATCTACTGAAACACTAATTCAGATTCACTAGACTAACAAATTGATCGGCAGGAAGATGGTGCTAATTATGCTATAAGGTCAGGCGCCTCGATCATAATCGTGTAATCGAGCAAATGTTCGAAACAAAATAACTTTAACATTATGCTGTTTTATTCATTTAGATCTATGTTTTAACACACACACACACACACACACACACACACACACACACACACACACATATATATATATATATATATATATATATATATATTATAAATGAATTGGTGGGCAAATGATTTTGGCATTACAGATTTTTTATTTTTTATAAATTTGCTCTATCAGTGTTTCTGACTTCATAGTTGTCTTCAGGAGGTAAATAATGTTTAGAGCATTTTTTTTTGGCTTCTATAGTTAAGATTGTTTTGGTAGAGTTGTGATTCTTTTTAATTCCAGGATATGTCTCAGTGAATGTCCAGTTGGAGTTAATGTATCTGTGTATGTATGTGTATCTGTAGCGTTTGGGTTGGATTTTATGGCATATCAACCATTGTAGGTTATTTAATGCCAAATCGAGATTACACATATCTGTTAAATATATAATTTTAAACAAATTCTGTTGATAACATTTTTTACTGAGCTTGAGCTCCTCTTTTTTTCTTAATCTCACTGTTAAATGGTTTCAATTATTTTTATCTAACACAAATAATTTTAAGTGGTTACAAGTAATCTTATTTAACACTGACAATTGTACTCAACATTACTGAATTATTTGCACACAGTTAAATGGTTCCAACTATTGCTATGTATCACTAATAATTCAATTAAACATTAGTCATTTGTTTACACATAGTTAAATGGTCAAAGAGTTCTATTTCTAAATATACGAGTTAACCTAAGTCATTTGTTTGCACGCAGTTTAAATGGTTAAACCGTTCTATTTGACCCATAGAACCTTGTCAGATGTTACCACTACGGGTGATAGTGGACGTTGAAGACATGGTAATGAAGAGGTACTCCAAATTCTCCAAAGCTCCTGGTCAGGAGCTTCACCATCAGATTGTTTAATGACATAAACAGGACACTCATTGAGCAGAGGTTTTATCCTTCTACAGAGATGCAATCGGTGTATTCTGCAGCCCCAGCCAACTGGGCTGGACAGTATGTGTCAGTAAAATAGCAAAATGAGAGAAAGAAGTGTGTTATAGCAGTGCCTGAATGTAAACCAATTTTAAGATTTAAAATTCAAAAGGACGTTGAAAGATAATTCCCTTTACCTAAGGAAATTCATTAGCATTGGTACATTTTGACAAAAGGTGATAAGTTTATGCAAGACACAAACGCATACACGCACATGCACACTCACACATGAGGATGCCATGTTTGCTGATCATTGGCCGATGATCAAGATCGGAACATTTTTTCAAAGTAGCTGCCAGAGAAGTTATAAACGCTGGCGTTTTCTCTTTACTCAAGCTTCATGGTTTGTTTCAAGAAGGGCCAATTGGAATTATTTATGTTTCTTAATTTCCTGTCAGCAGTCTTTTTTCCCAAAAAATAGGGTGCATTTTAAAAAGTCCTTTTGTTTCTGGGAGATTTGTCTGTTCTAAATGCTTGATACTAATTCGTTGAACAGGACTGTATTTTTCTCTTCAGCATAGATGAGCAAGTGAAACAGTCTTGAAAGTTTAAGTGTTCGTCAGACTATGACTTCAACCCACAATAATGCAAAGTTTGTGCTATTGAAAACCTTAAAAAGGAAGTAGATGAAGATGGTGGAAATGGCAAGGATGGATTACCTTTGATTAAGAGACATAAACGTGGGGAAGCAGATCGATAGCTTAGTGGACTTTTACTTTTATGCTTTTTAAGGAATTTATTGCGCAAAATATTTTTGTACTTCCTAGCAAATCCATTGTTATCATTTGTCGATTGGTTCTGTATTTCATTGTCAATATTTTCTTATAAGAACATCTATCACATGATAGATAAGTGAAATTCTGTTTCCATTTCGGTCAAGTTGATGAGTTGAAGAGAAAGCTTATGAGCAATGATAATTTTCATCCGACTGATCACCAAGTAGAACATTATTTCGTGAAAAACAGCAACAGAGTCAGCAGAGATGCGCCATTCTCTCATACTTTTCCCTTAGGTATTAATTCGAAAGCGAACAGCAGTTCAAAATTGCATACAACGATGTCACAGTCAATACGCCACCACGGGGACTCATCCACATGCTGAAGAACGTAAACTTCTTAAAGTGGAATGTGTTTAGTTAAGATGGTCTCTGGCTTGATCGGTGAGTTTAGAGTTGATGGATTTCCTCAGTTTGATACCGATTCCAGCAGTTTAATATTCTTTAAAATTTCCTTGGTCAGAAAAGCAAATCTTTCTGATTACAAGTTTGAAGCTATTTATATTCATAGATTGAAGAGCAGTTAGATTGAAAAAAAAAAGAACACTGCTATCAATTTTTTTATTCGCTACGTGTTCTATGTAGAATTTCTTTTTCCCTTTCCGACTGCATGGAAGTGTTGTTCCCCGTAGGACGTATCCAATAAGATCAGACAACCTTTTTTTTAAGTCACTTTCTTTACTCTTTTCTCTGCGTACATTCTTTCTAAAGAACGATGTGCCAAGCGACTATTTATTTATTACTTGCATGCAGGAAAAGACTTTTTGAGTTTTCAGTTGTATCTTCAATCTGCCGTTTTTATTCAACCGTCGCTATGTTGGATTTTGTATGGAGAAGAGCCAAGAGATAAAGAATGGTATACGTTTTACTGTTTCAGCCCTTAAAGATTGTTTTTTTTTTTTTTTTTGCCATGGTTAAGTAAAAAAGAACACATGAAGTAATTAGGTCGGAGGTTTTCTATGGAAGTTTACTTCTCCGATACAGACCGTGAGACAAGATGAAAGGATCTGGCACTCCTTACAAATGGATCTCAATCGTAAAGGGTTACTTAATTGGATTGAAAGCACTGGTTCCGGAAAACATCAGGAAATTCTATAAAAATATTTTAGTAGAGATTAAATACATTTTATCGTAAGGAATTATGAAAATAATTTAATTCAAGTTTGACTGATTTTAACTGCATGTCAAACAGTGTAGGGTTAGTTTCTGCCTAAATCTTAAAGAATTTTACACATTGTAGATCTATATTTACATTTTTTTGTGTAGTTAATTGTTGTGTTCTGGTTAGTGAACACAAGTAGTAGTAATAAGACAAACCACGATATGTGAGGAAAAATAGTTATATTTACAGGAAAGAGTATTTACAAGAGAGAGACTGTTAGTAATAAGAACATAGGATTAGTGATAGAGTAATGATATACTTCAACAATAGGAACGGCTCTTCTGGTCTGACTTGTAGGCTTATTCTCAGACTGATCTCCGTTACTGCCATATATGGCAGATGAAACAGCTCATTATGCTGAAAGGGTAGGTGATACCCAACACCCACCCAAGATTGTTTTTTTAATATTCTTGACCAGCTTTTCTTTGTGAATTTTTAGTATTTTTCCTTTTTGGGTCAATTATGAATTGCGGAAGGGCTTTCCGCTTTCTTTTCACTCTAGCTTCTTGTTCAGCTTGAGGCATTTGTAGGTCGAAGATATCATAAAGATCTTGTAGGTCACCCTCTTCAATTTGTGGGTTTTCTTTTGGTTCATCTGTGATACGTTTTTGTAGTCGATTTACATGTCTTCTGTGGATGGACTTTTTCCCTTGTACGGTATAAATCATGTTTTTTTTTTAAAAACACGACTTACATTCATTTCTCTTCGGCAAATCCTCTTTCTTCTCAGAAGAACACTGGCAATCTTTACCGGAAATCACGTCTACAACAAATTTTGTCTGCGTGTACTTACCCTAGAACTTTAGGAAGATAACTTTTTTATGTAAATTAGCAATTTAATCAAATGCTGTTTCTGCTTAAAGCACTTACTCATCCTATTGGCCAAAAGATAATGAAGGACTCTTTGAATATTACGTTTAGATCAGTCTATCAATCCGATCGATCATATCCGAATAAAAAGAAAAGCAAAATAAATTAATGCGACGAAAAATTGAAAACAAGAAATCTTTGAATTATTGAAACTCAGGTATTTTGTAGCAGACATAATTTGTGCCAAATTGTACTGTGTTTTGTATTTGTTTCCTTTTAAAATTAAATTATTGTTGTTTATTAGTTAGAAAATAGATCCTTCGATTTTAATGAGTGGAAATCCTTTGTGAGAAAAGCAAATAACTCTGCCCGCAGAATTTCATTTTCCACTGTATCAAAAATAATTGTCCCTATAAAATTGTTTGTTTATATCGGTTTAAAAATGATCAGATACGAGAAAGTTTAGATCGAATTTTTCGTTAATCCTGTAAACAGAAGTTGATCCCGAAAAGCAATTAGATCAACTCAACCGAGAGTTGTCAAATATTCAACTTTATTTAAAAGTTGTCTTAGAAAAATCGTCGGAATGGAGGCAAAATGACACACACATACACACATATATATATATATATATATATGTGTGTGTGTGTGTGTGTGTGTGTGTGTGTGTGATTTTGTCTCAATTCCGTCAATTTTTCTAAGACAACTTAATTAATTTTTCTAAGACAACTTATATATATATATATATATATATATAGAGAGAGAGAGAGAGATAGAGAGAGAGAAACGAGAGAGTGTAGAAAAAGAGAGGAGAGAGTGTAGAAATTGAGAGAAAGGAGAAAGAGAGAGAGAGGGGGGGTTAAAGAAAATTGAACCTTACACCTAATCTTAAATAGATGTTGATGTGGACATGTAGGGACGTCCTTCTGTGTTTATGAATGTGTATATGTTCTTAATAGATTTGAACTTCGTTCACAAAATCTAAAAAAGATGGTGACTAATTGTTATATATTGACCTTTGACCGACTAATAAAAAGATGCACCGGAGCAGAAGAAGAAGCGGAAGCAAGTGGGTTTAATGAAAGAATATAGGGAGGAGCCAGCGGCAGTTGAGTTAGTTAGAGACAGGAAGGCCAGAGTGAAGGCCAGCATGCAAAAGATAGGTACATTTACTTTCTTTTTGCCTATGCCCCGAGCACCGACATACACCCATACGCACTGATAGCAAATTAGGGTGGGGATCAGTGTTTTTGCCCAATCCGATCATTGTAATTTCTCAAGAGAAAAATAATTATTGCATTTTGTAAATGAAGAATTTTTGAAATTATTTATTTATTAATTTGAAATCAATATTTTGATAAATTGGATGTAGTTCGATGATGCATGAATAAATTTATTTCTTTTTATAAGATTATGTTGTTGACTACGCGTACAAATATACAAATATAAATATTAGTGGAAATATAATCAAACATAAATGACGAACATCAATAAACGAACGAATATACTTCTTTATAAAAATATATAGATCAAATGTATAGAAGTCTCCAAAGTATTCTGGCTTTTACCAGAAATTCAAACATCCTATGCTTATAGATTTTTTACCAATTCTCTCAACTTACCAATATTCCAAAAATAAGAACAATACGTTGCTAATGTAAAAATTAAGAGAAAAATTGGACTATATTTTAGAAAAGTCTACGATAAAATTACGGAAAGGGAAATTTCTAACGTAAAAATGACCTTCCATGGAGGAAATCTAAGAATGATTTGATTTTTGTTTTAGCTTTGCTTATTTATTTATTTTTTTTGTATTTTGTTTGTATTTTTTCACAACGCAAATATTATAATCAAGAAAAATGTGTGCGTAAAGCAGAAATTCAACATTTTACCTTTCCAAATTCTTTTTAATATTTTGTTAAACAAGCAAATTGGTGACTTATTATTCTTATTTTTATTCTTATTTATGGACTGAAAGCTGAAGAAGGTTTCAGAAGTCACTAAAAAATCTCTTTGAAATTTATTCATAAAAAATCATATTTTCTTCTAATTCAATTAATGTATCATTTTAAAATATGACGCAAGTATTAAATAAAGCAGAGAGAAGTCGACTTGCCCATGAATGTCTTTTTGATATGTACCGAACCGTTTCATTGGTTTGTAAAAATAATAATTGTTGTTTGTTTTTTTGTACGTATAGTCATAGATATAGATAAATGAATAAATACGCTCAATATTAAATAGAATATAACAAATAATCTAGATAATGATTTTAATTAAAAATGTTTACAAAATAAACATTTTATGAATAAATTTCAACAATTCAAAATAAAGATGAAATATATTAAGAGAGTTATGCTTTTTTATATACATAATCTGTTGTCTAGAAGGTCAACGCTGCTACAAGTTGCAAAGCAGAAACTTTTTATTTAAGTAACTTAAAAATTAAATAATAAATGCTATCACTGAAACATTATTTTATTTGAAAGAGTACGTGTGGTAGAAGACGTCACAACTCAATCTTAAAGATGTGAATATGAAAATTGAATTTTCTTTCAGGCAATAATCATTAAATGTGGTCAAGTTATAAGGGACAGGCTGTAAGACATAAAACGATATTTTGTCATAAAAATAATAAATCACAAAAGCAGTAATAAATTTGATTGCGCTATCTCACGTAATATGAATAAATACAGAAACATTTGAAAATTATATGCCACCATATGAATAGATTTGAACTCATATGAAAAGAGTAATAATAGAAAAAATGATAGCAATTACAAAAGTATGATAAAAATCAATGGAATCAGTATTAATATTGATATCATTTGTAATGTTGTAACGGTAAAAACAACAATAATAATGATAATAATGATAAATCAGCAATAATTGTAATAATCGTTACCCCGGGCCACTGGGCAATTGAGTCGAGTATTCGCCAGTGATCCGGCATAATGGTGTTCAATCCCAATTCGAGTCATACCAAAGACTCAAAAAATGTTACTTGAAGCCTACTTTCTGTTTAGGTACGGATCAAGGGTAGGAGAAATGCCCTCCCCGACATCTCGGTGAATTAGTTATTGACAAAGGAGCCTTCGGGTCACATTCGACTATGGTCGTCAACTTCATAAGTAATATAATTATTAATGATATATAATAAATTGATTATTTTTACGGTAATTAGAATGGAAATATTCAGAATAAAAATATACATATAGATATTAAGAAATTAAATTAGAACTAAATTTTAATCTTAAATGGAAATCAAATAAAACCTCTAAATATTTATCACTAAAGAAGAAAAGTTTGATATTAGTAATAGTGTTTTGCGCCACGTTTTCCTTAAATAAATAAATAATTTTTTTCCTAACCTGTTTATTTATAAAAATATTTTAGTTGCTGAAAGTTTAGTGAGTTCTGTTAATTTTTTTTTATACACATAAGGATGCATGACACCTAACGATGATATTACTTCCGGTTTTGATAACAACTCTTCTGGCTCATATCTTTGTATCCCCTCCTTTTTATGTTTTTAATCAATTAATCATTTTATTTTTTGAACGTGTAATTTTTACAATTATTTTTTTTCTCTCTCCATTATGTGATATCTATATGAAGAGGTTGGCTTTTCTCATGGAGTGGCCAGCTGAAATAAATAAACAATAGTCAAATGACAGTTTTTGAGTGTTTTCAAGTATATATATATATATATATATATATATATGTGTGTGTGTGTGTGTGTGTGTGTGTGTGTGTAACTGTGTGTGTAACTGGGCAGCAGTCTTTCATTTAAGCATTTTTGATAAAATAATAAAGACATATTTTGTCTATATGATTTTATTAAGATCCTTTCAAGTTTCCTGGTAAATGACTGGGTTTCATATTCGAATTGGTGGATGAATGTTCTCCCTACTCATCCTACCAAGAAACTGAGTTTTATCATTTACTACAACAAATTTAAAACCTCTAACCTAATTATTTCCAATAACTCTTCCCTCTCCACTAAACTTCTTGATAGGATAAACGTCGTATATATATGTTTAAATGTCCCTTGGGAGACCGTGTCTCCAACGAAAATACGTTGGTTTGACCATTACAACTCTTTCAAGATGACTTACTATACACCTTAAAGATTCTAGCTTCCTAGCCTTATATCTTAGAACCTGTTCTGTCCCAAAATCCAAATTTCGAAAAATTATTGTTGAAAACACCGGTATAAAAGCATACGAAATTGATAAACTATGATTATAAACACTTGAAGCCCTACATATAAAATCAAATACCACTAAGCGTTCTGTATTTTAAATTCGTTCGATGTCATCAACATCTCAGTTTTATCCAACTCTGCGTTTACGTAATTTTGTAATATTATAAAAAAAGCTGATTAAAAAAACTCTTTGAAAAAACAGTCATTACACATGCAAGCAACCACTAATGACGACCTGTGAAAAGTTCGAAAGCGCTAGGGACAATATTCATTAATTCATCCACCAATTCCAATCTGAAACCAAGAAACTTATCAGAAAACTTCCCAAAACTGTCTTTATTATTTAATCAAACACACACACACACACACACACACACACACACATATATATATGTATATATATATATATATATATATATATATATATATATATATACGGCTAATTTGAAATGCATTCCGTCTATTTCTTGACATATATATTCCAAATAGAGAACTCTGTTCCAAGTATCTATCATAACAAATGTCTCATAATGTTTAGGCAAGTACATGTTCCGTATTTACTGAATGATCGTTACAGATCCTTTCTCCACTTCATTCTATTTCTTTTTTGTTCAAAGTCAGTTAAACTTCTTAGAAATTGAAACATTCTTCACTAATCATTGCCGAATATTTCAAGTTTGTTTTGCATACAAATCATGAATTTTGCTCGATTTTCATTGTTTTCACTGGTTTTCATCTTTCAACAAAACTCCTCTAAGATTGATTATGAAAAAGTGTATCAAGTTTAGTAAATAAGAGTGGGACCTGCCTCATAGCTGATAGAATCATACGATCTTCCTTATCTTCTCTTAGATTTCACTTAGCTAAGCATATTTATCTAAATTCACCCAAACCACTTCATGTTAATCTAATTAAGTATGAGAGTATGGCTTCAAATGTACGTTCAGATTTTCTGTTTTTCTCATTATGTTAAGTGTTATATAAACTTTGAAATGACTAACAAAAGATGAACTGATACAAATGGAAAAGTTAATTAACACAGAGTAGCATTTCCATGCCAGAATTCAAGGTGTGATTTCTGCTTTATTAAATTCTACTCTAATTCCTACAGACAGATTCTCCAATTGCCATTCCTCGGTGGCCATTTATTGGCGCTAGAATTTCACTTTCGGATGCTGGACGAAATGTGTAAACGGACAAGAATGAGACAAAGAAAAATTGGCAAAGATCTAATAATCTTATTATTGTAAATACTGTGAAATTCTTGAAAAGTATAGATGAGAGAGTATATTAGTACAATAAGATTTAGATTAATGGTCTCATGCTGCTAGTCTATGATCATGTTTAGAACACCTCCACCATCTGAACATGAAAATAGATAGATCTTATTGCCATATAGGCGAGAAACTGACCGTCATCAAATGCCGATGAGTTCGTGATTAAAATATTCAAACTTGAATTTATAAATGCTCTACCATCGTTATTGGGCTCTCATTACTTATAAATGAAGGAAATCATATAGTTATCTTATTGAATTTACATATATACAAACATTCATACATACATACATACATATAATTGTGTGTGGATGTGTGTGCATGTGTGTGTACGTGTGTGAGGTGGGTGGGGGAATGACTGTGTAGTCTCCCTAGTCAACCTCGATGTATGAAGATATATTTGTTAGATTAAAGATGTGAACCATTGGAATACCAATACAGGTGATTTTATTTATCGTGGTGAAGCCTTGCATGTGACCAAGCACAGGGTCCTACAAATACTCTGAACAGCAATCATCTTGCTTTGAATTCAGAGTTTTTCCTTCTCAAACACAGGTTGACCTACCGAAGCTAGAGATCGCTATTTCTCTCTCTCTCTCTCTCTCTCTCTCTCTCTCTCTCTCTCTCTCTCTCTTTCTCTCTCTTTTTCTGTCTTTATATATATATATATATATATATATTAGATTATACCTATGAATATTTATGGGCAAATTGTTATGAAAGAAAGTTTTACAAAGTCGTCCCGCAAGTCTATTCGTCGCTATGCTCTAGAGAATGTAGGTACCAAACATCTGTCCTTGTGCCAAACTAACCTAACTATATACCAATTTTTGCATTTTCCAGTGTACAGGTCTCAGGTTGCTTACAGTACCTAAATGGTCATTCAGTTAATAAAATGGCTATTTCAACAAATATGGCCCTAAACCGAATATAGCTAAAACTGTTTAGGACTCAGTGTTGACATCGACACCCTAATTCTTCAATCGTCAATCGATAAGAATTTCATCAATATATTGAAATAAAACTGGTCAATAGAAAACACTGGCTGAATTAGTATTTTGTCAAGATCTAAAACATGGCGAATCATCTTCGCTTTATTAGAACTTGTAGTTATACTGACTTTGGCACTATCCAAGAAGACCAGAGAGAAAATTGGCTCTAACATTTTTTCTACAATAAAAAGAAAGATGAGCACGCTCGCCCATCCATTAATAAGGATCCAGTTTACTTTTCATAATATCCAACCAGTAGCAAAAGAGATAGAAACTTAAATATTGCAGGATTGATAGGAAAACGATTTTTAAATAATTCATGCAAGAAAATAATCTATTAATAGCAGTCAAAAATTATAACTTTGTTCGATTGTTCTGATAAAGAATGAATGCAATTTTTTTCATTAACTTGTTAATCAAATGCAAAAGCAAAATTGACATTTATATTTTTCTGGCAATTCAGTTTTAATTTCTTTTAAATCTAATGTTCTTAAATAGGTCAATAAGCATTATTTCTGTAAGAAAAAAGAAAAAAATTTCTTCGATTGCTCGACCTGATATTTTTTAAATTGGTGAATTAGACGATTATTTTTTAATAATCTGGTAAGTCAAGTTTCTAAATCTGCAAGTGTGGAATTTTATGTATCAACAAATTTCCTCTAAAAATGAATGTATTTTTATATACAAAAATATTATGCGAAATAAAGGAATATATTAACGTAAAGCAATAATTATTGGATACATCTATCAGTATTCGATATAATGAATCTATAAATGTATGCATAATATATACGAATATATGGTGGCCGTACAGTTGGTGTCTTGTGGGGTGTTGCCGCCAGGACTTGTTCATGATTGCTCGCAGCATTCTTGTGTAATTGCCGTCTAGCTTCTTCTTCAGCCGTTTTGTTAGAGTCAATGTAGTGCATCCATATAGCAGTATCGATGCGATCGCTGCCTGGAAGAAACTGCGTTTCATTTTATCGGTTAGGTCTGATTTCCATATAATCGATAGCCTATTGATAGCTGTCCATTCTTTCGTTAATCTCGTGTTGATGACCTTGCCTCCTATCACTAAAACTATTCAAGTTAGACGAACCAGACATGCAGGACACAGCTGGAGAAGCAGGGACGAACTCATAAGTGATGTACTCTTGTGGACCCCACACATGGCCGTGCAAAAGCAGGACGACCAGCATGAACATACATTCAGCAACTATGTGAGGATACGGGATGTTGTCAGAAAGACCTGCCTGAGGCGATGAGCGATAGGGAAAAGTGGCGAGAGAGGGTCAGGGATATCCGTGCTACTAGCACGACATGATGATGATGATTATTATTTGATGAATACCTTAATATTTCTGTTTGTTTGAGAGAAAGTCTCAGAAAGTGAATGTCTGTTCTTCCTGTATAGAATTACATATATTCATCCAGAAACTACAAGGCAATAAAAGCAGAGATGAATTCTGTTAATAAAATTGTAAGTAAATAGACAAAACTGAACCATCAAAAGAATTATCCACAAAACAGTTGGATTTTAGAAAAAAAAATATTGACTAAGCAATTACATAAAAATTTAACTTTCTTTCAAGCATTCTCTGAAGAATATCCAATCATTTCAGAATCATGTGAAATATTAATTGTTTTGTGTGGAATTCGATGAAAGTTTTTAATACAGGACTCCAAAATTTAGTCTGCGTTGGCTGAATCGATCCACTTACCAACATCGTGAAAAAAATCATTTCTACATCCTAATGATTTACAACTAAAAATTAGGAAGCAAAGCAAAAAACATTCTTCTTTAAACAATTCACTTTAATTAGTTAAAGTAGGGAGGCATAATGTCAAGTAATGTTCTTAGCTATTTTGATGGATACAAAATTGATTCTTAGCATCGTTTCATCTCCTGTTTGAAGATTGCGTTATAATACACATGAGACTTTTATGAAGAAAAGAATGACAAAATCTTTTAATTGATCTGATGATTTCATAATGGCAAAAAAAGCAGTCACTAAGTGCAGTTAATTCGGAGTCTACGACATTAAAACTTTTATCCGCATTTGATCAATCACTGATCTTGAGAAGTTTTTATTTATGATTATAGGAAACAATCTTATATATATATATATATATATATATATATATATATATATATATATATATATATATGTGTGTGTGTGTGTGTGTGTGTGTGTGTGTATGTGTGTGTGGATGAAATTGATATTGGATGTTAAAACGCATGGAAAGTTTCTCACAATTCAAGTTTTATTTTTCTCGATTTTTGAGGTAAAATGAACGGAATAAATAAGGAAGAAATTTTCCTTCATGTTGAAGTATTTTCAACGATTATAATTAATTATCTCAGGAATTACACTGGAGAAGCGAAAAACATATTCTAATCTCTTTATATTAAGAAATCTTTCAACTGTCTTAAATTTGTTAAACAGTTCGGATGAAAAGAAAAAATAGATTTCTTGACTTTCAAAACTTTGGGCGTTTGTTTAGCCATTTGTTTTTTTCTGAAAATTTTATTAGACACAACTTTTCTTCGAAACACAATCTATGTGTCTTTGAGAAATCAATTACATGCTTGCAATCGATTTTGATCTTATATTCTAAGCATACATGCAAAACATACATCAATATATATATATATATATATATGTGTGTGTGTGTGTGTGTGTGGCAGTTGGTTGTTGTGGGTGGGTTTGTGTGTTGATAATAATTTGTCCAAGTTGTGGTAGTTGATAATCAAACATTCCTATTTAATTCCACGAAAACCATAAAATATTTTTTTGTTTACTTTCTCCATAAAGTCTATTTCACTTGAGATATTAAAGATTGTCTCGTGTCGTGCTAAACGACTTTTTGTTTTAAATCCATCATACATTGTTAGTTCATAAACGAGATTTTACATTGTCGAAGAAGAACAGAACAAAAAAAAAACTTTGTTCAAGTCTGATTTACGTTCTTTTTGGTAAAGAAGTCATTTCTCTGGCTTCTGAATGTTTTATCATGTCTGTAAACGCTGTTCTAAACTTGACTGATCACACGATAAGATCTAAAAGATATCAATGCCAGTATTTCGATCTTTTCTTATATCCGAACTTTGATAAACAATTTGTAAAATTACTGCCAAATCCATCATTTCCTTTCGTCTATAACTATCATGTCTTTTCGTATATGACTCTACATATCTTTTCGTATATGACTGTACATATCTACACATGGAAGTGTGTGTGTGTGTGTGTGTGTGTGTGTGTGTGTGTGTGTGTGTGTGTGTGTGTGTGTGTGTGTGTGTGTGTGTGTGTGAATAGCCAGATAAAAAGAAAGATGTACAGTAGTTATATTTAATTTTAGCAGAGTAAATCAGAAGACATCGAGAGAGCAATATCATTGTGGCTTATAGAACATATTTTTACGATCCTTCACAGATGTATGAGATTCTTTACACTTGCACAGTAAAAAATAGATGTATTACCATCAGTAAATTTCAAGTCTTACATAATTATATATATATATATATATATATATATATATATATATATATATATATATATATATATACAATAACTATTTTGCTCATCAATAGAGGAAAGATTATCATTCTAATTCACATTCCTCTCTTTGCATATATTTCTATCGGTATTTATTGATTGATCTCTCAAGTTAACTATATCTACATTTTAGTTTTTCTATCTTTCAAGTTCCCATCGGATTATTGAAGACGATGTCACACAGTCGCCATATTTCTTAAGTCATCCCATTGATTATTTTGGCATTCATTCGCCCCGTTTTGTCTGGACGCATAAATCATGACAAGCATCAGACGACTTGTAATCTTTTACTGGGCAATATCTTTTCATAAGAATTCCCCAACCAAAATATTGACTATAATCCAACAATGGTTATTGTGGGAAGACGGCAGTCGGAAATCTGGTGGGAGGAAAAAGTTATTTTTTCAAAAAGGAACAGCCAAAGAAGAAATCAGAAAAAGGAATCAAGAGAATGGAAAAGAATAGTTCAACAAGAAACAGAAATATATTTCTGCTTTTCGTTTTGATTTTTGTTTGTTTCGTTTTTTTTTTAACAAGGATTGTTAAAAGAACAGATTAAAAATGTCGAATGTATTTCGATATGAGGTGTAAAAAAAATAGAGGATTCATTGAAATAGTGAAATAAAGAACGGAAATGAAATGTGCAATCAAATTTCGATGTTGAAATAAAACAAGCCTAAACTCGGTTACAAGATAAATTTTGAAAAAAAAAAAAAAGAAAATGAAAAATTATACTTTTTGATGCAGCTGCTCTGATTTTTTTCTGGCGATCTAGTTAAGAAGTTCCAGTTCTGGAAACTTGGATAGTATGATGGTGTTGTATCGTGTTAAGGAAAAGATACACAGTGAAATAGGTTTAATCATTTATTAACTGACTGTCCGACAAATATTATAAAACTCGCGCTGTGCGTGTTACGTCTGAAGATATTCTTACTACTGACCGGGATCTTTCAGTACCGACCTGCTTAAGAAACCTGACGTCTTATATACATCTGAGATACCAGAAGTCACGTGGTACGAACCATTCATGGGAATTACTCCAAGTTGTAAACCAACCCACAGTGGTATTACCTGTTCGAGTCTCATCTCTGGGTCAAATAGATCTGTGTCAAAATACTTTGTTGTCCATAAAACCGTGAATTTAAAAGAAGATTTAGACTCAAAAGAAACAACTAAAAATATATGTGTTTTATTTTATTACCTGTCATTCATATAATTAACCTCACCATGATGAGATGCCATGACAAAAAAAAAACCCAAACATTTTACTGATTTATCCGTGAACGTTTCTGTTATACACACAGGAAACGACTCACTGGAAACTATAAGTTATACATAGATAAAAAATAAAAGAAAGAAGTATCATTAAGAATGGTTTTAAAAGATCTCCAATAAATATTCCAGATGAATCTATCGAATAGAATAATGACACTGTCAAAGTTGAGTGTTGGACATTTCATCAGTTCATGCTCCGCAAATACAAGATGATGGACTAAAAGATGTTTCGTCATCGTTAACTTTAATGGCGAGAATCGATTAGTCATATTCGACACTGATTACTTGACCTTGATTCCTGTGCTAATAGCTTTCTAAATATTCACTTAAACTGTCAACAGTGATCAGATTTTAAATTACTTTCGGGAATTTAAATCACCTTTATTCTTTACTCACTTAAATATGTTCTCAGTCATGACTGGAAATTGTGATGACTCAATTTGATCTCTTGAATGCATATGATTCCTCTATAGGTAGATAGATAAATAGATAGACTGAGAATCAGATAGATGCAAAACTTAATTAAATCCGTCATGAAACCATAGGTGATTTCAGATGTGGGATGATTTTACAGTGCCAGTCTTGTGAATTAACTATATTTGTTTGCTTTGAAAATCAGTCTGTGTGAGTGTATATGTCTATATGAGGGAGCTAAAACAATGAGATAAACTTAATCACAAAATTGTCCGATTGTTCAAGCCTTTAACTGTCAGTAAATTTGGCTCATTAGTAATGAGATATTTCTTCTGTACATACAAATATATTTTCTCAAAACTGAATTCTTCATTATTAGCATCCTTACTCTCTTGTAGTTTTTCACGAGTTTTTACTGGTGATTTTTCTCTGATGTCTAAGTAACAGCAAGTCTCCTTAGGTCTACAAGACTCTAAAAAATCTTCTAGCTGATCTTAAAAGTTCTGTGCATTGGATGGTTTTAGTTCTTCAATATCTCTTTGGTCGTTTCCAGACCTTTGGGGACCGTTCCAAGGACCACCTACAACTGGTATCATTTTTACCTTTATGTTTTACAGCTTTTTCAGCTTTCTAGCAAGATCCAACAATATTTCTATTTTTTCGCTTCATTCTATATTCACTTTATATTCCACCAGAACGGTAAAATACACAAGCTAACCAGTTCTTTTCTCGTTAATCAATTGTAAACCTGGACTGCTAGTTTTGATTAAGGAATCTGTCTGTATCCACCCCCCCAAAAAAAAAAACCCTGAGAATTTTATGAGTCTCATTTTTAAACATGTTCTGCTTTATAACATTTGTCATCATGGTCAAATTTCAGTTTCTTGGACATTTTCCCATGAATCACCTTTCTTGTCCTATCACACCTAATTTTATATTTCAGTCATAGCTTGCTGCATTGGTTTATTCGATGATAAACTGTGTTATTTATTTTACTACAAAACCTGCTTTTCTACTTAAAATCAATTTTTTGCAGTCATAATTTTTTCTTAGGGCATTTATTTCTGCTTTTATTAAACGATATTTACTTTCTCTCTTGAGACTTCCCGTTCTTAGCAATATCCTGGTGATTTTGTGTGCAAGTCTCTTACTTTGTCGCTTAATGTATCTATAAAACTTTTTTCTTCCCATTTTTGTTTTAAAGATGTTGTTGTAATACCATTGGAACTTCACCTATTTGTGCTGATATTTCTGTTACTGGCTGCTGTAATCAGTTTTCCTTTACTCTTAAACTTTTTTCCCATTTGAATGTTTTTCGCAGCAGTAGTAACTAGTGGTCTTCATTGAATTTTTATTACTATTCAACTGAGATAATGTTTTCACGTCTTTGCTCAGGCAAAACGCAAGCCTCAAGCGATTTGTACATAGCAGCAAAATTGTTTTAAACTCTAAAGAAACCATTATTATTTTGTATCTATATCTGTGCAAGTCAAAGTGAGAAAAATCTTTATTGTTATAAGTTTTTTTTTTAGTTTTTATAATTTTTATTTTTTTAATCTTTTTTTTTTTGTTTTATTTCTATTCTTCCTTTTCCTGAGTTGTATTCCTTTTATAGGCTTTCCTTCGTCTCTAATACACTAATAAAATATATTTATTCATCAAAGATGAACGATTTATTTATTTTTATATAAAATTATAAACTCGATATTTCCTCAAAATCCTTCGAATGCCCACTGTGATTAATTCTATAATGATCAATCCTTTTATTACAACGACACTTTCTTGTGCTTAAAGTTGGAATCAAAGTGTGAAAGAAGACAAAACATTGCAAATCAATACGACGATATTTTTTATATTTAAATTTGAGAAGTAACGTGGGTTTACATTTTTATTCTTCTAAGATACTATGTCATAACATAAATTGTTTCATTAGCGAGTTTTTTTTTATTTGGACTTAGCTTTTCAAAAATTATTGAAAGAACGTCAACTAATTCAACAACACTATTTTTATTTGATAATAAAATACGCTACTTATAAGACAATCCTAGTTTGACAGAAATGTTTTAGTCTATATAATGCGACTTGTAACTTTTTTCCCTCTCTGGTTCGCTGGGAGGGCAAAGTTCACATTACTTTTTGTTAATTATCGCTATGTCTGGCCTCCAGGCCGTTCTCAGGAAATCTGTTTCTATCTCGAAATCACAGAAAATTTTATGCGTCTCATCATCTCGGACGGATTTGGTTTTGTGCATGTACCATTTGGTAATATGATAAAATCTTAATTTCTTGTACAATTCCCGGTGGAACACCTTCACTAGCTAGCCGTGTCTAGTCGTATACTCCTTTTGAACTAGTTTTATACTTTTATTATGTAATCAATCGTTTCGTCTTTGTCACCATCATTTGCTATTCTGTTGGGCATTATCGATTTTGGCTTTGATATAATTGGCCCTTATGGAGTTGTTTTGTCCTGCTATTAGAAGAGATTCCGATTATCTCTTAAGATTTTCCATTTTGTAGACATCTCCAAGTTTGTTTCTTGAAATATCCATACAGTTGTTTTCCTTCAGATTTTTCTTTCTCAGTTATTGTTGTTCTGTTTATCTTTATGTTTTCACGGTTATTTCTTTCTAATGTATTATTATTATTATTATTATTATTATTATTATTATTATTATTATTATTACTATTATTATTATTATGTTTATTTTACTCCTTGAGAGTTTCTTACATCAGCGTTAGCCGATGGTCTTTCACTGGAGTTTGAGTGACTACAAATCTCCTCAGGTCTCCAGGACACTTCTCAATATTCTGGCCGATCTCAACAATGTTGTAGTTGGATTTTCTCTAATCAGTCTCCAAGTCCTCAAGTCCTTTTACCAAACCTCTGGTGACTGTACCAAGAGCACAAACGACAATTGGTATAACCGTTAATTTCATGTTCCACAGTTTTTTCAATTCTCTATCGAGGTCGAGGTATGCATTCTACTTTCATTTTCTTTCTGTGGTCAGCTTGGACAGCAAACTCCACAATTTGGCAAATCTCTTTTCTTTTTTTTTTTTGCTGATTATTATAAGGTCTGGTCGTCTGGCCGAGAAGAGGTGGTCAGTTTGTATGTAAAAATCCCAGAGGAGTTTGTGCGTTTCATTCACCAGGACAGATGTTGGGTTGTGCCTATACCATTTGTTGGTAAGGTCAAATTAGCACACTTCCCAGTGAATCACCTTTCCCACCCAGTCGTGTCTAGTCTCATAATGTTTCTGCGTTAGTTTGCTTCATTCGCTCATTATGTGCTAGATGGTTTCGTCTCTATGATCACATAACTTACATTTCCTGTTTTATTGCATCTTATCTATTCTTGCTTTGATATGGTTGGTCTTTATGGCGTTGTTTTGAGATTATTATTATTATTATGCCAATATATATGAACCTGTGCCAATATGTATGAACATTCACACATGCAGGAATATCTGCATGCATTGTATATATATATATATATATATATATATATATATATATATATATATATATCATCATGTCATGCCGCCAGCAGGGATATCCATGACCCTTTCTCGCTACTTCTCCCTATCGTTCATCGCCTCTGGCAGGTCTTCAGGGCTACATCCAGTATCCCCACAGAGCTGCAGTATGTATATTCGAGATGGCCGTCCAGCTTTGCTTGGCCATATGTGGGGGTCCATAGGAGTACATCACTTATGAGCTCGTCCCTGCTTCTCCAGCAGTGTCCTGTGTGTCTGGTTCGTCTAGCTTGGATTGTTTTCGTGATGGGAGGTAGATGGCCGAATAGTTGGTGATTTGTGGGGTGTTGCCTCCAGGACTTGTTCCATATTGTTCGCAGCATTCTTGTGTAATTGCCGTCCAGCTTTTTCTCCAGCCGTTTTGTTAGCATCCAAGTAGTGCATCCATATAGCAATATCGACACGACCGCTGCTTGGAAGAAACCGTGTTTATTTTTATCGGTCAGGTCTGACTTCCATATGATCGATAGCTTATCAATAGCTATCCATGTCTTCGTTAGCCGCATGTCGATGTCTTTTTCGGTTGATGAGATACTGCTTCCTAGGTAGGTGAATTTGTCTACCAGTTTCAGAGAGGTCCCGTCAAGTGTGGTAATGTCGCCCGTTTAATTAAAGTACATGTATTCAGTTTTGTGTGCATTGACATGGAAGCCGATGTCTGCGGCGGCTTGTTCCAAACTATGCAGTAATGTTTCGTTTTGTTTGGGTGTATTTTCCAGAATCGCAATGTCATCGGCGTAGTCGGCGTCGGTAATTGTTTTTGCGGGGTACCGTCTGCATCTTTTCTGTCAGCTCGAATATATACATATATATATATATATATATATACAGAGAGAGAGAGAGAGAGAGAGAGAGAGAGAGAGAGAGAGAGAGAGAGAGAGAGAGCGAGAGAGAAAGTGAACAAGAGAGAAAGAGAGGCAGGGAAATGGAGAGAGAGTAACTGATTTTATATTACATCAATAATCACTTGATCTTTGACAATCTTAAAATATATCGCGTTTAAATTTCCAAGACAATCAATGAACAATGAACTAGATTCCAAAAAACATATTTTCCCATATTAAACTGTCAGTCCTGCAATCTCCCAAGAATGTGTTTTATTTGCTCTCTAGAATAAATGAATAGATAAATAAATAAGACTTTAAGCGTTTATTCTCTTTTTGCAGCAACTATTGAGGTTAACATTTTGATTTTGTTTACAAAACTTTCAGAGACTTTAAAGTAACCCAGTAACATATAACTATATATTTTTTAATGAAAATAACTAAAGTAATTTTCTTTTTTGTCTCGATAATATTTTTGAACGAAAAAAGAAAAAACGATTTAAAGTTTTCAGGATTGCAGTTTATTGATAGAAACGTGTGCAAAATTTACAGACACTAGTTTTCCTTATTTATCATAATTATTTGAGATTAAAAAGATTTTTCTAAATACATCGTATTGGTATTTTGTGTGTTGACTAAAATGATTTCAAATAGACATTCCTATGTGGTATTGCATACTTCAAATCATATAGTAATATATATTTTATTTACAGATTGGTGAAGTACTGATTTTTATGTGGCAGTTATTACACCACTATATAAAATAATAAAATAAAATATCATTTGCTGTAATTACAGCCTTTTTAACAACTTTTACTTCCATAAATGGATCGACATTCAATTTTTTCAATCATTTTTTGCAAGTGTCATATGCTCGGCTTATTTAATATTAAAAAGTTGTACCGAAAATGATAAAAAAAACAAAAATGTTGGGTAGGTTGGGTAGAATGATTTTCTTCTTAGGTATCGTTGAGAAATAGATTAAACAGAATTATAGATTACACAACTTTAAAAATCAGGAATCAATTAATGAAACTAACGACAAATTTATCGACAGATTAAATCAAATAATCAAATTGTTCAGCTTGATTTTGAATAAATGCACTCTTAAATATATAGGATTTAAAACCTAGCGGTTAGAAAAAAGCGTGCAGAATTCAAAACAGCTTCCAAATGCAAAGGGAGGAACCCAACCAATATCAATGCTCTGAAATTTGAGAAGGCACTGAATGAATTAGATAATATATACCTAAAAGAACAAACAGAATACATACAAAATCAGATCAATTGACAATCTAGATGACAGAAGGTAAACGAAATGAGCAGAAGGAAGAGCACTGCGAAAGTTAAACTGAAAGCTACCAGCCAAGAAGAAGGAATACACCTGTAAAAACAACATTTCGAGAATTTACTCGGAAAACCTTCAAAAGTTACAAATGAACCAATCACGAAAATTATAAGTAATCAATTAGACATCAAGCTAGAACAGTTTACGCAAGAAGAACTCGACTCAGTACAAAGAAATATTTTAAATAGGAAAGCAGCAGGGGTAAATGAAATACCCCCAGAAGTATGAAAGACCAGGGAATTCGACGACATACTGCTCCGACACTGTAATGCCGTATATAACCAAAACACAATACACAGATGGAGAAAGGGATTTATCCTCCCCTTCCCTATGAGGAGAGACCTCGGAATAGCCATTAACTACCGAGTTATAACCCTTACATCCATAGCGGCCAAGATCTACCATGCTCTACTACGCAACCGCATAGAACCCAAAATTGAGAACATACTTCTGAAGAACCAAAATGGCTTTTGGAGAAATCGATCAACGGTATCATAAATTTTGACCATCGTCGAATTCTAGAAGGTATACGTGAAAAAAGCCTTGACGCAACAATATCATTTGTGGACTTCTCCAAGGTTTTGACTCCATACACAAAGAGTATATGAATCAAATACTACTCACCTACGACCAACCCAAATAAACCGTCGCAGCCATAATGATGCTATATAAAAACACGAAAGTATAAGTCCGCTCCCCAGAGGGAGACACAGACTACTTCGATATTGTAACAGGTGTCCTACAAGGAGACACATTAGCCCGATACCTGTTTATAATCTGCCTAGACTCTGTGCTTACAATGTCAATTGATTTAATGAAAGATAACGGTTTCAAGCTGGCAAAGGAAAGAAACAGAAGATACTCTGCACAAACAATTACGAACGCGGACTACACCGATGACATAGCGCTTCTGGCAAATGCACCCGCCCAAGCCGAAACCCTGCTACATTGTCTGGGACGAGCAGCTGCTGGCAAAGGCTTCCATATCAACGCAGACAAGACAGAATATATGAACTTTAATCAAAGAGGCGACATTTCCACACTAAATGGTAGTTCACTAAAACTAGTGGACAAGTTCACCTACGTAGGAAGCATTGTCTCATCAACAGCGAAAGACATCAACACGCGACAAACAAATGCATGAACAGCTATTGAGTGGCTATCGGTCATATGGAAGTTAGACCGGACCGATAAAATAAAACGCAGTTTTTCCAAGCAGCGGTCGTGTCGATACTGCTATATCGATGCACTACATGGACGTTAACAAAACGTATGGAGCAAAAGCTTGACGGGAATTACACAAGAATGCTGCGAGCAATATTGAACAAGTCCCGGAGGCAGCACCCCACCAAACAGCAACAATACGGCCACCCATTACGAAAACTATCCAAATTAGACTAACCAGACATGTGGGACACTGCTGGAGAAGTAAGGACAAACGCATAAGCGACATACTCCAGTGAATCCCGAGTAAAGGCAGAATAACTAACTCGAACCTATCTATAACAGCTCTGCGTTGATACATGATATAGCTTTGAAGACCGGGAGCGATGAACGATAGAGACGGGTTGCGAGAGAGGATCAGGGAAATCTGTTCTGGCAGAGAGACATGATGAGGATGAAGAAAATTGTAGGATTTTATTTTGATTTTGATTAAAGCAAAAATGAAGAATCTATATCGATTGCAGATATGTCATTCGAATTGGTGTAGGTAAAATTATTAATCCAGGAAGTTTAATTTTCAAGAAAAGTAGCCTTTTCCCTGGGAAGAGATTTGAACAGCAAAATGTTCCTTTCTACTGTCTTATATTTCATGTCACATTGGAAAATACTAAGCTTGGTAAATATGTATTCACCAGAAGAATTTGGCTGGGCACATATTAATATTAATTTACCATATTCACTTGTTATTGTTTAAGGAATATTGACCCATCGCCTTTTAAGGAAACCATGATAATCGTGTTTTAATAGAAGTGACACACACACACACACACACACACACACACACACACACACACACACACACACACACATATATATATATATATATATATTCTGTTTACTTTCCTGTCTACCAAATATATAAAAACATATTTGTGTGTGTGTGTGTGTGCGTGCGTGTGTGTGTGACAGATTGATAGAGAGAGAGAGAGAGAGAGAGAGAGAGAGAGAGAGAGAGAGAGAGAGAGAGAGAGAGAGAGAGAAGCAGCGAAATAAAGAGGGAAAAAAGAAAGACAAATCTGAAATCAAAATTGGCATGTTTTGCAGTATTGATAATTCTACCATTAGTATTTTTATTGATGAGAGCACTTTCTATATACCTTTACCATAAAAATTCTTTTTGTTGTTTTTAAATTAAAAGTGGTTAATCAAATCAAACTTGTGATCATAATTTCCCTTTTGTATATCATAGCATTACGCATGTTATTTCTTAAATCTCTGTAATGTTCGTCTGTTCTTTTATTTAAATTTCACATAATTTCGCCGATATATGAGGTGAGGCACATTTCAAATTATCTTGTATTTTTGCTTACGATATAGTATCCGTTTTTGTTTAATGTTGATTTTAATTTTGCTTGTTCGGGAAGTGTGTGTCCCTATATTCATATATATACAGTTTAGAATCTCCTCCACTGGTAACGTGTAGACTGCGTTCTTAAAAAAAAAAACAAGATTTCATTTATAAAGAATATATCCTTATAAGGAAACCTGTTAACTTAATTTTCTGTACTGTCTTCCCTTTCTTATACCGTTCGATTTTATTCTCAACCTTACCCAACTTATCGATGTCGATATAAAAAAATACAAAAACGAACCTATACCTAATAAGATTCTACAAGGTCCTAATTTCTGGTAATTCTGACAGGAATAGACTGAATTATATCACGGAAAAATCTATCCCAAGAAGCAAGCACAGAATAGTTAGAACATCTAATCACGTTTTATCGGAATACGTCAAAAGTTACCTCCTGTCTGCCACAAATGAACTTAAAGAAAATGATTTTTTCACAAAGCATTAGTCCAAGAAATCAGACTGTGCCAAGAAAATATCCAAACAAGGATCGCAGAGATCAATAAAAAAAAAATTTATCAATAATCAACAAATTAATAAATCCTAACATAAACTATGCCCTCAATATATTATCAGCAAATGAATCAAAATAGCTAAAACAGACTTCATCCACAACATGTCATGAGCTGTAACCAAAATTAATTCGAGAAAACATTTTCTTCTTATAATATTATAACAACAGAAAGAAATACTGCTGAGAATGAAACCAGAATCAAAGACACGCACTTAAGGCATTATCTCAACTCAAAAAGGTAAACATTTGAACAACAAGGAAAGGTTAATAAGATGTCTTCATGAACATATATACACGTGGCAACAAAATAGAATCTTTGCTAAATGACACCAAAATTTATGAAAGCGATCAAAACACACTATACGCAAAGAAACTAAAACATAAAACTAGCTAGTTAAAAATAGATAAATAAAAACAAAGTGAAATCATGGTTCCAGTTGAAAGACCACCATCATCGGAAACCTACACTTTATATTCTTACAAAAACATTTAAACCACTTGCAGACTGTAGTATAGATAACAGCCCACACAAACTAAAAAACTCTATCGAAAATATTATCTCTTCACGGGAAAGAATAAGCCGCACACATTTCAGAACATTTCTGGAGACCGCTCTTATAAATTAAAAAACAGAAAAATTGCCATTTTGGACATCAAATTACAAAATACAAAAAATCCAGTCGAGATATGTTTCGATTTAAAAAAAAAAAAGAAATAAAAAATAAACTCATGAATGTAAGAATAAACATCTCAGTATCAGTCAATAAAGCCATAGAACTTTTCAATCGACTTTCTAAAAAAAGAAATGTTACTTTTAATGGTGAGTTCTTTACTGAAAACTTCAGCCAACTCATCGGCACTCACTTATGCGGTGTTTTAGAAGTCTTTTTTTTTATCGAATTCTTAACCAAAAGAAACTCATCTTAACCAAAAGTTTCAACGACTTCAGATAGAAAAGCAAGGCTCTATTTATACAAATAAGTAACAATAAACTATCTGACATTATCATAAAATTAGATAATATGGAACCCATTATCGAATCTACCTTTATAATTTTGAAAAAGGTCTTCACGGTCTTAACATAAATATCAAACACTTAAGAACAATAAATTAAAAAATCAACAGAAAAAAATGACATCCACATCGGAAACGTGGATCTACGAAATAACCGGTTAACAACACCAAAAATAAATCATCGGAGAAAATTAGAGGACATTTAAGAAAAGAACAATCGAACATGAAAAGGATTTTGAAATGAAATGAGCAACGCTTTTGATAATATGCTACACCAGAGGAACATATATATATATATATATACAGATATATATATATATATATATATATATATATATATATATATATATATATATATATAAGAGCTCACACCTAATTCAATTAACACGTCTTTACAAAATAGTTTTTTTAAAAAGTGCCTCTGCAAAGGTGGATAGTAAATGCACACTCATGAAATGACGATCCCAGAACATAAGAGCACTTATCTGAAATAAAGCCACAGAACTCTTCAAATAAGAACTCAAGATAAATGAGCGAATAAAAGAAAAAAAATGAAAGAAAACTATTGTCATGAATACGGTCCAAACTATTGAGAATATGTACAAAATAGATCAATAAATAAATAAGACGATTTTTTTTAGTGAAATAGAATTTCATTTCCTATGATTATTGGCAAAATCATCTCCGAGTATATGAAATACTAATCCCTCCCTCAGAATTTTATCCTACAAACAAATAGAAAATTACTAAAGTTTCCATTTAATAGGAGATTACGGGAGCCCAAGAAAATACTCTTTTTTATTCTTCCCAATTAATTCATAAAGAGTTAAAAAATATTTGCATCATAAACTATCTTCTCTATTATTACTTCGTTCTCATTTTTCTGTCTTGAAGAGAAGCGAGGACAAAAAAATCTGAAATTAGGTAGAGACTTAAAACTAACAACAGGTTATCGTAAGATGAAAAAAAGAACTGGATTAGGGTAATACTATTTATGCCTTTATTGCCTGCTTTATTGAACGCTTTTAACGACTTTAATTATTTTGGTGAAATATATATAATAGTTAAACTCCACACCCTACAAAAAACAAAAGTAAAAGAAAATTCTGTTTTCAAAGTATCAGAATAATGTGTTCTTCAAGAGAAATAAAATAAATTCAACCGATAATCCCAGATTAAAATAAAAAGGGATTCTTGAACTTGAGTTATAACTTAAAATAATGTAGTCGCCCCTCTCCATTCTCGAAAAGAAAAAAATCACAATATCAAAGCTCTACAATTGAAGTAATCGAAACGTCTAACTCTGCGACAATAAAATATCGATCAAACTGATGTCAAATATTCCACATTCATAATTACTCAATCATCCAGCTCCGGATTGTCACTGGAAAACCGACGCTGACAAGGAGAGTATTATACTTGCCATACAAGTGTATAGGAAAATAAACCATACGATGCAATATGGTTTATGTGAAGTTGGATAAATTCAAAAGTAGATCAACTGCGCACATCACTAGATGCAGAGTGGTGGAGGGACCTCATGAAACAAGCACAATCAAATTGTTCAGACAGGAAACTACTGTTATTCATCGCTAAGAGAGGTAGGTGTGTATTGATGTGAAAATGTTGGCCACCGAATTAAAACAATATGTCCAAATAGAATGGCCCCTCCCTTAGGCAACAGAGGGGTTTGTTCAGTTGAAGGTCGAGATCTGACCCCCATTGTTCCTGCACGCAGATGATGTTTATATTCTGCTTGGTCACAGTAAGTACATGGTTTTCTCTTCGATTTTTCGAATTTAGCTTTTAGTCACGCTAGCCTGAACCCAAGAGAAAAGTCTGCAACATATTCCCAATTTCTGTTTGATGAGTTGTAGCAGAATTTATCATTTTCGTCTTTACCTATATAAGCATTCATGTATTCTCTGATCATCAGAACGTTTTGTTTAGGAATGTCTTAGACGTGGGAAGGTAGCTCGTTATAGAAGTTGGTGATGTCTCTTTCATCTCTGGTAAGAGATGATGGTTATGCAGGATTTGCCATTAGATATATCAAGCACCATTGTCAGTGAGATTTTCCCAATGCTATTAAGTGATATTTAAGTACAAGGATTTAGAAGCAGTCCGAAACTTTCAGTGACTGCATTGATGGAGTTTTCCATGAAGACGCTTTGACAGATTTTTACCTATTACCAGTATTTTGGTATTTTAGTTCTAGTTTTCAACTACATATTTGAAGGATTATTTTCTAGTCACAGAATCATCTAAGCAAAGAATCACTTACGTCTGTGCAGGAAAAAGAAACTGATAACGATTCAAAATACGACTGGTATTCACTGGCCAATATTGATAAAAGCAATCAGGATACGGAAGCCGTAAGAAACAATTTTGATATTACTCAAAACACATCTGAAAGACATGCACAGAATGACGAATATGAGAATTTTGCTACTGTCGATATAGAAGCAGCAGTGAAGTGCATAACAACCAACCAAAGAATAAAATGTAGAGTTCTTTAGGAGTAAAAACAGGGAAAAACGAATTGATAATAAAAGTATCTTTACTTAATGAAAGGAAGCTGATGAATACCAATCTTCAGAAACTTTAAAAAGCTAAGAGAGAACTTACTAAACATACCAAAAAGAACGACAAGAATACATGCAAGGCCAAATTAATAAAATCAGGTATTGGGTAGGATAGACAATCACGATTTGTATAGCAGACAATCAACGAAATAAGTGTAAGGAAGAGCACCTCGAGAGCAAACCTAAAACCTGCCAGCTAAAAGAAAAAGTCTCCATAATTAAAGAAAACATATCCAGAATATGCCTGGAAATCAATCAAGTGAAAAATTATTAAGACAACCTTGAACACGACATCAAACTTGAACACTTTACGAAGAAAATAACTTGATGTTCTAAAAGCAGAAAAGCTCCTCTAAAAAAAAATTAAAACAGGTGCGATGGACTATAGACATGGATGGTGAGACAGGATCAAAGAGACCCTGTGTTCCCGGCTTGATTTGATGATGATAATGAAGAAATTTTCCATATTGTCTTCCTTTTCTCATACGACCGACCTTATAACAAAAGTCACTAAAATATGAAGGAGCGCTTCCTGTGTTACTGTAAGAAATAGAAACAGTGACAAAAGTTAAAATCTTGGACAAAGCTATTTGCATTTCACATAATGCTAATATACTTGGGAAAGGGATGCATCCATCTATTTTCCCTCTAACTATTGGTAAATAGTTGGGCAAACTGCGTTCTTTAAACTTTAATAGCAACCAATCTAGGAGAAGGAAAATTCTGATTCAAACATGTTCAACCCAGCTTAAAAAGTTAGATTTGTATTTTATCCTGCATATGAATAATCTTGTTTCTATGAATGCATAATTTAGTCATTAACTTGATCAAAAGGTCAAGTTTCGAATCAAAATTCATAATGACTATATTGTATTCAACCCGCTTTTGGGTCTTATACATTCTAGCAACAGCAAATGCTTGTACCGTAGTTTCTTAAACATATTATCACTAATTTCTTTGTATATATATATATATATATATATATATATATATGGGGGTTGAGCACTCTGGAGAAGGAATTGTCGGCCGCCGCTAGCGTAATGCACAAGCTCTTCGTAAGAATTGAGAACTCTGGTAGCCGATAAGGTATAAAAAAAATGTGAACAAAGGCTGCTGCGGCTGTTGCTAAAATAAATAAAATTCCCTTAGCCAACGTTGTCCGTTTAGTGGCCGAGAGATCAGAAACTTAGTCTAGCGTAAAGTTGGATGGGTTGCGATCCCGGCTTCGAGCGTCCTGCGTGTCTAACCACACTGAATAGTTCTGATAGAACGAAACAATCTATCTGTGGATGACAATAAATATATATATATATTTGTGTGTGTGTGCACGCAACCAATTTGCCACCTTCACCGGGTAAATGCTAGCAATTTGAATAAAGTAATTTAAGAAAAAAACTTTTAACAGTTGATCTATTATTAAAAGTAAATTTGTACATCACTGAAACTCTGTAAGTAAAATATGAACACTTACGATAACAAAATAAATGTAAATTTTTTTATATATGGACGCAAATTTATTCTGAGTCATAAAATTTTGATATATTTTGGCATTTGGTAATAATACAAAATAATATATATATATATATATATATATTGATTTTATGAAGATTCAAGAGAAATTATAAAACCCGGCCATGCATATCTGAGACTAAAATGACTTTGTAAAAATATTAAGATTGTACTTTTCATTGGATATATGTATATATACATACATACATATATACATATATATATATATATATATATATATTCAAGTAAAAAATATGATTAAAAAACCAGATAAAAATCATGATGTTGTCGATCTTCAGGTGAGATATCATTAAGCTGAATAGGTATGTACTCTTTTAAAGAAGGTGACTATTACGCAGTTTACATAATAAGGCACGTGGCACAATTGTGTGCAAAATTACAAAATAACTATTTACTTTTCTGGAGGCATTTTGCTACCAACTTTTGTCTTTTATTCAACAAATTATTTAAATCTTGATAACTTATTTGGCTTTAGTTTTTCAAAGGTCACTCACTCGATTTGTAATTGCAGTGATGGTTCAAATCAGTTCAAATCATTACTTTGTTGTCTTTCCCCACCGCTAACAAACATCATGATGTGGATTTGGTGTTTTCTTTTCTTCACTATCGCAACGATTGTTCTGTGAGATCACTCTTATCCTTTCAGAAATTATATTCACATAAAGAGAAAAAAATATGTTCAGTTAGATGTTTGTTGAAACACTTTGCACTTCAGTGTTCCCTCTTCTTCTTAAAATTGTTCCCTTCTCATTCTCTGAGAAATACCGAATGTCTTCATGGCTATGGACCGGATTGGCTTGTTGAGATTGTTGTCAATATTAGCCTTGATCTCATCAAAAAATTCAGGATTTTTTTCCTGCCTGAAAGAATGAGGCTTCCGGGCTGCCATACCTTCGTAATCACCATTAGATTCATTCAGCTTTTTTCAAATCCGTTGTGCTGTCCTTAGATTGTCATCCAATCTCTATGAAATAGTTGTACTATAGATTTGGGATAAATGCCAAGCATTGAATTATGTTGTTTTAAAATTTCTTGGGGAGTGAATTGCGTCATATTGCTGGATTCCTCATATGCGGTGCCAGACTGACTCGAGTTTTCTACACAAGAAGCAAAACTTGAAGTAAGCACAACGCATGCCCAAAATAATAATTTGAAATGACATCATTTTACCAATCACACACACATACACACAAACGATATATATATATATATATATATATATATTCTTTTGGCTACCGTATGAATTTGAAAATACAAGGATAAAGGGGGCGTTCAAGGTGTAACATATTGACCCTCGATCGAGCCGTCAATTAAGAGATGCACCTGTGTAAATAAGCGGAAGAACAGAGAAACAGGTGCATCCGGTCGAAGATATCGGAATATCACCTTGAGCTATGGACGTGGCTGAATTCCGTGATGGTGGTAGATACGTACGCCCACAGGAAGCGGGTGGTCGTGAGACAATTATATAACCAGGTGCTACAGACAGCTTGAGTCAGTTCCAGTTCCAGTTGGAGATAGGATGCCCGCAGAGTGAAAACCCGCTCCGGAAAGAGAGCTTGGGCCCTCAGTGACCCACGGTTGAGCCGCCGAGCCAGAATGCAAAAGAAATGCTGATATGGTCAGAAGAACTTTGGGTCAATATGCAGCAGTCTGTTCCCATCTCCAACTCACCTCTCACTCACAACCAACATCAACCCTTTCGAGAATAAAGTGTGAGAGGTATATTTTTATAAAGAAGTGTGTTCTTTCGTTCATTGAAGTTCGTCATTATTGTTGACTATGTTTCCGCATATAGTTGTATATGTATTATGAGTATACAACAAAGGTATAATAAGTGACACGAGTTCAAATTCTGAACGAGACTGTCTTCATTTCACCTATCCCTCATACACTTGGAAAAACTCTCCATCCAATTATTCCCCCTCCAGTTATTAGTAAATAGTTTGGCAAACTGCGCTCTTTAAGTTTGGTGTAGCAACCGGTTAAAGTGAAAGAAAGCTCTGATTTCAAACTTGCTAAAGTCCGTTTGAAATTGACCTCGTGTCACATCTTGTCTGTTGTGAGCTTTAGGTTAATACACTACCTATCTATCTAACAAACTACCGAATTATATATATATATATATATATAGATATAGATATATATATATAGATATATTAAAACACACAAGAAAGATGTACTCCAAATGACGAGAATGAAAACTTGACTCCCAGCGACATAGAAGCAACAGCTAAATGCATACTAATCAAACTTAGTTAATATTAAAAAATAATAAAAGAACCTCAATAGATACCAATGTGAAAAAACAGATGAAAGCCAAGAGCAAATAAATAGAAATACCAAATAGAACAATTAGAATATATTCAAGTCCAAATTAATAAAATGCGAAATTCCATAGATAAAAACAATCACAATTAGCATTGAGGATCGTTAATGAAGTTGGCAATAGGGAAAAGCACCACTTGAGCAAAATTAAAACCTGCCAGCCAAGAAGACTACAAAGGTAAATTTTAAACAGTAAAAATTAAAAAGAACACTCAGGAATCTGTTTAGAAAACCTCCTGAAATCACTTAAAAATCAACTGAAGAAATTTTAATGTCTAAATAGAGTAACTTGGACAATTTACGGAGGAGGAGTAATTTAATGCAGTTCAGAAAAAATTAAAAAACTGAAAAGTTGCAGGCCTCTACGAAACACCTTGTGAATCATCAAAGGCAAGAAACTCCAATTATGCAACGCTGGATGTAAACAAGACGTGATAATGAAATAGACAAAAGGCTTCATTCTCCTCTTCCCAAAGAAAAATGACTCGGAATCACCAAGAACTTTAGAGGCATAAACCATAGTCCCATTTGTGTTAAAGTTTGTAACGATCTGCTTCATAGTCTTAACTGACCTGAGGATGAAAAATATCTTAATTGAAATCAGAACGGTTTGTGGAGTAAAAGATACACAACTATACACATTCTGTGCGTGCAAAAATCTCCTGAAAGCATAATATCGTAGATTTCACCAAGGCATTTGATTCCATAATCAGAGGACAATAAAGCAAATATTTCCAGTATATATTCATCCTCAAAAAATTGAAAGGGTTTTAAAAGACATAGAAGCAATAGTTCGTTCACTTGATTGTGACATATCTCTTTAGTTACTGGTGTTTTGCAAGGATTTCATTTCAATTTAATACTTGCTTTTATTACGCACTAAAAACATCAATAGACCAAATGAAAGAAAATAGTCTCACTTTGAATAACACAGGAAGCATATGACATCCTGCAAAAATTATAACCTATGCAATCGATGTAGATGATGTAGCGATTTTACAAATACACCTCCGCATCTCTAATATATATATATATATATATATATAATACGCAAATATATATTAGTATTTATATGTATTTAATAGTACAGAAGCTTGTCTGCGACCACAGGTTTCATTATTAGAGAACCTCTGCCATTGATCGCTGACCAGCTTCCATGCTATTAAATATATATAAAAACTAATATAGATTTACTTATTATTATCATTATATAATAGCTCTAGCACAGATATTGAGCACTCTCGAAATTATATCGCATTTGGTTTGCCACAAGCCCACAAAGTGAGATAGTGACAATCAACACTGTTATATATATATATATATATATATATATATATATATATATATATATATATATATAATCGCTTGTAAAGTAATGGTTACTGTTTTAGGAAATGGACACGGTGACGGAAGTTCAATTTGTGGACGAATCTGTTAGCATTCCACATACCATTAATATCCTTGGAAAAGGGGAAAATTCAACTATTCTACCTCTACCCATAAATAGTAGGGCATATTGGGCTTTTTAATCTTGGTATAGAAACCGTTGGTGCCGAAGGATAACTCTGAATTCAAATCTATAAAAATCTGCTTAAAAATTACATTGTGTTTCATCCTGCTCGTGTGTAATAGATGGTTAAGTATATATATTTGAGTATGTGGGATTGTGTGCATGATACATGTGCTACACACAGACACATCTGTATATTCTACGTTGAAATAGAGTAGACACAGAGTCAACAGTTTTTAGTAACTCTCAGTTTCTTATATATGCGATCATCCGAATAACAAATTGGATACCAACCACGTGGGAACTATTTGGTCTTATGGTCGGATATTATACGTTGATGTTCTCTGAGGTTACGGCAACTAGCACTTCGTGGCTACAATAACGACCAAGTTGAGGATACGTCAGACCTTATCAGTAAATAGTAATGAACATTTCTCATCTCATATTAATGTATAACTTCTTTTTCCTAAACATAAAAGCAGAAGACCTCAGTGTTTTGATTGATGTTCTCACTAATGATTCTACAAGAAAGCGTCTGTTGCTTATAAAGATTAATGAGAGCCTTTTTACTTGATTGGTTCGTCTAGTAATTGAATATTATTTTATCTGTCCTTAAAAAATGAAATTCAATCATATTCAAAGTGTGTTCGAAATTAGTCCATGTATTTCCCACTGAAGACAGCAAAACCTTCCATTTATTTATAATTCATCCGATTACATTAGAATTACATTACCTAAAAAGATTGATTAGAATATGAGGCAGAATCTATTCATTTCCTAAGTTGAAATAATTATTTCGCAGAAACTTGTAAGCATTTTCTATTGCAGAAAACAAATCCGTGATATCAAATAAAGGCTTTTCCTTCCCACCTATCTCCAACATTTGTGACTGCAAACTAAATATAGCTGTTTACTCGTAAAATATGTGGCAATTAAAAAACTGTCGGCCTCCTGAAATAATTTAGTTCAGAAGCTTTGGGCAAATAATCTTCACGTTACATAACCCTTGACACTATCAGTAAATAAGATTCTGACAGTGATTACCTCTTGGTACAAATATTTACTGATGACAATTTACGTTATTCCCCAGCGTCGCTGATTTAGATGTTGAATTAGCAAATATTCAGAAAGGAAAATCAAATCGAATACATTCATTTAGAAAATGATGAACTAAAATGAAAAGCACAACAAATATTATCTGCTAAAATTGCATGAGAGATAACGTTCTACTCCTGAGTGTTTTGGATTTTACTTTAATATTTGAATTTTTGTTGATGTTTGAGTTTGCAGTATTTTTATATAATGAATATGATATTATGTTTTTTTTATAATGATTTTTATAAGATGATTTTCAAAGATCGTTTTTGAAGTCTTTCTTTTATTTCTTTGTTTCATCGGCACAAGACGAAGGAAAACATTGAATTTCCCAAATAACTTGCTGATTTTTTGTATGTGTTAATATAAGTAGTCATTACTCGGCTACAATGAAATTGAAATTCCACTTGAGAGTGAGCGAATATCCTTAGATGACTATTGACAGTTCATCGATATTCAATAATCACTAAGCTTCTTTTTAAAAAGTGATCATATATAAAATAGCTGGATCAATATTTTCCTGTTGCTCCAAGAATTGAATAGTTAGGAACTGACAATTTGGCAATTCCCTACGATGATAAAGGGAATAATCTGAAATGGAAATTCCAACATGCCAACATTACTTACAATACGAATTATTGATGGAACACTTGATATCATATGTGTGTGTGTGTGTGTGTGTGTGTGTGTGTGTGTGTGTGTGTGTGTGTGTGTGTGTGTGTGTGTGTGTGTGAGAGAGAGAGTGAGAGAGAGAGTAAAAACCTCTTCAGAAAGAACTATACAAAAATGTAAAAATAAACGTACAATAAAGGAAAATCCCTAACCCCCATGCATAAAATAAACGTAAACCGGTTGACGTGCCATTAAAATGAAACAATCAATCAAATGAACTTTCATGTTCTTTCACTTTTTGAACTTACTAGCAAATTATGATGCTGCTTTGATGGAAAATTTTGGTTACATAAAAAAATAACATGTAGACGTAAATATCATGTTTCTTCTAAAATCCAAAATAATTCTCTAAATCTCATGACTTCACATTTGCGAAGATATTTTGGTCGGAAATTCGTAGCAACGAATAATGTGGAAATCTGATTTGGTTTCAAACATTATGAACAACTGGTCCAAGTGATTTGGTCTATTGACGTTAATTTTCAAACTAAATTTTAAAGAGTCATAATAAAGATAAAGGAAAAATTGGTTGTCAATATCGATAAAACAATAATAAACCCCAAATTCGAAGAGTTTATGCGTTTTATTAAGTGATTATTACCAACTGAATAAAGATCATGCGACAAAAATTCAAAAGCTGTTCTTTTTTTTATTTCTATTTTTATTTATTAATTTGTTTGGCTTGTAAATCATTCTGGGATTATTTTAGGCGAAAATGTTGGGGAAATGGGCTCGAATTAACATTTTTATGTAATTATTTCTTAGGTGTTTTTACACACCGTTTGTATATGGTTTCGAGTATTCCTAGCAAAACTAATTAAGATACAATTATATTGTCTTAATCAATTATTTCCATTTTGTAATAATCATTTGTTTGAATAGTCACATGGTTTAAAAATGTCCTATTTAATACTAAGAATTTTCTGACAGGTTTCAATCTAAGGGTCAAATTGATCTATCAGGTACTTTCACCCCGGAACAGAGTGCATCTAGAAGTAATAGCTATGAAGTATGACTCTAAACCCCTTAAGTAAGTAAAAATAAGTAAAGTTGGCGACCTGATTCGAGGGTGACCCGAAGGCTCCCTTTTCAATAGCTACAACACCGAGGTGTAGAGGAGGGTGCTAGTCCATTCCCTGGATTGCCCCACTTGATCC
>OY757907.1:3428650-3518650 GCA_963585895.1 Sepioteuthis lessoniana | reverse complement strand
AGGATACTCAAAGAGACAGAGAGAAACTGAGAATAAAAGTTTAAAAAACGCGATAACAATGCCTGATACATACATACATACATACATACATACACATTGTATTATATAGATTAATTTTCCGCATATTATCAAAGGAATATTTCAGTTGATGAAATCGCTCGTCTTCGTTAAAGTCTATGTTAACATAGGAAAACTACAAGTACATATTTTAAGATTAATCAAATAGGCATCTTCGAGATTTAAAAAAAATTGAAAAAATATAAATAAAGATTTTCAAAGTTTTAATTTTTTATTTTACTTGTCAGAAAAGGCCACCTAATTTGTCATAAAGAAATATTTTTTCGTATGTTAAGCATTTTTCGACTGTTCTATTATTTTGGTATGACACCTAAAATAACAATGATTTCCTTATGGTTAAAACTAGCTTTTGCCAATGCAATAATGACATAATGATTTAGAAGATTTATCAGAGTTTGTTTGAGAGGTTGTTGTATGGTTGAATAAAAGTGGAAAAAAAAACTGTTTGCTTTGTGCGTAAAAGTTCAAATGCTAAAACGGTAGCCAATGAAAATGATTTCAGAATTCCTAAACAATATTCCATACGAGCAAATTAGTTGTGTTCTACCCGTAATAAAATATCAAAACTTTCGTATAAAAACCTGCACTCCCTTGTATTTCATTAAATTTTATATTTATTCTTTAATAACAATATTTTAGAAGGAGTATTATTATTGGAAAAAAATTATAAAACATCTTTAATTTTCGGATTTTTCCTTTTATAATTTTTCGGTTCAGGGTAAATTTTTAAAAACTGCGGTAAAATCTTCAAATAGATTTTCATCTGATTTAATTTCTCCGGGGATTTATCTAATGAAAATATAAATATCTGTAGACGCCAAAAGATATTTTATTGAGATTTCATAAAACTAGATCGGGTGGTTGTTTTAATTAAAATATTTCTTTAAATGTTTCTCATGAACAACATTTTTAATAGATACGTTCATAAATGAATAAATACCAAAAATAATTTGAAAGCTGTTAATTAGGAGAGTTTTGAAAGATTTAAAAGAACTTATTATCACATAATGAATAATTTTTCATGACATTTGTTTGTTTTTCATTGTTTTATTGAGTAAACATCTGCACTAACAAAAATATATCCAGATTTAAACCGGGGAAATAAATTTATATGTAGAATTTTCTTCCAACTCTTCCAATTCGTGTGAGACAGAAAAATAAATTTTTACATCTAAGCTGTTTTTATATTACATATCCTTTCTTCATCAGAAGTGCATGACTTTAGCTAAAGATCAACGAAATAAACAATTGGATTTGCATATGATCAATTTTATTCAGACGAAAGGACAGGAATAAAAGATTTTGTTTGTATATAAAAGGTATATTTCTTAGAAACGACATGAATTAAAGTTTTTCATTCAACTAAAAGCAATATTTGCATCTATTAGATATCATGTTAGATATTATAAAACTTGAAGTTTTTCTGTTAAAAGAAGTATAAAGAATAATACTGTGTTCATCATGGTATCGTAATAGTGAGTATTTTAATAAAAACGATTGAACATTACAGTGTAGCTTATCATAAAACATGTCAAAGCAAAACTCTCCCAGTCGGTGGGGCTTAGAATGCACGGACGTTGAAACCTGTAGGACCCCCCCCCCAAAAAAAGAGGAGTCCTGGGTGTGAAATTAGACTGGATTTGATGGTGAGGCTACAGTACTGGAGATTTGGGAAACGCGGAATGCCTCTTCATTATCATTACTCCTTGGTCCACTCTGAGCAAAGGTGGTATTATTTGTTAGGGTCCAATCTATGGAACCTTAACAGGTACTACCACCCCGGGTCAGACGGGTCAAATGGATAGATTTAAAATTAACCGTATTCGATATGACTGTTTTAAAAATAATTCTCAAGAAACAACTAGACAAAAAATAGGAATATGAAAGTATAATGAAAGCAGTTCACTAACGACTACATATAAAAATAAAAGTCAACATTTCTTGCTTGAACATATCTCTACAAAACTAGGTGTCGACTTAAACAGTACAGTTAAATTCCAAACTTTTACCAGAGAGTTCAACCTGTAGAACAGTATTCCTTACAATCGATTTTCAGAACTCACCGTAACCACTGCAAACTGCCACAAACTCTTCTTGCTTTAAATCGTCTTTTATGAACATATTTAACAAATCATCACAAAGTTTAATATGAAATGATAAAACTCTAATATGTATCATATTAAACGCTACATCACACGCGATGTCAAACGGCTGATAAATTGAGTGTAAGTACCTCTGGAACATTACTGCACCCAGGCATCCGGTCAAACAACGTCAATATGTTGTTTATCTACACAATTTCCTGATAGTGTGATAGTGAATTCACATCAATATTAGTTTTATCGTCTAAGATTTGCATGTTTCATTTATAACTGATTTAATTATCATTTTAAGGAAAAATAATGTAACCTACTTAATCTATTGGTATTTTGCTGAATATATATTTGGTGACTTTTTTACCGTAATTATATGCCACAGAATTTTCAATAAATGTTACTTCAAAGTTATTTTTTTGACCATTAAATCTTCATTCTAATTTTAAACATTTACTAATAAACATTTATAAAGTTACACTCAAATAATCTAATAAAATACTTTTGCTATAAGTTATTATAGCCAATCCTCATTTCGGCCATCTGATTATGGTTTTGCCAACCAGTAACCTACTTGATGTTGAGGGTAAACCTATATAGTAGATATAGATCAAACGCAGAATTTTGAGTGAGATATTTTGAGATAGATTTATGCGAATCAACTTATATATATATTATATACGAGGATCATTAATTAAGTTTCCGAACTTTTTTCGTATGGGCACTTTTATTGATTGTACACACATGAAACTATAATCCCCTCGAAGTAATCTCCTCCGGTTGCAATGCACTTGTTGTACCGTTCCAACAACTTCTGGAAGGCCCCATGGAAGTACCCTTGTGTGAGCGTGTCAATGACCTTTGTCACAACCACTTTCATCTCCTCAATTGTCTTATAACAACAGCCTGTGAGCTTTGGGAATAAGAAAAAGTAACAGGGAGCAGGGTCTGGACAATAGGGGGGCGAACTGTCTTGATGCCCATCTTTGTCAAATAGTCTGTGACAAGGATGGAGTTGTGGACGGGTGTATTTTCCTGGTGGAAATGCCACTGACCCGATTTGAAGAGTGCTGGCCTTTTCCGACGGAATCTCTGGCTGAACTCCCTTAAAATCTCAGCATAGTAACCCTAAACCTAACCCTTTGGCCAATCAACTCTGGTGTATTTACTTTCTCATTCGTCCCACACCTCTCATCATCCCTCACAGACTCTGTGCCTTCCTTGAATCGCTTATGCCACTCAAAAACTGATGTTCGATTCATGCAAGATGGTCGAAAAGCAGTCTTAAGTATTTTGAATAGACAACGTATATATATATATATATATATATATATATATATATATATATATATATATATATTACGTGATGTATTCAATAAATTTCCAGACATTTTTATAGGCAATTAAAATCATCGTAGACTCTTGTAATTCACTATGTTATGGCTATTCATCTTATGAGATGACTGACCAATTTTTATGATTTCAGGTTCAAATGAACATCTACAGCAGCAATTGGGATACATCCTACTAAAGCCGGATTGTCACAGCTGTGGATTTCAAAAATGCAATCTGACACTTTAGAAGAACACAAGGCAATAAAATTCTGTTTTAAACTTGGAAAATTACCACAAAAACGTATGGAATGCTTCAGACTGCTTTTTGACCATCTTGCATGAATCGAGCATCAGTTTTTGAGTGCCATAAGAGATTCAAGGAAGGCACGGAGTCTGTAAGGGATGATGAGAGGTGTGGGAGGAGTAAGGAAGTCAATACACTAGAGTTAATTGGCCAAAGGGTTAGGCTTAGGTTTAAAGTTACTATGTTGAGGTTTTAAGGGTGTTCAGCAAGAGATTCCTTGGGAAGAGGCCAGAACTCTTCAAATCGGGTCAGTGGCATTTCCACCAGGAAAATGTACCAGTCCCCAATTCCATCCTTGTCACAGACTATTTGACCAAGATAGGCATCAAGACAGTCCGTCACCCTCCCTATAGTCCAGACCTTGCTCCCTGTTACTTTTTCCTATTCTCTAAGCTTACAGGCTGTCGTTATGAGACAACCGAGGAGATGAAATTGGCAGTTAGGAAGGTCACTGACACGCTAACACAAGAAGACTTCCATGGGGCTTTCCAAAATTTTTTGAACGGTACAACAAGTGCATTGCAGCCGTAGGAGATAACTTCGAAGGGGACTAGAGTTTCATGTGTGTACTCTCAATAAAAGTGCCCATACGAAAAATTTCTGGAAACTTATTTAATGATTCTCGTAATTATCATTAAATTGTAACTGCTTGGAAAATGTTTTATTTTCTTGTTTCTTTTTAACGATATTTGCTGAGAAAAATCCTCATACAATCCACCATTTTGCTCAGTTATGTTGATGGATTGAGTGATTGATTGATTTTAACGAGATCTTTAGTTATCTAGGGTTATTTCATGGCCAGAGGTTATTTATTTGTGTATATTGTAGGATTATATTTATATTTTGGGGCAGATTCTTTTTACCTTTTTGCACACGAGTATATGATACCAAGTATTCTTATCTAATGGAAAAAAGTTGCCCACATTTTTATGATCTTCAGCTTTCCTACCTAATATTAAATACTACAAAGTCTCAATGATCATTTCTTCTTTTATCACAGACCATTAATTCATACAGATATATGGTTTCAAGTAACTTGTAATTTTGTAAGCAATTCTAGCTTCAAGTAACTATAATTCTTTGTGCCAATAATCTACAGTTATACACGGTACTAAGTATTCCTATGGTACTAAGTATTCCTATGGTATACGAATAATTTTTAAACTTATATATCTGACCGATTAATGATACCCTAAAATGTACAACCACCCAATCAGAGTGAACCTGGGAGTAATAGAAATGAATCAGAGTTTCATACTCTCTAGATATTCAGAATGTGAGCCTCAACAGTGGATATAATTTAGTGTCATACTGAATATATGGGGTTTTTGCCCTTCGCAGAGAATAAAGCCACCTGAGAGTGAAACAATAATAGAGAAACATACAAAAACCGGATCAACTCACACTCATGAACACACACATGAACACAAACACACACACACGCACACACACTCATATATATATATATATATATATATATATATATATATAGTTGATTAGATTCAAAGCAGTGCTGGCTTAGAGGCAATAAAAAAGATAAGCGACAGGTAAATGGCAAAAATCTGCCTTTCGTTTTGCTTCGGCAAACTGACATTGTTTATTTGTGTAAATACAAGAACATATCGAGTTCAAAGATCTATGACACCTGATATGTTAATCCAGAAAGTTTCGGCGCTAATCAGTTTTGCTAAGACGTCATATTCGTACGTTGAGATTTGATATATAAACCATAAGAAATTGAAGCTATTTAAAGGGAAAATAACGTGAACGATGCCGTCAAAATTTCGTTCGACCGCTTTGATTCTTGCCATTGGTGTCGTATCTTTTTAACCTTCCGTCCATTGTTGCAGATGTAATTTCAGGTTTTGGCACCGTGCATTCACTTGCATGAATTACTGTTTCCTTATTCTTCTCGGAATTCTATTCTTACCATTGTTATTAGCATTCGTTTTATTTGAATGATGCAAGGCATAGAGGTCTAAAAATCAAATTCTAAGCATCACTGACTTTGTGATGGGCCGTGGCTTCTACACTGCAGTAAGGTTTCCTTCGTGAATTAACTTTTGATTGACATAAAAAGACAACACAGAGAAAGGAAACTCCGAATTCGATGAAAGAAACGCGAAACAAAAACAAAACATCCTTTTCTTTTCCGCCTTTTCATTTTGGCTGACAAAAAGGAACAGCAACAGAAATTGCATGTCATAATCTTTCTATAATTTTGTTGTATTTCTTGTCCTTTTCTGTAGTTGAAAAGGAAAAAAAAAGAACTTGAAAGAATGAAACGAGACACAACCAAATGGAAAATATGGAATATTGTCTGGCAAAAATTCCTCAGGATCAGTCTCCTTTGTACGAACGTTTGCAGTCTGACTGCATACATCAAAAACGGGACATTCTTTTTCTTTCTCTCTGACTGATGAAACAGCCTTACTCAAGGGACTAATGAAGAAAGACGAATCTCTGATACAAACGGAAAATCTGATATAAAGTTAGATTCGTGCAAATACTTTCGATCTTAAAACATGAAAAAAGCGTGGAGTAGTGTGTTCATGGAGATTCGTAAATTATTATATGGTAGAATTAGCATGGTATGAGTGGTTTGATTTATTCATAAATGACAAGTTGAGAGCCCTGTGTATGACTCAACATGAATATATAAACGAACAGATATGATAACAGTTCACGCATCCCCACCAACACCGAGGATGGAATAACTGTATATGATATATTAGAAATACTATACAGATAAATATAAATATTCACAAACGCCCACACACCCACGTGTTCATGAACACACAAGCATATACGTACACACTAACACACACACACACACACACACACACACACACACACACATATATATATATATATATATATATATATATATATATATATATATATGTGTGTGTGTGTGTGTGTGTTTAGGAAAAGTAAAAGTTGAAATTTTTAACTTATCTTGTATCGTTAGTACTCTCTTTGCTCTTTTTTGGTGAAACCTTTTTGATTATATATATATATATATATATATATATATGCAAATTTCATTAAACATAATAGACATTTTATGCCTACATATTTTCTTCTGGATCCGTTCGAATTCCCGTATTACTTTTATCCTATTCGGGGGGAATTGATTAAGGTATTGTCCATAGTTGTATGTATCCCTAGTATTTTCTGCCCGACTTTGGGCCATCATCAGGGGAGAATCTATTACAAAAGTGATGTAACTTTTATTTTAGCAAATTACTACTGTGTAAGGACGTCTTTGCTGTTGGAGATTATGGCGTTTGCTTTTAAATGTAATTCTGTAAATAGTGCCAGTAGCTAAAGACATTCAAGTACATTAGCACTGGTTTGAAAATTAATTCTATTAAGTGCTGGTTGCAGGTTTCTAATATATAGTGCTTCGAGAATCTGAAGTTTTTGTTTATTATTTTGATGTTCGTGTATTGTTGTGTTGTCAGTGAGTTTCATATTTCTTTTGCCTCTATGTGTCTACCTTGTAAATCTGTTTGAGTTGTGATTCGTCTCGGACTTCATATATACATAGTAACGTTAGTTTTCCATCCCCTTTTGTTCTTAAAGCCTTTTTTTATTCTTATTTTTCCCTAATTGAGTTGTTAATGTTATAATACATTTTGTTGTTAAATCTTCAAATTGTGTTATGTTGGTTTTGTGAGTACTTGTCGCTTATTCCGCTGTGATTTACCGAGAGTCTTCGAGTGGAGAAATTCCCTTCCCATAGTTCACCCTTTCTTTTTTATCGAACCTTGGGACATTCTCGCAATTTTATATATGTTTTTTATTATTCTCGTTACGTGCCTGTTTTCGCAGTCCCAGTGAAAGTCTGTTTGTAACAATATATATATATATATATATATATATATATATATATACAATTTTCTTTTTTAAAAATAACACTGGATTTTCTATGACTTGTAAAATCTGCTGGTGAATTTTTGTTATATTTTAATCTAATAATCTTGATTTATTTCTAATCGACTAAATTGTTTTACCAGGTGCAACTATCACGAGTCAACTTAACAATTGTTTGAATTTACCGCGCCAAACTTAGAAATTTAGCATAAATTAGTATAGATTCTTGTACCGACAAATGCAAACACTCCCAGTTATCACAAATTAATCCCCCCCCCCAAAAAAAGAAAACGGCCAAACCAAACGCTAAAGAAATATTTGGAATGGAACATTCAAGAATCAGGTGGCATTATAAATATAAGTAAAGACATAAAAGCTTCATAAATATGTGGATATATAGAAAAAAAAACCTAAACAATTGTGAGGAAAGACTCGATGGGTAGAGGTTAGTACAATTTTCTTTTTTAAAAATAACACTGGATTTTCTATGACTTGTAAAATCTGCTGGTGAATTTTTGTTATATTTTAATCTAAGAATCTTGATTTATTTCCAATCGACTAAATTGTTTTACCAGGTGCAACTATCACGAGTCAACTTAACAATTGTTTGAATTTACCGCGCCAAACTTAGAAATTTAGCATTCCACCTCCACTAAAGATAAAAATTTAAAAAAAAAGATAAAAAATAGAATAAAATAAAAACCTGGTTGGGCCTGCATCGGATGACAAGATAAAATATATCCCAAAATTTCTTTGAATATACGTCAGTCCTGGACTTAACTAAGTTAAAACTTAAGGTAAAAGGATTTATTTTTATTTCATTTTATTTTTATTTTCTATTTTTTATTTTCTATTTTTTATTTTCTATTTTTTATTTTCTTTTTTTTATTTTCTATTATTTCTTATTTTTTATTTTTTTATTTTTTTTATTTTTTTTATTCACGTACACGTGGAAAGCAGCATCGTGTACGTGAACTTGTTCGAATTCGCAATGCCTAACATTTCCTGAACGTGTGAGTCTTGCGGCTTAACGCTCAGGATTGTCAGTTCGATCGGGGAACTACTGCTGCTCATCTATAAGAGTGGCTTCTATAGATGAGAATAAAAACAGCCATCGAAAGATAACCATGACTCATACTCAAACCACATACACAAACCGCATCGCTCTTCGCGCGGGTAAAAAAGGGGCGCGTCCTGCTGAGGTTGGGGCCCTGGCCTCAGTGTTTGAAAAATCAGCTACAGAGCTCAAATAAAAACTACTAAAATGCAAACAAACAATACAGATAGCGACATTTAACGTTAGAACCCTAAATAGAATAGGTCAACTACCAGAGCTTACTGCATCAGCCGTAGAACATAATCTGTATACAAGAACATCGACACACTCACACCGAAGATATCAAATATTACGAAACTGGCAATGGATGGATGCTGGTGACTGTATCGGCATGGAAAAACTCTGTCAATGCATCGGTAGGAGGGGTGGGAATGCTTATAGGACAAAGAGCGCTAAAAACACTTAATAGCATTGAGTGAATACAACCTAGGATGATGGCCGCAACGTTTAATGGCAACCCCAAAGCAACGATCATATCCTGCTACAGCCCTACTAATGTTAGCGAAGAAACCAAACTAGTCACCTTCTACGAGGAGCTATCCTCCCTAGTATGTAGCATTCCGAAAAACAACCTGCTAGTCATTGGCGGAGATATGAATGCACAAATCGGGAAAAACAGAAACAAGAAATACAGCCTACACAACACGTCAAACAAGAATGGACAACATCTAATTGATTTCATGATAGAAAATAGATTAACATGCCTCAATACAAACTTTCAAAAAAGGGAGGGGAAATTATGGACCAACACATACGCGAACAAGAGTAAAGCACAGATAGACTACCTCTTTATAAACAGAAAATGGAAAAATAGTGCGATGAATTGCGAGGCATACTCCACTTTCGAGGGTGTGTCCTCCAATCATCGAATAGTCACGGCCAAAATACGTCTCAGCCTACGGAAAAACGCCACACGAACAGTGACAGCTAAGCACTATGACTGGGCCCTACTTAACAACAGAGACATTAGAGACAAATATGCATTAGAATTAAGAAACAGATTCGAAACACTACAAGAGAAGACAGAAAAATTTACCCCAAATGACGAATATGAAAATTTTGTTGAAGCACACCTAGAGGCGGCATCAAAGTGTATCCCAGCAAGACCTAGAACTAAATATAGAGTCCCTAGGGAAACGTCAGAGGTTAGAGAAAAACGTGCACTCGTGAAAACTGCCTCCAAAAGCTATCGGAAGAACCCAACACACACAAATGCCCGAAAACTAGAAAAGGCACAATATCAATTAGCAGGAATATTTCTAAAAGAATAGGCAGAATACATACAAAATCAGATAGATAAGATTAGAGATTCGATGGAAGATAGACAATCCAGGATAGCCTGGCAAACAATAAACGAAGTAAGTAGAAGGAAGAGCACAGCCAAAGCAAAATTGAAAGCTGCAAGCCAACAAGAAAGAGTAAAACTGTGGGAACAGCATTTCAAAAATCTACTAGGAAGCCCGCCGAAAATAACGGATGAACCGATCACCAGAATTATCAGTAAGCAATTAGACATTAAACTAGGGCCTTTTACCAAAGAAGAACTCGACTCGGTTCTTAAAAAAATTAAAAATAGGAAAGCTGCAGGGCTGGACGAGATCCCCCGCTGAAGTGTGGAAGACTAGACAATTAGACGATATACTGCCCCGGCAATGCAACGCCGTCTATAGTCAAAATAGGATAGAAAGATGGATGAAGGGATGCATCCTTCCTTTCCCTAAAAAAGGCGATCTCGGATTAGCCAAGAATAACCGAGGGATAACACTTACATCCATAGCAGCCAAAATCTACAATGCCCTACTACGAAACCGCATAGAACCCAAAATAGACAACATCCTTAGGAAAAACCAAAATGGCTTCCGGAGAAATAGATCCACAACCTCACAAATATTAACCATCCGTAGAATCCTTAAAGGCGTTCGGGCAAAAAACCTTCAGGCGACATTACTATTTGTCGACTTTACCAAGGCCTTCGATTCCATCCACAGAGGGAAAATGGAACTAATCCTACTAGCATACGGCCTACCAAAAGAAACCGTAGCAGCAATAATGATCCTCTACAGAAACACAAAAGTGAAAGTACGTTCACCAGATGGAGACACGGACTACTTCGACATTGTTGCAGGAGTACTAAAAGGAGACACGCTAGCCCCATACCTCTTTATCATCTGTCTAGACTACGTGCTTAGAACTTCGATCGACAAAATCAGAGAAAATGGCTTCGAGCTGACTAAGAAAAGAAGCAAAAGGTACCCCGCAAAAACAATCACAGACGCCGACTACGCTGATGACTTAGCGTTACTGGCGAATACGCCTAATCAAGCAGAGACACTACTGCATAGTTTGGAACGAGCTGCAGCAGGCATTGGCCTCCATGTCAATGCGCACAAATCTGAATATATATGTTACAACCAAATGGGCAAGATTACCACACTAGACGGAGCCTCTCTGAGGCTAGTGGACAAATTCACCTACCTAGGAAGTAGCGTCTCATCAACAGAAAACGACATCGACACACGACTGACGAAAGCATGGACGGCTATAGATAGGCTCTCAATTATATGGAAATCAGACCTGACCGATGAAATGAAGCGCACTTTCTTCCAGGCAGCGGTTGTATCAATACTACTATATGGATGCACTACATGGACGCTAACCAAACGGCTGGAGAAGAAACTTGACAGCAACTACAAAAGAATGTTGAGAGCAATATTGAACAAGTCCTGGCGACAACACCCCACGAGACGCCAACTGTACGGCCACTTGCCTCCCATCACGAAAACTATACAGGTTAGACGAGCCAGACACGCCGGACACTGCTGGAGAAGCAAGGACGAGCTCGTAAGTGACGTACTCTTATGGACCCCCACATATGGCCAAGCAAAAGCAGGACGACCAGCCCGAACTTACATACAGCAGCTATGTGAGGACACGGGATATAACCCAGAAGACCTGCCGGAGGCGATGAATGATAGGGAGAAGTGGCGAGAGATGGTCAAGGATATCCGTGCTCGCGGCACGACATGATGATGATGATGATGATGATATAAGCATTTAGATAGATAGACAGATAGATAGATAGATTATTTGAATCTTCACCGGCTACTTGAAAAGAATTAATAAGTTTATTTAGACGTATCAGCAAGTCACCCAATTGAGTATCATTGTTTTATTGATTTGGTTTTTCAGTTGAACATGCATTGTACTTGAATGGGATCATTTGATATTAGTAAGAAAAGAGTGAAACATCAGAGAGTGAGAGAAAGGCGGGTTGAACAACAAGAGATAGACAGGTTTATTATGAGAAAAGTACTAGGCAAAAGGAATAAATGTATTTAAACAAGAAAATAAATCTACCTGTTAGTTTTTCGTCGTCTTTCATTACATAATGTCTTTGGATGTTCACTGGTTTGGTTGGGTTGGGTTGGGTTGGGTTTGATGGCATATCAACCAGTGTTGCTCATTTAATGCCAAATCCTTTTTATACGTATATATATATATTAGATATATAATTTCTGTACCCTTTTTGTAGACAAGATTTTTAAACGATCCTGAGCTCATTTTTTAAACATAGTTAAATGGCTTTACTTATATCTATCTAATAAGAATAATTCTATTGACTATTAATCATTTGTTTGCATAGATTTTAATATTTTCAAGTATTGCTTCGTATTACTAACAATTCAACTTAACATCAGTCTTTTGTTTACACACAGTGAATGAATAAATAGTTTTATTTCAATGAATTCAGTTTAGCATTTCAATAAAGTTTAATGGTTTCAAGTATTGCTATGTATCACTAACAATTCAATTAAACATCAGTCATTTGCTTACTCATAGTGAAATGATCAAACATTTCTATTTCAAAGACTTCAATTGGGCATAACTACACAGTTTAAATATCCAACAGATCTATTTGACTCATATATAGGACCCTATCAGGTGCAACCACTTCGAGCCAAACTGGACCAGGGAGCAATAGCAATGAAGGAGAACTCCGCATTCCCCAAAGCTCCAGCATTACTGGAGCCTCACCATCAGATTGTTTAATGCCATATCAGGTCACTAGTTGGGTCGGGGTCTTGCCTCTCTGCAGAGAAGCATTCAGTGTATTCTACAGCCCTAGCCGACAAGGCCAGCTGTTAACTGGGGAGTTATTTGTTTTCATCCTAAATAATCCTTTCTGTGGATCTTTGAGAAAGAATAATTTGCATTTAGACTTGCCAGCAAATATTAGCACATTTTTTTTTTATCATAGTCATTTAAAAGATAGAAATTACCAAGCAGTTACAATGTAACCATTCCAAAATAGAGTAAAACTCCGTTTGATATTTTGACTCTTTACGTAGATTTTCGCATCATTGAAACATACTATATGTAACTGTAAGCCATGAGAATTAAATCCAATTTTGTTTTATTTATACTGTCATATTTTTTGACAATACAATTTCGTAGTTGTTTGTAAAATGTGTTTTGCATTTTTTCTAGCGAAAAAACACATAATTTATTCCTTATAAATATCGATTAACATCTCTCCCTTAGTGATTTTTTTTTAAGTTTACAAATTATAAAGTTTTTATATCATGCCTAGAAAGTTCTCTGTATCTCTGTACTTTCTTCTATGGGGAAATTAATCTATATTTTTTATAATTTCTCGTTAATAAGGAAATCGGGCATAAAACAAACGAAAGTATTTTTGAGAGACATGATGAATATAGATGGATGCCTATTTTAGCAGTCAGTGTAAATATCTATATCATCTTTCTTTAATGAAATCGAGGAAAAATTACGATCCATACTTGCACAGTGGGTTAAAAGTTTGCAAGTTTATCTTCACGAAAGAGACAATGCTGTCCATGATAGACTGAAATCACAAAACTTTTCCGTATAACCTTATTATTATGATGTTTTCTCCTTTGGAATCTGTGATAAAGACCTTTCTTCTTACCAAAAACATTGTTTTCAATATCTCAAAATTTAAATAATTTTTACAACTATTTTTTAATTTGATAATTCATGATAGTCTTCTTCAAGAATCTTGCAAATTTTGACTAATATCATTCCTCAGGAAATCTGTGATTGTTCAATTACTTTTGCTTTGAAAGTTGTTTGCCTCTTTTTGGCACAAAAAAAGTTGAGTAAGATGTTTAAAAGATAAAACTCTGTTTTTTTCGAGAACCAATGAAATTCCAAGCAATTATAGAGAGCATCGTCACTGGAATTGGCTTTCCCTTATGATCAAGAACTACCAAAAAATTCCGGAGGTTTAAATAGGATTTGTATGTCAATTTAATGGGGTTAAAGAAAGGTGTACGATGAATAATTTGAGATTATAATTTTCATGAAATTCTGTTTTATTCTTTGCGATATGTCGAAAATTTCTTTAACGTGCATTTCGTTTTATGATTGAATAACACACACGCATACTCTCTCTCTCTCTCTCTCTCTCTCTCTCTCTCTCTCCTCCTTTCTCTCCTCCTTTCTCTGCCCTCTCTCTCTCTCTCTCTCTCTCTTGATTGATTGATTGATTGATTGACCGTATTTTGTGTGTTGCATGAAGTCTTGAGAGGGAATATTGTCATTATTCAATGAATTATTCAAAACGATATCTGCATATTTGTTATTTAGGCCACTAAAGTTCTTGCTCTTCTCAATTCTATAAAATAATCCGCAACTTCCAATCCTAATTTCTTCTTTAAAAAGTTAGTTTGTCTCAATAAGAAAATTTAAATTGTAAACAAAATGTATTGTTATTGGAAAGAACAAAATTGAGGACGGTAAAATAACCAACCGGATTGGAAACAATGATCAAAAGACAAATATGAGGATTTTAAAACGAATAATTAATTGAATAATAAAAACGGTTACATTTAGAACATTTCTCAGTGATCCAGAGCAAAAATTCTGCGAGCAATATTGAACAGGTCCTGGAGGCAACACCCCACAAAGCACCAACTATACGGCCACCTACCTCCCATCACGAAAACTATCCCAGTGAGACGAACCAGACATGCAGGACTCATAAGTGATGTACTCCTATGGACCCTCACATATGGCCGAGAAAAAGCAGGACGACCAGCTCGAACATACACACAGCAGCTCTGTGAGGATACGGGATGTAGCCCTGAAGACCTGCCAGAGGCAATGAACGATAGGGAGAAGTGGCGAGTGAGGGTCAGAGCTATCCATGGTGGAGATACGACATGATGATGATGATGATAATATTTTCGGATGAATTAAGAGATGCTCAGTTGATCCCGACGATGGAAAGAAAATAAAAATACATTGATGACAAAACAAAACGCACACGTATATTTCAAGATTATTACATTCTGTCTCGCACGTGACCCCAAAGGAAGACATATTTTGGCTTTGCCCAGTGGATGTATGAAAAAACGAGGTCCTAATGGCTCACTAAAGTGCTAACTTTTCAGTTTATTCTTCCAAAAACTATTAAGCAACCAAGATTTCGAATTAGTCTGGTACCACGTGATTGCTTCTTATCTATGGACAAACTCTCATACGACTTTTACTATTCCCTGAGTTTTCAGTTTTAACTTGTCTCCAGTAAATCATCAAATGTTTAACACATCCACTATCCAAATTGCCGGGGGTGGTGAGCTTGAGGCTCTCGCTTGACCAGGTTAATGACGTTCATGTACTTTATCGTTTACCTTATTAGGGTGAAAACGAAATTCATCGTATCAGATGACCCTTTACTATTGATACAAGTTAACTTCCCGATCACGTGCTAATTAAAGACTCTGAGATCAGGGAGAATTGACTTGCATGGTGACTCTAGCTGAATTCTGATTAGACGTAACATTAATCGATGCAATTTATATTGTGAAACATACCTTCATTTATTTTGATTAAACCTATCTTTATTTTGTGTAACAAAACTGATGAAAATCTCCCTCGACAATGAGTTTAATAGTAAACAAATTTAATCACAAAACCTCTGATCAGATCGAAGCATTTATTTTCTTTATAAATCTGTAAGCACTGTTTGTTCAATGTCTCGTCGACGGTTGGTAATTTTCCTTTCGCAGACGACTGCGCATCAGGTCATGATAATATGACTTTTAATAAAGTCAATTTTTTAGAAAACTAAAATATTCAACTCATAAAATATGAGGATTTTTAGAGAAAATGATCTGCTTACATATCTTGAAGCGTGAGAAAAATGTTGTCATGAGACAGAAGCAGTCATTCGTACCAGATATTTTTAGTTATAGTGTTTTGCCTCATTCGAGCATGACCATTTTCGGTGTAATTTTAAAAATTGCTTTGTGATGCAAAACGACGGCTAAAAGAGATTTGATAGATATTTCAATATTTTGCATAAAAAATAAAATTTGATTTTAAAAGGTAATTACAAAACAGAAATTGCATAACGTAAACAGTATTAATTAGCAAGATTTACAATGATCTACGACATAACCCTACACACATGCAAACACACGCACACACACACGCACACACACAAACACATACACACACATATAAAAAATATCAAAATTGAAAAGTATTTTGATTTTATCCGTTTTGTGGACTAAGTAATATTATTCTATTTCCCAAATCAAACCAGGCGAAATTCTTATCTCTAGCTTAATTTTTATTTGTCCCATACCAACCAATTTTTGCTTACTTTATTGACTGTCTCATGATAGTTGTCATTTATCAAAGGATTTGTGATTAAATTAGTTTACTATTGAACTCATTGTCGAGGGAGATTTTCATCAGTTTCGTGAAAAACAATTGATGCACTTAAGCAAAAGACATTTAGGGAATAATACAATTTGGTCCACTTGAATTCCTTTATTTTAGAGTCGATTCGGTGTCAAAATAATCAAATAGAGAGTTAATATTCATTCTCTCGATGACAAAGAAACGTTTAAGATTATATAGTATTATATTATATTCTTAAAACGTTAACCAACAGAGATAACTACACGGTTTAAATATGGAACATTTCCCCAACAGGGCATTGCATTTACAAAGCTGAAGAGGATAAAAAAAAAGTTAAAAACTAATAGAAAAGTTATTAAATTAAAATTATTTTACAGTTTCTATTTTTTTCACAAGAAACGTTTTAGAAGTTGAAAAAAACTAACTACCGTCATTATGACGAAAAGTTTTGTTAATAAAAGATTTATAATGACTTTTTAAAATTTTACAATATGAGTGACTGGTTTTAACGGCATGTTAACCCATCTAGAGTTATTCTATACCAAGAGGTTTGGGAATCGCGTTCATTCTACCTTCTGTTTAAATTTTCTATCTTGTTTCTTAAGAGTTCTCATTTTGCACTCAGTCGTATCGAATTAAAATAAATTGTAAACAGATCTATTTTACCCAAAGATGGCGCCCAAATATTTATTTTCATTTCGAATGGTGTTACACCGCTGCAGAATATACAGTCTGTACATTCTAAGCTTCGCTGACAGAGATTTCTCTTAGAATATGTAAATGTATATTTCTATCTATGAGTGTGAATATATAAATATGTATATAAACGTAATGGGCATTGTGAAAATTCTAAGAATGATTTCCTTTTTGACTGTTAAAACTTAAACACTTTATCCAACTCTGCTATTTGCTACAATATAATGTACAACACATGTAGGCTCATATTAATTTATAGCTTGTAGACTTTTATTTATACATTTATCCCTTTTTTTATTTACAATAAAAAGGATCCAAAATGTACTGAAAAGTTTTAACTCTAAGTAAAAACTCAGCTTCTAGATTCATAAATTAACAACTTCTATTAAAGTAATCACATCACCAATACAAGTCCAGTACGTATGTCGTTGCGATGTGTGTGTGTGTGTGTGTAAATGTGTGTGTGTGTGTGTGTGTGTGTGTGTGTGTGTGTGTGTGTGTGTGTGTGTGTGCAGATAAGTATTGTATTTGTTGCTGCCTCCCACCAGACAGGACTTGACACAAGATCAAAAGCCCGAACGCCGATTAAAGTGGGTATAAAGGGAGGGAAAGGTCGGGAACGAGCCGAGACTCGAACTCTGCTTGTCAGTGCTGCTCATCGACCCACTATGTGCAGTTTCACGAATCCAAATTTGGATCCGGACACGTGTGCCGGGTTTTGGCTTAAACTAGACAACAAGGTCTAGTGCTATACATAGGAGACAAAGGTTCCAGCTCGCCCACCCGAAGGTGGCCCAACCGAAATTGGGGGCCTTTCGGCCTCGAATCTGCCATTGTTTGATACACCATCCGACACGAATGCCAAACTGCCCAGCCAAACTGCCCAGCCAAACTGCCAGGTAAGTATATGAAATCATGTGCACATTTGTTGCCAATATGCACAATGTGACTATATTCTTTTTTCTAATAGTAAATAATCAATGATAATTTTTATTATTTTCTGATAAAATGAGGAAAATTTACATATGTCATTCAAGGAACAACAACAAGATGGATGACAAAGACGATTTTCCCAATCAGTTCTGAAAACTGTATCTAATTTCAAATGTCGATTAAATGACAAAAAAAAAGAAAACGGCTCAAGATAATTAAATGACAAAAAAAAAGAAAACGGCTCAAGATAATTTTTGTAAACATCCATACTCTAATTTTACGACATTCGAAGTCATTTGTATTATTTAGATAAAAGTTCTCGAGTAAATATACCGAATCACATTATCAATTCATCCGTTATTTTACAGCGAAACGATGGTGTGGGACTTTCTAAATAGAAGTCAATTCAAACGACTTTAACCTGGCAGAGGGCAGATGTTAATAATCACTGTTCTAACAAAGAAATAATATTTGTACATATATAGAAACATACGAATATTCGATAAATTCCTCCTTGTCAATTTAGGAATGATCTAACTCGGATCTCCTCTGTGCAGACCAAAGTTTTGACTAATTTAATATACGAAGCTTCATGGGAAACAGAAACTTTTCTGTGTTCTCGGGCGTAAACAACATAAAAATGTCACATTATTTGAACTTTTATATTAGATTTTATAAAAACAGAAACATAAAATAATGGAATCTATTTTCATTTCACGCTTTATAATTTCTTCAGAACAATTGTGACCGGAGATTTTTTTTCTGAAATCCGGCTACAGCAAGTTTCGTCAACATTGAAAGACTCTTCTATATCCAATGCCGTCAGTGATATTATTCGAACGGCGGCATCTTTGCTTGTATCTCCAGTTCTCTCTATTTCATTACAGATTTTTCTGGTTTACCTCAAGTGCTCCAACTATAAATGTTACTTTCTTGTTCCATAGAATCTTTTTTACCTATCAAGCAAATTCCAAGAATTCATCCAGTTTTTCATTTTCTTTTATATTTACTCAGTAATTATTATTATGATTTTTATTTTGCAAGTGTTTTACCCCAGTGTTCACTGGAGTCTTAATAACAGCAAGTTTCTAGGACTCTTCTTACTATTCTGATCAATCTCAACAATGCTATAGTCTGAATGGTTTCAATTATTCCTCCGATTTTTGAGCCGGTTAACTGTATTCGTTCATTATTGGATTAACTGGGTCACCATGAAACTTACATTTTATGCATTTCTTTGTATTATTAAGTTTCTCTTTGAAATAATTGGTTTTTATGACAATATTTTGATCTGCTATTGATATAAATTCATTTTCTCTCTTTATTCTTTGCCATCTCCCGAACATATCGTGTACAATATTATTAGTTTGTCCCTTGAAATATCCGTACGGCTTTTTTCATATTTGTTTATTCTAGATTATTTGTTATTGTTTTCCTGTCTGTCTTTCAGCTATTTCATTGCTATTGTTACTGGCTACAGTAAACAGTTATTGTTTGATCTTTTTGCATATTATTCGTCTGTCCAAATTATATCTTAGCATTCTTAAATGCTGGTATGTTCTCTACCGTGTTCTTTTCTTGTAAGATATAGTTTGTCAAAATCACCTGTCGGGTTTAAAGCCTTGCTTGTTCTTGAGACCATCAGACAGAGTTTCTCCCTTGACAATTTTGTAATATTCCAGAGTATATTACCGGAGAATGTTACTCTGGTATTTATTCCTTTTGATGAGAATTCTGCAACAGAGTTTGGTTTCGAGAAAGATTTTGTTCTATGAGGTAGTCCTTTCTTGCTTTTTTCTGTTTGCTTGATTGTATTCGCTTCAAATATTCTGAGGTATACAGATACTTTGGAATATTAGAAGGGAACATAATCAAGCAGAAACCTTGAGAATTTGCTTGTCAAATTATCAGATGCTTTCGTAATTGGGCAGTTCTATTTCTTCCATCTTTTTCTTTTCTTTCTTTTTTTTATAATGAGCATGGCACTTTTTTTTCTATCAAAAATTCCATTCCTTTATCTTGGCTGTGGATTCTGATTGTATAAGGTTTTCTAATTATTTTTCTTTCTGGGCAAACATCTTGATATCATCCGTATGCATGAATGTGTTTATCTTTGCCCACAGTTTTGTAAATGTTTAGCCTCCGTAGCATTACCTTAGTAGATAATTCAGTGGCATCATTGCCATAACAAATAATAGTGATGATAATGAGTCTCCCTAAAAATACACATTTAGATTTTTACCTCTTCAAGGGTTGCTCCTGCAGCTGCTACTTCCACCCTCCAACTAACTTGATGAAATTAACGACTTGCTCCGATATGGACATTTTCAGAGATTATTATTATTATCATTATACCTATAAGGGTCTTTCACACCAGCGTTGCTGAGAGTTTTTTTCAGGAATCTGAGTGACAGCAAGTCTCCTCGAGTATCCAGGACTCTTCTGAGTATTCTGGTAGATCTCAACAATGCTGTAGTTTGGATGGTCTCCTCTCGTTCTCTTACTTTCAAGTCCTCCAGTCCCTGTACCAATCCTTTGGTGACTGTAACGAGCGCGTCAATTACAATTAATATTGCCGTCACTTTCATGTTCCATAGGTTTTTCAGTTCCCTAGAAAGGTCTAGGTACTTATTTCTCTCTTTTTGTTTTCTTTCAATTTTACCCAGTTGTCAGCCGAAACAACAAGGTCCACTATTCGGCAGTTTATTTTATTTTATTTCATTTTTTTTGTTGACTATCAATAGGTCAGGTCGTCTGACCGAGATTAGATGATCCGTTTATATCTTGAAATCCCAGGGAATATTGTACGTCTCATTGTCCAGGACAAATTCCTGGTTTGGCATGTATCAGTTGTTTGCATGATCAAATTTAAGCTTCTTGCACAATTCCCAATGGATTACCTTTCTTGTTCACTGATCTACTTTTTGAAGTTCTCTCGTACACTTTAAGAATGGTCCCAAGTATCTTACAAGAGGGACAAGGGATGAGATTTCTGCTACGTAGCTTGGTTTCTAGTATTTTGCTCTTTTTCTTAGGTATTCTTTTTAAATATTTCGTTTATCTCCGCTTGTTTGATGGTGTCCGCCTCCAATATTTCCAAGAACTTTTAAGTTTCCTTTTCTCTAAGCGTTCTTGGGTAATTCAATTTACTGCTTTCTGCTTTTCATAATTAGTATGGCACGTCCATCTATATAAATCACGTCCATGTATTGTCACTCTATATCCTCACCGTTTTTATTAAGATTTCTAATTCCTTTTCATTTTTGGCAAACAGTTTGATGTCGTCCATGTACATTCGGTGGTTGATTTGTTCTTGTGATTTATGAAGTTTGTATCCACCTGTGCATTTTCTACGTATGTGACGCAGTGATATCATCGCTATTCCAAATTGTTTTGGTGATAGAGCATCTCTCTTGTAGATCACACTCTGGATTTTCACCTCTGCTAATCTTTTCACTCCTGATGTCAGTTCCACTCTCCAGTTTTCAATGGTATTCTCGAGAAATGTTATGACTTCACCCTATAACTTGTACATTTTGAGACAGTGTATTATTCAGCTTTGCGGAATCATATCATATTCCTTTTTGTTGTCTATTAACGCCATTGGTAGATTTGTTCGTCTCGTTTTGCTCTTCTTGAGAATGCAGTGATCAGGGTATAGTAGCTCACTTGTACCTCTGGTCCTCTATCGGCATCCTCTCTTTTCCTGGTCGAACAAACAGCGTCTTATTTGCAAGTAGTAAATCTTCTCACTTCTTTTTGTCGTTAGTATTTTCGGCAGGTTCATTATCGGTCTGTAGTTGTTGAGGGCTACTCCTTTGTGAGGTCTTTTTGAATCAGTGTGGTAGTTCCTTTGGTTATCCATTCCGGTATGTCAGTTTCTTCAAAGGATATATTCATTTCGATAACCAATCTTTTGTAGATGGAAGTGAATTTTTTTAAATCAGTATCAATGTATGCCATCATAGCCAGGCGTTTTCCGATTTGGTAATTTTTTGCTCTGAGTGAAGCGAAGTGTATTTTCGCCTTGGGTCCTTCTTCAAGTTCTTATAACTCTTTTCCCGTGTTGCTTATCTATTCGGCTTTACTCTTACATTATCTTCGTTCCTATATTAAACTCCATTTTTTTTATTTCCTTGTTATCTGGTTGTTGGTATGTCTTCTTGCATTCTCCTCCAACTTGCTGATATATTTTTCGATGCTTTGGAATGTCCTATTTTGTCTTTATTGTTTTATTCTGTCTCGATATCTTTTTAGTCTTCCTTTTTCGCCGGGATATTCTGGTTTATTTCTTCGAATTGTTTGTTGTAATAGTAGTGTAGCTTTTTTTTATCTCCACAATTTCCAGTATTCTTCAACTTTTGGATCATTTTTATTTGTTGTAGATTTTTCATCGACATTTTCAGTCTAATTTCCCATTCAGGTTTTGAGTTTCTATTCGTGTTTTTTAGGGGAACACCAAACACTGACTAATTTCGCTCCTGCATATATTTATTTGTTTAATTTAATGACATTCGTTGAGATACGTATTAATAATTCGTTTTTCTCAATTTCTGTCACCTAGGGAGGTTTTCAGACGAGCTGATAATCTTTGACGGGAGTCTGAGTGAGAGCAAGTCTCCGCAAGTCTTCCGGGCTCTTCTCACTATTATGGCCGATTTCAATAATGTTGTAGATTGGATGTTCTTGGTTCGTCCTCCGACTTCCAACTCTTTCAGCTCTATATTCAAGCTCTTGGGAATTGTTCCGAGCGCGTCAGTTATAAGTGGTATTACAATCATCTTCATGTTACATAGATTTTTTGTTCTTTGACAAGGCCTAAGTATTTTTCTCTCTTTTCGTTTTCTTTGATTTTTACTCTCGGAAAATACTTATGTCCACACTTCAAAACATGTTCAGAATTGTCCATTTTGATTGTATTTTGGGAGGCTTAGAAGGTACCGGAAAGGGTTTAGGTTGGCCATCTTTGATAAATTACCATTTAATCCACTAATTAAGAAAATCTGAGAGATCTTTAGATTGGTTTTATCAACAACTAGTGTTTATAGTTAATGTTATTCAAATACAATTTCTCAAAAAGAAAGTTATCTCTAATTAAAAGCACGTATACGTACAATTGCTATTTATGTAAAATCTTTATTTTAGTATATTTACGTTTTCTTTTCAGAATCAAAGATTGATGAACTGCAATTCAGATCAAATTAAAGTCATAAAGAATTATACTGAATTCCTTTGGTAAAAGATGAAGGAAATTGTTTTATTTAATGAACCTTTTATTAGTGTCTATTGAGAATGTATATTTAACGTTTCAAAAAATGAATTCCATAAACAGTGAAGGAAAATAAGAATAATTGGAACATTTCGTACAAAACGCTGAATTTTATTTCAGAAAAAAACTTACGTTAACCATATCATTTTTAACAGATTTGACTTTTCTTACAGATAATTTTACCAGATTTTATTAATTCTTTACAGTCTTTAAATTGTATAACATTTATTACCACTCTTCAAGGTACATTTTCAATAATGCAGGGAATCTCATTGAATTTTGACGTTGAAATGCATCTATTTTCCGAGATGCCCAAAGCATCAACAAAGACGTTGACCTACGACATTTTGACGCATATTCATACATATTGAAAGGGATAGTTCCCAGGAACTGAACAAGATAATCGATTTTAGAACAATTTGACTGAGATGAATAGTACCTTGAAAGAGAACAAGATAATTGATCTTCCACCACTGATGTGCAGGATGGAACTTACCTATTCTAGTTAAGTTTAGTTATGTAAAAGATAATTAATGATGTCATTATGCCGTTTTAAGTTTATACAAAGAAGACACAAGTAATAATGAAGTCTAAAATAAGTAAATATCTATTGTAAAAATAGTATTGAATTTATATTGACTTAACTTCTCTGTTACTCCCGCTTTACTTTGTAGGTTTTCGTCGAAGAAAATTATTCTTATTTTTCCCATAAACACAGACTCTTTATTATGCAGTGACTAGACACTCATAGATTATGATGGTGTTCTTGAGGAACACCCTGTCAGTGGAGCGTAAAATATGCAGACTTTTTCTCCTGCAGAGAGGGATCAACCAAAATAAGGGTATCCGAAGTATGACACTAAACTGCATCAGATAGTAAACCTTAAATTCCGAAAATCTGGGGACTTTGAAATATTCATTCATTACCATTTATCCCAGGTCGACTTTGGCCCGTATTGGTGGAACCGGTTAGGGTTTCATCTATATGACAAATTGACCATTTTAAAAAATCTCTTAAGAAACAGCCATACAAATACTTTCATTAAGAACATAGAATGAACGCAATTCCTTAATGTTATATAATTGCGGAAGGATTTTTTTTATATAATCATTTTTTCATTGGTTATATCTTATCTTTCGGTTTAGTTAGGCTTAGAATTATTCGGCTTAGTGCACGGGTAGGGGCACACATTGAGTGTAGATGTTCACGCTCGTGCGGGGAGGATGTGACCATCACAGATGTCATAATAAAAACCCCGGATAGAAATGGGACAGTGGATGTGAATGACGTCATGGCCGGAAGCGATGAGCTGAGGATTTTGGGTGATTTTTGAAAATGTTAGTTGAGATCTGAGACTAGGCGAAGCGAGTTGATGTTTTTGGACCTGGGCAAGGCCAGTCCAGTGGGGTTTACGAGATGCGCTGCGCGTTGTTGGGTCAGATGGAACAGTCAGCATAATAGAAATTGTTCGTCTCTCTCTCTCTCTCTCTCTCTCTCTTCGTGTTTCGGGATTCCTATGCATATGGACGTTTTAAGCATCCGTATATTGGTATAATTTACGTCTAGTAGTATCATGGCGATATTAAATTAACATTAAAGCATAAAATAATCCAAGACATGTTCATAAGAAATTAAAACCAATCAATCATATAGCTGATGAAATTTTTAAAATATAGCCATAATTATGGATTAATTAGTATCTTAACTGTTCTTCCACAAATATGGCTTTGGTATGAAGCAACCCACGAGGGTTGATGCACCATTAAATAAAAGAAAAGAGTGCTGTTTAAAAGAGGAGCGATGCTGAAGACAATAGACAATACTTCAAAATCAGAAGTAAATTTTCTATGCACGTCTTAATACGTATGTGAATAAAATAAAACTATCCAGTAATTTAACCCTGTAAACGGGACCTTTGACTTGACTGAAGAAATAATCGATATAATTATGTCATGATATGTTTATAGTTGGGCTTTACATTGTTGCTTATTGTTTAAGTAATAAGAATTTTAATATCTGAAGTGCTTTCAGCTTGAGACAATCTGTACTTACCTTGTGAGGGCCCAGGATTGCTGTAGGATGACCATGTAAATAAATATCCAACATATGTTCATTTCAAGTGGTGGTTCAAATTGTCAAGGATCTGAAACAATAATTAAAAAATTCAAAGTGAAATAAAACTGTCTGAAATATAAAGTTGAAATCATTTATATTATATATACGCTTTATACTGAATCCTTTTATTTCAATGATTTGATATGGAAACGTTAAGCTTATCGACACAAATCCTTAAATGGACAGTATAAGTTCGATTCCAGACTGAGATCTATTGTGTAGTCTGGGAAATTCATCTCACTGCACTCAGTCACACCGCTAATTTTTATCAAACCAACTTCTCATCATTGGCATTCTATAATTTTTACATCTTTTTCGACTGATTATAAAATAAGTTAATCCTTCTCACAAATCAGAAACACTAAAAATATGTTAAAACTTTTTTTCTTAATCGATTGCTTTTCTCATCAGATTACGCAGCACACGTGTAAATCAATTTTCCTTTGTATCTTTTAATTTTGCTGTTTATAAATTTCTGTTTCTCAATATTCACGAACAATTATTAATGTGGGTGCTTCCACGTTTTCTTATTTTACAACAGACCTTTTCTTTATATGCATATCCACAAATATCTATGACCGCACCATAGTTGTTGTTGTTATTATTACTATTATTGTTGTTGTTGTTGTTGTTGTTGTACAGATACAAATATTGAGGTTCGAGCAATTCTAAGATATTTTTATGGAGTCTAGAAGAAGCATCCAAAAAGATTAAGGAAACGAGCAACTCATATCTTGTGTATTTTAAAAACACGGAAGTTTTCTTGCGATATGAGAAACGTTACATCTTTCATGAAATAACACTTACTACATTGTCCATTTCTAATATTACCTTGTTTAAATTTATTCCATGAATTTATTTTCGTTTGGTTCAAGTTGTAATTTGTTGGTTGCCAGCTGAGTTTGAATTTTGTATTTATTACAATCACGAAATTTCTCTTGCCAAATATGTTTGAGCTAATTACTCGATAAATATTTTCCATTAATATTTCCTTCAACCTTTATGTCACAAAATTGGTACACTGAGTGGGATTGAAACTGCTATCCCATAGAAAGTTATCTTCTCTTAACCTGCTGACCATCAATTTACAGATTCACATAATGTTATCATAGATTTTGATTTAGAATCTCATGAGATAGATAAAGGGGATGAAAATGATACCCCAGTCATCCAAGTGATTTTAAGTTCGATCAAAGTTCAAATCATAGATCAGTCTGTTTGTACTTTGTGCTAATGCCCTCAAGAAAGGCATGAATCCATGTCGGGGCAATCCTCAACAATGCGTAAATTGTATGACTGACTGGATTCTTTTGGATTGGTTCGACAACTGTTCAAGAAGGAAAACTGAATTCAAACCAGCTGTACTCCATATAAAATTTGACCTTGTTCATGTAGCAAAAGAATTGAATAGATACAGACCTTGTGTCGCATCCTGACCGTAACAGAAGGATTGGGTAAAAATACACATTACATTTAAGTAGACGTTTAAAAATGGAGAATCTTTAAAAATACATTTCCAATATTTTGCTGAACAATTTAAGCTTATCTCATGGAAGCTGACGCGTATTTAACGCCACATAATCAAGTCATCTTCAATCCACTAAAAAAAACTTCATACGTCTTCTTTAATCTTCATGTTTTTTCATTCGGTTTATTTATATTTTTTAAATCAGAATTTATTTTACGTCTTTAAGTTTGCTAATTTCAGGTTCATAATCTTCCATTCATATTTTAACTATTCCTACAGGTTCTGTAAAATTATATTAATTAATACTTGTTCAAAGAGTCTAATTAACCTGACTTTAATTATCTTCCGTAAAGGTTTACAAAAAAATTAAATATTGCAACAGATATCATTATTGGAATGTGCTAAATTTATGTTCGAACGACAATTGTAATTGTTTTAACTTTTTTGATGATAATAAAGGCAGATCCATAATTTAATTTAAGGGATTACTGAGTATTACTAGCAAATTTCATTTATTATTTTTTGTTCAGTTTTCATTGACATGCCGATATTCTCTATAATTTCTGTTCACTTAATAACAATATGGCCTATTTAATAAAAATCAAACCTTAAGATGGTTTTGCGAAATTACGCTGCAAGTTGCTTCACATTCCATTTCCTTCTTTTAAATATCAATTCAATGTAGAATATTTGAAATGTTCAAAGACACATTAAATTACTATATTTATATAAATAATTCGAAAGAGATTTGATTGATAAATAGTGTCGTATCATCGAGGTGAATAATATAAAAGAGAATAATGAATGCTTAATATATTTATTCAGCACCAGTCTCCATTGCTAACGGATACATACAAAAAACACAGAACCATAAGTTACAAACAATTAACAAGACAAACTAAAAGAAATACAGGAGGTTCAAAATGCTGTATAGCCAAACGAAGTAAGATCAGTCCGAATATTAATCAGCTTAATATCAACTTATTAATCAACTGCCCTCTATCGTAGACTATATAAGACAATTAGCCTGGTCATCTAGTAGAAGGCTGAAGGGGTGCTAGCTACTCTATAATAGATAGATAGATAGATAGATAGATAGATATGAACTTACCTAGACAGACAGATGAATAGATATGAACAGATGTAGTTAGAGCGATAAAAACATACTTAGATATATATGGTTTGGTTTCTTTGTTTTAATTACATATTAAACCATCCTTACAGAAAAACAGTAATGGTACACGTTAGCAACTAGCTAGGGGTATATGGGGTTTCATACCTATCCAAATGGTATTTGTCCGAAAGTAAACGGAAGAACGCGACTTGAATTCTAACTCACTACCATGTCGCAGTCAACCACGTTGATCACGACGCAAAAAAATTCACTTATTTACAGATAGATAGATAAGTTCAACTATAAACCTGAATATGAATACGGTGTCCTCATACGTTCATGCAAGCGGGAGTATACTTGCAATATTCATCCAGATAAAATATGAATAAATGTTATTTTTTTTGTTTTCTCTTTTTGTTCTAAAATTTTGTTTATTTCCTTTCTTTTTTTTGTTTTTTTTTTGTTTATGTATTTTTTTTATTTTTTTTTTTTTTTGCAGGGATTCAGCACATTTTTGCATTGGCTCTGATGAAACAAATTCCAAGTTTTACAGCAGATTTCAGAGTTTTTTACTGACCCAATCTCTTGGTGTAGAGAACAGTTTCCACAAATTATGTTAATAGATCTATTTGCTATCAAGTCTTAAAGAGAAGAGAATTGATAAAACGACAAACAAAAATTAGAGTTGGTATGTTCACATATCAAACAGGAACTTCAATGTTAATTACCAGCCATAAAAGTGCGATACGTTACATATTTTTTGAGTATGAAACATTAAATTTTTGTAAATTACCTCGGTGGAATATCGTTTTTTTATATGATACTTTGTTGCTCTTTACAAGTGGAGTTTAAAAACATTGATTGTGCATGGGTCTCTTAAATAAGAGAATGTAAAGTCAGTCTTATAAAAGGGCGGTAATCAACTTTGCAATAAATTCGTTTAGCATCAAGTAACCCCAAAGATGAGTTTTCTAATGTTTGCAGAGAAAAGAGTGTTATTTAAACTAGCACTATTTATTGGTAGTACAAACTGGTTTCAAAATAGTAACTGGTTTGGACCGCAAATAGTTAAACCGATTATAAATCCCACCCGAACGTTACGATTCTTCTATGATTTTAAAAATAAAGAATATCTTACGATATAAATTTAAAATGAAATGAAATCAAAATATGTAAATCTTATCCGATATACATTATCATTTTTTCAGCTTCATAGATTTTTCAAGGACTTCATTTTCAATTATGAATAACGTACATATATCGAACAGATGAGTGTTTTTTTCTTTCTTTTTTTTTTCTACATTTTCTACAAAAGTTAATTATTTGTAAAAGAACAAAAACTATGTTAACCAAATAATCTTTAGATATTTAACATAATTCATATTTCCGTCATGTCATCAGAGCTTAAAATATGTTGATTCCTCCTTCAGTAGAGAGTAAGATGGAAAAAATAAAGACATCCTAGGTAAGACATAAAATTGTATCCGTTGATGAAGTTTCAGTTCTGGTGTCACCACTTCATTAACATTATTCCAAGATCAACTTAACTGGAATATTCTTACCTGTTAGAGTTCCAACTATGGGTCAAATAGATAATTTTGAAACTTATTTGATTAGAATTTGATTAGAAGACTCGACGCCATGTAGCTGCGTGTTTTTAAGAATTTAATTGACTTTGAATGTATTCTGTTTGTTCTTTTTGTTTTGTGTTGGTTCTTTCAAGGCTTTCTTAAGTTTCTGGACGTCGGCATTAATTGGGTTTCTTTTGTTGAGTAAGGCTGTTTACTTTGTTTCTTATTAACAACTAGTGACACCAACGGAACGCTACATTTATCTTTTCATAATAGTTATTCTGAGTACATATTTGTTTCTGACAGTTATTCTATTCGCATCTCAAAACTCCAAAACACTTTCCCGACTATAATTTTGCGTGTGCGTTATAATAGAATTAGATAATATCACATGAAACAGAGAAACTAAACGAAAATTATGAACAATAAGATTTTGTTTTTTCACACAACTTCATAACCACTCAGATATCCAAGCCCGTCTAGTCACAGGATAAATCTCTGCAGAAGAAGAGTATTTTTCGAACCACATGAGCATAGAACAATGGAAACTATCGTACCCAGTACAGTGGGTGTGAAGCAAGATGGATGAATCCAAAATTGGGTCAATGGCAAGTTAAATCGTCAGGATCATATTGTACAGTAAGGAAACTTCAACTCATTTTTAAAGATGGTGTCTATTGATCAGTAAGATAACCAAAAAAAAAAAAAAAGAATATCATGACTTTAATCCAAATCTTGCATCCAAAAAGCATGGCCCTTAACACGGCTAAACAAGGGGTGCATTCTGCTAAGTTGGAACTCTGATCATAGTGTTCCAAAACTCAGTTACCAAGCCCAAACCCAACTCAGAAACAAAAACATAGTTAACATAGCAAAAGTTAGCATGAGTACTTTAAACTAATTAATCAACTGACCGAATTTAAAGCTTCTGCAGTCGAGCACAATAGATACTGCATATGTGTGCAAGAACATCGTGAACTACACGGGAAACCTCATAAGACCGTTAATGGGTGGACGTTTGTTTTGGCATTTGCAAGAAAAAAACCCGTCAATGCCGCCATCGGAGTAATAGGAATGTTTTCCAGTACTTGTACCTTACAAACAATAAATAGCATTGAGAAAAAAACTTACCGAGAATTATGTGCGCTATATCCAATGGTAACCTCAGCAAAATTCTCACATCTTTCAACAATCCGACTAATACCAATAAAAAACGGATGACACCACTTTCTATGACGAGTTATGTCCACTTGCTCAACATCTTCCCAAACATCCAGCAGGAATCATTTGAATGCACAAATAGGCAAACATGAAAATAATAAATTTGGACTGCATAAACCCTCTCGTTGAAATGGAGAATATCTAAGAGATTTTTGACTCGATAACAGTCTTTCATGCCAAAACACTAAATTCCAAAAAAGAAAGGGAAAACAATGTATCTACTCTTTGCAAAATAACGCTAAAGCAAAGTGAGATTATATACTCAAAAACAAGAAGTGGATAAATAAGAGATAGACCAAGAGAATTCAGAAGGGGGAGCAATGTACTCACGCAAAGGTCGATTATGAGAAACTCTGTGTTGCCAGTGGTTTTTATTGATATAAATCTAAAAACTTTCTTATTTCATTATTTTATTATTCGAATATTAATAACCGGCTCATTGGCCCAGTGGGTAGAGTGTTCGCCAATGGTCCGGGAGACCTGGGTTCAACCCTAAAATGGTATTTGATACGTCCTTGCATAACACTCAGCAACATAAGGTACGTTTCGAGGGTAAAGCGGAGCAGTTCAGGGAAAGGAGTAGCGCCCTCCCCTACACTTCGATGTTGTAGCTATTGAAAGGGGAGCCTTCTGCTCACCATCGACTAAAGTCGCCAACTTTACTTATTCGAATAATTGTGATACTTACTTTTTACTTTCATGTATATACTACTAAAAACAGCCATCGAAAGATAACCATGACTCGTACTCTACTGCATAGCTTGGAACGAGCTGCAGCAGGCATTGGCCTCCATGTCAATGTGCACAAAACTGAATATATGTGTTACAACCAAACGGGCAACATTACCACACTAGACGGAGCCTCTCTGAGGCTAGTGGACAAATTCACCTACCTAGGAAGTAGCGTCTCATCAACCGAAAACGACATCGACACACGACTGACGAAAGCATGGACGGCTATAGATAGGCTCTCAATCATATGGAAATCAGACCTGACCGATGAAATGAAACGCAGTTTCTTCCAGGCAGTGGTTGTATCGATACTGCTATATGGATGCACTACATGGACGCTAACTAAATGGCTGGAGAAGAAACTTGACGGCAACTACACAAGAATGTTGCGAGCAATATTGAACAAGTCCTGGTGACAACACTCCACGAGACGCTAACTCTATGGCCACCTGCCTCCCATCACGAAAACTATACAGGTTAGGCCAGCCAGACACGCTAGACACTGCTGGAGGAGCGAGGACGAGCTCGTAAGTGACGTACTCCTGTGGACCCCCACATATGGCCAAGCAAAAGCAGGACGACCAGCCCGAACTTACATACAGCAGCTATGTGACGACATGGGATGTAACCCAGAAGACCTGCCGGAGGCGATGAATGATTGGGAGAAGTGACGAGAGATGGTCAGGGATATCCGTGCGGGCGGCACGACATGATGAGGATGATGATGATATACTACTGTAATAATGTTGCTGGCTTTGCGGCATTTTGTACACTAACATTTGTAGATTTTATCATGAGGGGAATGCAACAATCTTAATCAAATATGCACACACACACACACACATATATATATATATATATATATATATTGTGTGTATGTGCGCTTGTGTGTGTAGGTGTAGATGTCTATGTTTAGCTCTCCTTGTATTTAAAGATATAAATAAGTGTGTACGTTAAATACTCATAGTGGAATAAGGGAAGGTAAAAATGTTGTTTCGCTGCAATTTTCAAGATGAGTTTGGTCTGGTTGGCTTAAACATTAGCATTATGTATCCTCATTTTAACTGACTTTATCACCAACGGCATCAAAAGGAAACTCCCAACTCGTTTATCAAAGTACCCCACTCCCACATATCTATATAGGTATCTGAAATATTTAGAAAGACACACATCATGTACTTCCTAATCATTCTCCACAAAGCGATTCCGAAGAGTTATGACTGTCTTGGGTAGATCATTATTACTGAATTCACTGTAAAACGCCATCAGATATGTTTACATATTTATTGAGACAAGAGATAATGAGATGCACAGGAAAATTACACTAAGACAATTCAAAAACTTCCAGCCTATAAATATATATATATAAATATATATGTATATATAGTGGGGTGAAACAAATATTCGTCCATATGAAAAGTTTTATTTTTTGTCTTTTAAACATAGCCTGGACAAAATATTTATATACATTTACAGTTTAAGAATATATACCACAAATATATGTATATAAACTCGGGTTCCAATTAATTTTAAAGAAATTAATATCATTTGTCTATATTCAAGAGTGAAAAAAGTCATGTTACAGACCAAAAATAATGCATTATCTTCATTTAATACTTTGTAGAATACTCTTTATTCACTTTAACAGCCACTAATCTCTTCCTGTTGTTCTCAATTAATTTATTGCCATAATTAGTTAGTATTTTGTACCATTCTTCCTGGTATATTGTCTTCAGATTATTGATGTTTACAGGTGCTCTTTTTCGGATTTGGATTTTCAAAAAAAATCACCATAAGTTCCCATTTGGATTCGAATCCGGGGACTGACTTGGCCATTGCAAAACATTGACATTATTTTCAGATGACCCCTTCTTCGTAGATTTCACTGTATGCTTGGGATCATTATTCTGCTGGAAAATGTTATCAGAAGGCAACCGAAGACTCTCAACAGAAGACATCAACTTTTCTTGCAAGATCTGTTTATACTTTTGGGTATTCATTTTACTGTCTATTACTGATATTTTGCCGACACCTTTCACTGAAAAACATTATACTGCCACCGCCTAATTTGACTGTTGGTACCGTATTCTTTGGTGAGTAGGCTTCGTTTCCTCCACACATGATTTCGATAATTATGACCAAACAACTCAATTTTATTGCGAATTGAATCACCATGAGCAGAAAATCCGGCGAACACTTACGCACGACATTCGGAAACACTGGACAGCTGTTTTGACCTTATTAGGTCTCATCAGCAGTGTATACCGTGATATCCACCACTAGAGATCGAACCAGCAACCACAGATTGCAGAGCCGAAATTGTACAACTGAGCGATGAGTCTACATCGCACACAAGTAACGCCAAATCAACTAGTTATACTCACTTGAAGGTGAATGTATCCTCTGTAAAGATTACGGATGTAACTTGCTAGACACATTCAGGTTAATTGGCTGCGTAATTAACATGACTAGTTGATTTGGCGTCACTTGTTTGCGAGAGGGGCTCTGGCTCAGTTGTAGAGTTTGAGCTCTGCAATTTGTGGTCGCTGGTTCGATTTCCAGTAGTGGAGATACACGCTATGCACTGCTGATGTAACCGAATAAGGTCGAAACTGCTTTCTAGTCTTTTCGTATGTCATGCCTAATTGTTCGCCGGATTTTCTACTCATGATGATTTAATTCACAATATAATTCCTCTATTTAAAAAAGAAAATGTACATGTGCAACTCAATTTTATTTCATCTGTCCATAATACTCATCCCCAAATCGAATTTTCCTTTTCTTTATGCTGTCTTACGAATTTCAATCTTGCATTATTTCAGTAGGAGAGGAGTTTTCTTTGATCTCCATGACTTTAGATCATTCTTCAACATTTCGTTACTTATTGTTCGTTACATCCTGATAAACGCTTATCTTCCTGGAACTCTTCACGCGTAACCATTGGACTTTGGTTAATCAGGCGTTCTAATTTCCTTGATAATTTAGGAGAAATCTTTCTTTGAGCACGTGTTCTTTTTTTTCCGACTGCTTTACATCTTTTAAACCTTGCAATGAATGAAATTGTCGTAGAATAAGGAATATTCAGGTTGTTTGAGGTATTTCTATAACTATCTCCCTCTTTCCAAAGATTAACAATTTTGTGAATTACTCAATTCTTTAGTTCTTGCCATGATCAGGACTTTGTTATACGACAAGCAATTGCAGAAAGTTCATGTTAGGGTTTGATCATTCTAGAAGGCTAACTATGGGTACTGATAGCATTATTGAAACATTCTAGAAGGCTAATTATAGGTACTGATAGCATTATTGGAACATTCTAGAAGGTTAACTATGGGTACTGATTGCATTATTGGAACATTCTAGAAGGCTAATTATGGGTACTGATTGCATTATTGGAACAATCTAGAAGGCTAACTATGGGTACTGATTGCATTATTGGAACATTCTAGAAGGCTAATTATGGGTACTGATAGCATTATTGGAACATTCTAGAAGGCTAATTATGGGTACTGATTGCATTATTGGAAAATTCTAGAAGGCTAATTATGGGTACTGATTGCATTATTGGAAAATTCTAGAAGGCTAACTATAGGTACTGATTGCATTATTGGAACATTCGAGAAGGCTAATTATGGGTACTGATTGCCTTATTGGAACATTCTAGAAGGCTAATTATGGGTACTGATAGCATTATTGGAACATTCTAGAAGGATAACTATAGGTACTTATTGCATTATTGGAACATTCTAGAAGGCTAATTATGTGTACTGATTGCATTATTTGAACATTCTAGAAGGCTAACTATGGGTACTGATAGCGTTATTGGAACATTCTAGAAGGCTAATTATGTGTACTGATTGCATTATTTGAACATTCTAGAAGGCTAACTATGGGTACTGATTGCATTATTGGAACATTCTAGAAGGCTAATTATGGGTACTGATAGCATTATTGGAACATTCTAGAAGGCTAACTATGGGTACTGATTGCATTATTGGAACATTCTAGAAGGCTAATTATGGGTACTGATTGCATTATTGGAACATTCTAGAAGGCTAATTATGGGTACTATTTGCATTATTGGAAAATTCTAGATGGCTAATTATGGGTACTGATAGCATTATTGGAACATTCTAGAAGGCTAATTATGGGTGCTGATAGCATTATTGGAACAATCTAGAAGGCTAACTATGGGTATCGATAGCATTATTGGAACAATATAGAAGTCTAACTATGGGTGCTGATTGCATTATTGGAACAATCTAGAAGGCTAACTATGGGTATCGATAGCATTATTGGAACATTCTAGAAGGCTAATTATGGGTGCTGATAGCATTATTGGAACATTCTAGAAGGCTAATTATGGGTACTGATAGCATTATTGGAACATTCTAGAAGGCTAATTATGGGTACCGATTGCATTATTGCAACAATCTAGAAGGCTAACTATGGGTACTGATAGCATTATTGGAACATTCTAGAAGTCTAACTATGGGTACTGATTGCATTATTGGAACAATCTAGAAGGCTAATTATGGGTACTGATAGCATTATTGGAACATTCTAGGAGGCTAACTATGGGTACTGATTGCATTATTGGAACATTCTAGAAGGATAACAATGGTTACTGATAGCGTTATTGGAACATTCTAGAAGGCTAATTACGGGCACTAATAGCATTATTGGAACATTCTAGAAGGCTAACTATGGGTACTGATAGCATTATTGGAACATTCTAGAAGGATAACAATGGTTACTGATAGCGTTATTGGAACAATCTTGTAAAATATTGCAACAATGTCGTACTGTACGATTACTTTTTTCTCTCACGAAAATGAATAAATGGCATTAATTTCTGGAAAATAAATTGTAACCTAAGTTTATATATACATATTAGTAGAATATATCCTTATACAGTAAATGTGTATTAAAAAATTTTCAGGCTATGTTTGAAAAACCAAAAATAAAAATGTTCATTTGTACGAATATTTATTTCTCCCCACTATATATATATATATATATATATATATATATATATATATATATATATATATATATATATATATATGTATATATATATATATATATGTATATATATATATATATGTTGGTAATTAAGATACTAAAATTACTTTACAGCCGAAAAGCAATACACTTTGGCCATGCAAAAATAATTGTGCTAACGAGGCAGAATATAAATATTCAATAATTTCAAAACTCTATCATGAGTTGATCAAACTATGTAAGATTTTAATGTTTCAAATTTTCAAATTTTGCTTTTGAATTTTGATTTTCTAATATAGTTTAATTTAATAAAATCCCTAAAAATTTATGGCAAAATTCTGAAGATAAGTTTGATTTATATTTACTTCATCAAATTTTTAAAACAAAATTAGCAGAAAATATAAAACCCATAAAAATATCGGGGAGTAAACTTTTAAATATCATCGAAATTGCTTCTTCTGCCATTCTTATGATTCATTTTATTTTCTAAATTATTTTTGTTTCATAGAGAATTTTGGAAAAGTTGAAATCACTTTCTGATTGAAAGAAATAAATACAGCTAAATTCAATCTGCTTTCTGATCAATAAGAAATAAGTGATTACAAGAAATAGCCATTGTTAATAATAATTAATGAGGTCGAGTCGATACTGCTATATGGATGCTCTACATGGATGCTAACAAAACGGATGGAGAAAAAGCTTGACAGCAACTACACAAGAATGCTGTGAGCAATATTGGACAAGTCGAGGAGGCAGCACCCCACAAAGCAGCATCTGTGCAAAAACTATCAAAATTAGACAAACCAGACATGCGGGACACTGCTTGAGAAGTAGGTCCGAGCTCATTAGTGATGTACTCCTTTGGACGAGCAAAGGCAAGACAACCAGCTCGAACCTATATACAACAGCTCTGTGCCGATAAGAGATGTGGCTCTGAAGACCTACCGGAAGCAATAAACGATCGGGAGGGGTGGCGACAGAGGATCAGAGATATCCGTACTGATAGCGTGACATGACGATGATGATGAGTATGTATATATATATATACATAAAAAGTAAAAAAGAAAGTTAACCACCAAAGATGAATAAATGTGTATAATGAGTGCAGATCAGTCATCATTGATTGAATATCCAAGATCCATTTGCAAAATGACGTATTTCTCTCGTGAGTTGAAGTCATATTGATGAAAGTGGACATGACTTTCTTTTAATTGAGAAATACGTCACTTGGCAAATCCTAAGTATAAAGCGACATTTATCTTTATGCAATCGCTTAAGACCGGTAACTTTACAGCAGCATCTCTAATATGAAACACTGATTGAAAGATATGGTTTCGTTTTTACAAATTCGTATCAATTTTTTGGTTCTCAACGATAGAGAAAACAACAAAATTGTAATTTTTTCAGTGAAATCTTATTATCTGTTAAAGATGAGATTGATCAAAAAAAAATTGTATTAATCAATGTTAAATTTAATGTAGATGGGTTGTCTTAAAATCAAAATATCACCTATCCCTGTTAATTAGCCTTGAAAAAGTATCCTAATTAAATATCGCTAATTAAATCTTAATCTTTATAGATTCGTGAGAGATGTTGTGTGACCTGCCCTCGGTATAGAAATTGGAACAGAGTTTGAATTCTGGCTGATTTTACCTTCATTTTCTTACAAATGTCATCGTGGAAGGTAGAATCGACTTGTTGCTAAGGTGTTGATAAATTGCAGGGCTGGTGGAACCCATTTTCTTTGTTAATACTATCAATCTGAAGAGGAAAGAAAGATTTTCGAGAAAAAAAAACAAACTCCACGGAATGTAAAGTTGGTTGTCCATGCTTTGCTATTTCCTCATGACATAAGGTGAAATCTCTTCGGATTATTTCAGCGTTCCATTGAGAATCTTTACTTTAGAAAACTTTATTCCTCTTTATACAATAGAACTGTTCGAATATATTTCACACCTTAAAATAAACCATTCTTTTATTAAGATAACTGATAAGTAAGAATCCAACAGGAAAACAACTTCGCTCTTGTAAATGAACCCTGATTTCCAATGCACACATTAAAAAATATGGCAAATAAAAAAACAAAAACAAAACAAAAACAAATATAAACAATAATCTTCTAATTTCCTGTCATCATCCTAGTACGGTCATAATTTGCAATAGAACACTTAGCGTAACGGTTATAGGCGTTGGTTCCCTAAGCTTCTAAGGATCAATCATCTGGAGGTTGTAGGTTCAATCCTGACTGTAGGCGGAATAAGAATAGGCAACACCCGTTGATTAAATAAAGGACGTATTTTGAAGTTCCATGAAGGTTCCCGAGTTCGACAAACACCCGAAGAAGGCCGGAGGACATATCGGCTGAAACGTTGTAGAAATAACAATAAAAATGAAGATAATAGTCCGAAAACCCTTTAAAGAACATTACTACCAAAATAGATGATACCGTACGAAGATTTAAGTTCAAAATCTGTGAAACTACACGTCAGGCTACATACCCATTGGTCCACCCTTTTAAAACTCCCAAATTACAAATGTTAGTAAGATGTGATTTTCATGTTTTTAAAGTATCTTCATCAAATATTTTTATTGTGATAGAAAAATGATTTTGTTTTTATTTTTCGTTATATCTAGCAAAAATGAAATGAGTAAACATTTTTATTCTCACGTTTATAAATATCTTCATGGTTTAGGCCAGCCTTCTCAGTGGGTTTCCTAATGTTTTTTTTTATAAAAAAGAGGAAACTCTATTTCTAAAAGTACCTGTAGAAGCCCTAATTAAGATTTTCTAACTAACGCCTAAATACGGAAAATTTTCCTCTGTATTTTCAAAGCTAAACTCAGGACGTCAACTTTCTGAAATGTTTGCTTCTTTTATGTTAAGGCCATGTATTTATTGATGTCTTTATGCATAACAGAGTCCTTATTTTAGATTGGAAAACATTCAGTATGAAGATCTACAAGATCTATGCTGCATTCTATTGATCTTATAATACAGTCATAGTAAAGAGAACGGATGGGCATAGTGCTATCAAAACCAAATAAAAACGAAGAGAAACTATAGATGAGGCTATCTGTCCTTTTCAGAGAATCAACAGGAATCAATGAATGAATGAATAAACTGACTAAAAGACAAACTGAATTCTATCGTGAGGCTAATTTGAAATGATCTTGTTTAATGTCACCTAAAGGATAAAATGAATGCCTTAGGGAGTGACTTGATTAAACAGGCAAATTAAGACGATAGGTGAAAATAAATAAATATTAGTCAGCTTCTATATTCCATTGATTGTGAGATACTGTCAAGCCTAAGGCCAAAGAAAAACAGAGTTTGATGATTTGTCGAGAAAATAGGTTAGTACCGTATTTGATTATTCAAGTGTACATTGTCCCTGGGGCAAAGAAATGGACATACAAAATAAGGTACAAATCGAGTGATTTCTTTTTTGCCCACATTTGCACACTGATCGTGTTTAGAATCATGGTATCAAGGAAAGAGACGCAAGGTCGTTATATACTGATTCGTCATTAAATCGGCTTGAAAACCTTCAAATTACTTTTCCTCTTTTGTCCTTCCATCCGTTGATAATTAGTTACTTTTTTTCGAATAAATAAAAGAATTGTTTATTCTAGTCACATGTAATTTGTGTTTACCAGTGTATTTATCATCGCTGGATACTTGAACAAATTGACAGCCACAAAATCGGTGGTCGTTTGAAACTATCAAAAATTTTACAGGAAAAATTAAGTCAATTGTGAATGTTTGCAAACGAATCAATCTGGCAAATAACAATCTTGTATCAGTGAATATGCAACCAGTTTCTAGTTGATGCCATTAATCTCTTTTCATGATCTTCATAAAGTTTTTTTTAGTGCTATTGGAGCAAACCAACACTTGCATAAGTTCTGGTTTATCCACCTGAAATAACAAAAAGTAGTTTAAATTCACCCATCCTACGATTTTATTTTATTTTACTTAACTATATTAAATGTCTAATTTTATTTTTGTAAATAAAGATATAACAATATTTTTAAAAGTTTTGATATAATAATATAAATACATTAATATGTCAACCTAAATACAGTTTATTATTATTCTTATATTGGTGTTGGATGATAGAACAATACTTTTAAGTTATGTTCGTGCTGGCCTGATAGAGAAGATGTTTTAATCATTCTTTTGGAAAATACGCTTATCTCTGTAAGAAAATACGCTTATCTCTGTAAGAAAAGGCAGAATTTATAGTTTTGGTTTAAGAAACTTAAAACACCCTCCGTAGCATGTGTTTTCAGCTAGTTTACTCACCTGCCTAGAATAACTTAGTAAGGGAAATTAAATTAAATCAAATTTAGGAAAATTTTAAGATTTCACTTAATATCATACAAAACATCGGTATTGATTTTCATTTCATCGAAATTAAAACATTGAAAGAAAACTATTGTCAAATATTCGCATAGCTTAGTGTCACAAAATAGCATTTAAATACCATCAGATCTATCTGAATTACTCAACAATCCACGCAGAAAATAAAACTATTTGTCTACAAAGTCTTTCTTCGCTTGATATTTATTCATTACACAACCAGTAAATGATCAATACTTACAAATATTCTGTGGTAAGTGAAAATAAAGTACTAAAAATATATGTCTAGACACCACTGGGTGGGCAAGGTGATCCACTGGGTGGGCAAGGTGATCCACTGGGATATGTGCAAGAAATTTCAATTTTACCATACGAACAAGTGGTATATGCACAACCCAGCATCTATCCTAGAAAATGACACATATAAACTCCTATGGGACTTTGAAATACACACGGATCACCAAATCTCTTGTCAGAAGACCAGACCTTATAATAACCAACAAAAAACTGAGAATTTGCAAAATTGTCGACTTTGGTGTCCCGGCTGACCACAAAATAAAACTGAAAGAAATAGAAAAGAAGGATAAATACCTCGCCCTTGCTAGAGAAGTGAAGAAACTATGGAACATGAAGGTGACAATTATACCAATTGTGATTGGTGCTTTTGGTACAGTAACTAAAGGATTATTAAAGGTATTGGAGGACTTGGAAGTTGGCAGCCGAGTGGAGACTATCCAAATGACAGCACTATTGAGAACGGTCAGGATACCGAGAAGAGTCCTGGAGACTTGAGGTGACTTGCTGTCACTCAGTCTTCAGTGAAAGTTCATCAGCCTCCGCTGATATGAAAAACTCTAAATGAGTAAATAATAATAATAATAATAATAATAATAATAATAATAATAATAAGAAGAAGAAGAAGAAGAAGAAGAAGAAGAAGAAGAAGAAGCTAGAATATTGAGAAGAGTCCTGGAGATCTGAAGATACTTGCTGTCACTTAGAATCCAGTGCAAGACCATAGGCTAATGTTGGTGTAAAAACTAGCAAAAAGTCAAATAAAATTCGGGAATACTTGAAACGGGCAGAATCTAACAAGCAGAGATTAAAGAAAAATAAGAAATGAGTACGGTAGATGAACTAGAAAACACCTCGGAACAAAGTAGAAATCTCATCGAAACACCAGGGGAATCCTTCCTATCGGATACTGGGAACGATTCTTAAAATGGAAAAGGGTGAAATTGAGACACGTAGACATGAGGACAAGAAAGTTGATGACAATGCACGAGGTCTCCTATTTGACAGAATACAAAGACCCTCAGTATATGTCAAGAAAAGAATGAGGATGAAGAATCACCAATTATAAAGATGGAGTGAATGCATTAATACGAGGAATCCATTAAAAGAAATAAAGAAAGACTTATTATAGCGACTAGTAACAGCACTGACAACAAAAGATCAAACATCACAACAAAAAATTGGAAACAGAAATGGAAAGAAAAACAACTGTATGTCTCGACAAACTGGCAAAGACACGTGGTTGTTAACAGGAAACCATTAAAGCGAAACTGAATCTCTTCTCTCTGTATTATAAAACTACGTCTCAAAATATGCAACAGAATTGCAAGTGTTGGTTATATGGGAACGCAAACGAAACGACTAGTCACATAATGAGTGAATGTAGCAAACTAGTAGAAAAGAAGACAAAACTAGATAAGACTGTACACGACTAAAAATGGGGAAGTTAATCCACTGTGAATTGGTATCAGAAATTGAAATTTGCCGGACAATTCAAGTGAATTTTTACACTTATAAATCTAATATCTCCATCAACTCATGAGGTATTCTTTTCCACTATTATATCAAATGTATTTTACTCGAGCTCATATCTCAAATATCTTTTATCGAATCTTTTTGTGCAATGGTTCTCTAATCGTATCCATCTCTATATTTTGTCTCCTTAACACGTCACTGGAGGCCAACACGTGCACTGCTTTGTTAAAACATTTTATTTAAAAGATTCTTATAATTATATTGCGTTAGTTTTAATTTTTGAAAGATGTATCTATTTATATATAAAATGTATTTGCTATTTTGTCTTCTAATTATAATTTCTTCGTTTTAAAGATTATTTCGTCCAAATATTTTGCTTTGTAAGATATACGCTACTGAAATCTAATCTTGAAGATCTGCAACATTGGCTTAGCCACTGCATCTGTTATTGCTTCGAACTCATGACAAATACACTATTTCAATTCCTCGGTTGTCCACATCTTGGCCATACTGAGATGAATCAACCCCTCCCAACGAGCAGGAAGTGACATTAGGTCTATTTTTAAGTGGAGTTTTACATGTTTAAATTTAGAGTTTTTCTTCTTCTAGATTGATTGCCATACCAAAGTTAAAGAGCCTGGTCTGTCTAACTATTTCCCGGAAGATGGAAGGAAAATCGATGGATACAAAGCTTTCCCAAGTGTATCAATGCTATTTGAAAGGTAAACATCGTTCGTCCAAGATTTGTACTCGGGTCATCGAAAAATTTCCTACGATGATAACAATTAGACCAAAAGCGACCCTTGTTATATATATATATATATATATATATATATATATATATATATATATATATATATATAATGATAATTTGATAATATTTTAAAGAAAATGTGGTATTTTTTTATATCTAAGCAAATGCATTTTTATTTTTTATAAAGATTTAATAAATTCTATTTTGATTTTTCCACAAAGATAGCAAATAGTTCCTGTGCAGAAAAAGATGGGATTTAACTGTTAAAAGTTATCAGGCAGATAAAAGAAAAATTCTGATATTGATAAAATGAAAATCGTCTGCAAATTCGAACGATACAGTTGAACGTTTTCAAGATGAAAAAAGCAATTTTAATCCAGAAATCTAATCCAAGAAATTTTATCAACACAAAAAATATAATTGCTTAAAAGTTCCCTAGCGATATCTTAAAAATAGATAATTAACAGTTTTACAGTATTGAAAAAAGGCAAAATTGTAATGTTAATACAATTTTTTTAAAAATAAAAACAATTTTAGAAGAGTTTTTCAACTTTTGTTTATGTTTGCTAATATACAATCAGTTAGAAAAAAACTCGAAAATATAGTTTTAAATCATTTTTGATCAACCGATACTAAAAATGTAACAGGAATTAAACAATTATCTTGTTAACTTCGACAGTAAAAAGAGAATTCACCTAAAACAACATTTCTAAGAAATTTTCATTTTAAAATGAAACTCGGTCTCTACGAATATCCGAAATACAAGAAAAATAAACTATATAAAAATATGTCAGTTACTTATGTATTAAAAGAAGTTATTCAACTCGAGAGTGGTACCCGTTTTTTTTTTAAAGAACTTGTTTGTTCAAATTACAATAAAAGATATTTCTAAATATATAAATAATTGTGTATAAAATTTATGATAAAAGTTATGATCATAGCTTTATAAATATTTGATTTTTGATTTTTCAACTTATAAAAAACGGGAGAAAGATCTATACGTTTTCACTGTACGAGTTCAATGTTCTTACTGATTTTTTCCATCAGTCAAAATTCTTTTTCGAATTCAAATTTCCCTCCAATTCATTAAACTGGCGATAATTTGAAACGCTTCATTTTTTTTTAAATTTGAAACGCTGGAGATAAGAATTTTCAAACCCAACACACGGATACAGTATTTCATCACTTTTACAATAGTGACTCAAGCGTTCATTTCCCTTTACAAAATATTTACAAATAAAAAAAAATCTTGCAACAAAATAAAAACAAATAAAACAAATATTTGTCTGGAAATGAATTGCAATAATATTAGATAAAAAAATATTTTATATATATATATATATATATATATATATATCCACAGACAGGCTTTTCGTAGCATCACAACTCTTCATTGTTGCTAGACACGTGAGAGGCTCTGAGTCAGGAACGAGACTTTACGTCAGGCTGATGATATACTTGAATGTAAATCAACGTCAGCAAGGGAATTTAGCGAATATGTATCAACTTTCGTTTGTTAACATTTATGCTATCGGCTACCGAAGTGCTCAATTAGTTTGAAGATATCAAGAATATCCCTTACTCTCTCTCTCTCTCTCTCTCTCTCTCTCTCTCTCTCTCTCTCTCTCTCTCTCACACACACACACACACACACACACATACATACGCATATCCCATCAATCGCTACTGGTAGGTCGTCTAGACTGCCTCAAGTGTCTGCACAGGGCTGCTGCATACAAGTCCTTGCTGGTCAGCCAACCATTACAAGTCTATGTGTAGGAATCAATAACATTGCTTATGAGTTCTGCTTTATTTCTCTAGGAATTTTGTTCATCACACGTTGACGGTTTGTGATGTTGGAGGAAATCGATCATACGGCTATTGTTTTGTTAAGGGCTTCTACGATTTATTCAAAACCTTACAATCTTGTGTAGTTCCCATAAAACCCTTTTCCCCAGATTTTCCGTTGGAGTACATGAGGTGCATCCATACAGTAGCAATAACATAAGGACAGCTTGGAAGAAATCATGTTTTATTTTATTTTTCATGAGAGATATACTCCATTTTTGCGCCATTCATTGTCAGTCCGTTCATATCTATCATTATCCATCCTCTCCCTAACTGTCCATGTATGTATCAATGCTTGTTATTTGTCAAGATAATATATATCGAACTACATAATTATATCTATCACTTTATTAACTAAAAGTCTTTCAAATTCCTCGGAAAAAAATTGAAACAATTATAACACAAATGAAATTAACTGTTCATATATATAACTCGATTTACGATGTTATTTTTATACCGGGCCAATAGCAACTTAAGAAGTCTTTTAACACATTTCTTGCATACACATCTGTTTGTTTCTCAGATAACGAAAATAATATACCCCAAAAAATTGACAGATAACCACATATTTACGATTATTTAATTATGGAAGTTTATTTATCAAATTTAGTATTATGTAAAAGCTTATTTTTACGTCATCAAAAAGTTTGTTTCATTTAATGCTCAGAACAGAATTTAACGTTACGTTGTCGTCATTAACACCTCCAAGCCTTGTACACACACACACATACACACACACACACACACATATATATATGGATATATATATATATATATATATATATCCATATATATATATATATATATATATATATATATATAGAAAGAAAGAAAGAAAGTAAGAAACTGATAGACACCAGTTCAGACCTATTAAACCATCTCATAAATATTAGAAAGTTTTATCTCCTTAACCTTTTTTGCATTAACCGGGGGAAAAGTAGGAGATTCATCACTTTCCTAAAGGCATGAGCGTGAAGTGAAACGCAGACTTGTTAGGTATTTGATCTCAGCTTACCGATTCCATTTCCTATGACGATAACCATTATGCTAAGCGCCATTTCTGAAATTTTACTTTCAGTTTATTTTTTAAAAATACGAAAAGTTCAAGAATACCAAAAATATTTCACTTCTCTAGTTGACATAAGAGGTTATTCTTCTGGGATATATTGCTAATAGCAATGTAAATTAAACCAGGAATATATTTAGAAGTTAGGACAGGTGCAAGCCAAAATATAGAAAAACATATTAATGAATGTGTTAAGGTGTCGTTTGCTTTGGGACCAAAATATTTTTAGTTCTGTAACTGTTTTATGTGAGTTTTTCTCATCACGTGTACTTTCCCACCAAAGAAATCTTAACCAGCCAGCCAAGTGACTGAGCCAACAGCATATATAACAATATAAACTAAGTAATTAATATTGAAGTAGGGTATAAAGCTTCTCTTTTCTGATATCATATGTCCGAGTATTGATAAGAAATTCAAAAATAAATATATGAAATTATAGCAGAGATGATGTATACCATTTGCAAGCTTCAAAGGAGCAGATGTTTCATCTATAAATTATGTAAATATTTCATTGCCCCAATGCACTGGCTCTGTAGATAAGATATAGCAAAAGAACCGTATAGACAAGATGAGATGCTGTGATATGTAGTCCCAAAGATTCTCACTTGAAATATAATTTCGTATATACAGTAAACTCAAAACCAACAACTCTTTCTATATATACTTTTTCCCGCTTTTTTTTTCACAGAAATCTGATGTATTCATTCTTAATCGATCTTCCATTGTAAAAGAATTATGCTTGAAAAGTCAAAAATGGATTTTGTTTTTATCATGACTTCGAGTTGTGTAAATCAGGTAATCAAGCTTTTGTTCACAAATAAAGACAGTCGATGAATTTCCAAAGCATTTGAACGCCTCTTCAGTAACAAAGTTAAATATTTCGGAAGAGTCTTGTAGATGGCCGCCTTAAATATAGAAATTTTGTGCTACATCAATTCATTACGTTCATTTTCCTTTGAACACACACCCAATCCCACATCCCAGACACACAAAGAATATCTGCCAATATGCATATACCAGGAACATGCCAATACAAATAGACACACACATCTGTGTGTGTGTGTGTGTGTGTGTGTGTGTGTGTGTGTGTGTGTGTGTGTGTGTGTGTTCAATTTCTTCGCAAAAATGATTTTCACAATATATTCATTCAGTATGCTTTTATTCATATAAGTACAAAGAAGGGTACCGGGCAAAGAAAGTGATGACCTAGTGGCATAAAACATATCCGCTATTCCACAAATCAATACCGCAATTCAGTAGGGTTGGCACATCATTTTCCAACATTCTTTAAAAGTTTCCCCAAAATTCTCACAGGATCCACTTAGAGGAAATAAAAGAGACTGGTGCCCAAAATTGGTTCTATTATTGGTTGATTGTTTGTTTGGGTTTTATGGCATATCAACCTTTGTACATTATCTAATGTCAAATCTATTTTTATATAAATAATCAGTTCTATTTCAAACAATTCAGTTTAGCATAAGTACATAGTTTAATTATCAAAATATTTCTATTGCAAGCTATTCATTTTAGTCAAACAATTCTAATTCAAACAATTCAGTTTAACATAAGTATGCAGTTTAGTTCTATTTAACCCATAGATAAGGCCGTATCAGGTGTTACCATTGCAGGCCAGAGTGGATCTGAGAGCAATGGTAATGAAGGGGTGCTCTGCATTCCCTAAAACCCAGCATCACTGGAACCCCACCATCAGATTATTTTGTGTCATATCCTGAGCACTTGTTGGGGGGGTGTCTTACGTCTATGCAGAGGTGAAGTCGGTGTATTTTACAACCCCATCCCGGAGGGCAATGGTTCTATTATTTTAAAAGTGATAACTTTTGATCTTTCTAATGAAAAGGGAGATACACTAAGAACCCTGGAGTGTTTTTCCACCTTTAAAAGATGAATTGTAATTGTCTCTTATGTATTTTTAAAAATTCAAACAATCTGCTTTTTAATTGTTTTTTATTTACCAATAGATTCGCTTCACTATTTTTGGCTAACTTAGCTAAATCATGTCTCTATCGTTCAAAGAAGGCCTGGAGCCAACTACAATATAGCAATTTCAGATCTAATTAGATGAAAACTTTTCAAGAAATAGTTCATGTATAGAAGACCAAATATAAGTGAAGAAAATGTGGAATCCCAAGAAGAATCTTTCTTGAACAGTTTAAGGAAATCAATAAAATATACATCTCAAGATCTGCGTCATCCGCAATCAACTGTGCCTAAGATTCAACCGAAGTTACTTTACATGAAAGCAAACCAATTTTCGTGCATCACCTGTTGTTAGAAGACGATTTTCATTCACTATTGATTTTCTACCATCAATCTAATAACAAATCAGTCACCAATGCTTTATTCTGGAACCATTAATGTTGTCGAACGAAGCATCATTTCACGTTAGAGATAAAATCAACAGGCATAACTGCTGCATTTGGAACGCTCCAGAGCGACAAGAATTTGTGGAAGATGGAAGAGAATTTCCAAAGTTTAATGTCTGGCAGCATTAAGAAAAGCTTTCATCACAGTGCCATTCTTTTTCTGAATGGAGATTGCTATTTTAGAAATATCGCAAAATGATTTTATTCCTGAGCTTAAACGATTTGAATTGACAGGTGATCAAGTGTTTCAATAAGATCGTAAAACCTTCATTCTTTGTTATGTGAGATAGGTAAATTCTAAATGAAAGAATTCTTTAACATATGGATTGGAAAAGCTTTAAAAAATCTCCTGACTTCCAGGATTAAAAGATTGTAGTCCATTAGATTTGTTTTTAAAGGTCACTGAACTAAATCAATATCGATGATCTGTCGAATAGAATCACTAACATGATTCAGAATACATTAGAAAATCAACTGCAAAAATATTTTTGAGCCTAAATATCGTATCACGGTTTGTATACAAAATAACGACGTTAAAAACTAAGAATTTCAAGACTAAAGGTACATAAATATTTAGCTTTTAATTATACGATTCACTGGTTGATACCGTATATCATCATCACCATCATTATCATCATTATCATCAAGGCATGCTGTCTGCTCCGTCTCGCTATCGGTCCCTATAGCCCATTACGCTTGCAATATCTTCTAAACGATACCCAGAGTCCCCACAGAGCTGCGAAATGAAAGTTTTCGCTGGTCGCCAAACACTGGAGTGTCCTTGAATAGGAATCCATAGGAGAATGTTGATTATGATTTTGTTCTTACTTTTTACAGCAGTGCTCAGAATGACTCTCTGTTTTTGGATGGTTTAGGAAATGGGAGGTTAATGGCTGTACATCTTCTGTCTTGATCGGTGTGGCTTCTAGAATTTGTTCAAAACAACACGCAGTGAACTCATATGGTTTTTATCTAGATCTAAAGAAACCCTTCGAGAAAAAAATTAGAGGGAAATTCTGTAAATAGCTACAAATAATTTGAAATATCTGAAAAAAAAAACCTGTCTGTCCGTCTGTCTGTCTCTATATGTCTGTCTCTGTTTCTGTCTTTATATATATATATATATATATATTTGATTAAACAATATAGATATTTTTATCTACATATTTTTGTATTGATCCTTTTATGTTGCCGTATCAATTTTATGATATCCGGCGGGAATTGGTTAATAAACCTTCTATAATTAATTGGTTTCCTAGTACTTTGTATTCATGTGCATGTCGAGGTTACATCCCTTTTGCAATATACACACCTCTTGATGATGGCCCAAGATTCGGCAGAAAGTACTAGGGAATCAATTAATCATGGAAGGTTTATTAAACAATTCTCACCGGATATCATAAAATCGATACGGCATCTTCATAGAATCGATACAAAAATATGTAGACACAAAAGATCTATGTTGTTTAATCAAATATGTAATAACGAAGAAATGATAATCACACACACACACACACACACACATACACACACATATATATATATATATATATATATATATATATATATATATATATATATATATATATAACAAAGAATTAGAATATTTACACAAAAAGAAATAACTGGATTTAAATGATTCTCCTTCATCTTTTGAAAAAGATTTGTTTCTGTTTCTTTGTTAATAGCAACTCAAGCTTTGAGGGTTATTCAATGATGAATCTATTCTTGTGGAAGAACATCAGTGAAACTATTTAACTTATAGCAGGAGAGATAAAGGGTTTCATACCTTTTCGAAGAGTATTTGTCCGAAAGTGAAAGAACGATTAGAGTTCGAACTCGCTTACGTCAAGGCACTTTAGCGATTACGCTACAGCGACTCCTCAGAGAAGAAGAAGAAGAAGAAGAAGAAGAAGAAGAAGAAGAAGAAGAAGAAGAAGAAGTCTTCATTCAACAATAGAAGCGATACAAATTTATACCAATAAAAGGAGCATCATCTTACCCTAGAAAAGTATTCTTCCATCAAACTGCTTTGCAAAACGAACCGTATATTCATTGAGTAATACATCAATATATAAGTTATCACATCTTATTGTGGATAAAAATTACCAATGCTCCATGAACGAAAAATACATTACGAATATCGTATGAGTTTGTCAAATTCTTGAATATTAATAAAAGTAGATAAAAAATATTTCTTTGAATTTGATCGCAAATCATTATTAAACCCACTTTTCGTGAAAACACATGATACCATCTCAAGGTATCTTCTACAGTATTGATCGAATGCCGAGCAATTACAAAATCTTAGGGGGAAAATCAATCAAAAACGTTTTCAGACAGGAAATAAAGGGAGAACGCAATTGATCGGGTGGATTTTACTGGCAGAAAATAAATGCATGTCAGGTAAGATTGCATTCACCATTTGAGAAAATTATGGATAATTTTCGATTGTCATTTGGAAGATTTTCACATTCAAAATATAACATTTCTCTAATCACTTCCTATTTATGTTTGTAAAATCCGTAATTCTGACCAACAAGCGTTTCACTAATATAAAACAAATAAAATATATTCTAGGCTACCCAGTTTTACCTTTTCTAAAAGTCAGACGATAATAGAAATAGCGTCTACATGTTTTCATAGTTATCTTCTTAACTTATTTGGGCAGGAGTGCTAATTTTCGAATTGCTTTATACCTAATAATTTAGTTTAATTCGTATACCTTAAAGTTATTTTGTTTTTATTCTCTGCCTAAATATCTATAATCCCTATTTTTTTCTAAAATTAACTTCATAATCCACATATAACAAATGCAATCTCTCTTCCTCTCTCTATTTCTTTCTCTCTTTATATATATATATATATATATATATATATATATGTGTGTGTGTATATATATATTGTTATCCACTGACGGGCTGTTTCGTTGTATTACACCTCTTCAGTATGAGATAGACTCACGAGATGCTTGACACTGGGAACAAAAACTGGCTGATTCAACGTCAGTCGGATATCTTACCCCAAATCATCACTTTTCAGCGTAAATGAATTTTAACATATATGTTTATTTACAGATAAGCTTATCGGCTACCGGAGTGCTAAGTTCATGAGAAAAGCTTTGCATTTACGCGTATATGGTATCCACCAATTCCCCACTCTAGTGATCAACCAACGGAGAGGACCATATATATATATATATATATATATATATATATATATATATATATATATATATATATATATATGAAGATAGATATAGATTTAGATATGTTAAAGATCGTTTACTTTGTGAAGAGAGGATGAACAATATTGGGGATACACTATATATAAATATATTTGCAAAAAACATTTAATTACACGCACCCACACATACACTCACATATATATATATATAAGTTTTAGGACAATTGGTCGCTAATCATGCGTGAGTGATTTTTAAGTGAACAATGTAAAATTCTTAAAGGTTTCCAAATTTAGTAATTTACAAAGCTCTTTGTTTTGCTGTGGCACAAGGCCAAATGAATGGGGGACCCAATGAGTCTCGAACTCACTCGTGTAGGTTTGTTAGTCTAGCTTGCTAACCGTTACACCACCAGAGGTGCCCTAAGGTTTCCAACTTTAAATAGTCTTTGTAACACTTAGATTCATGCATATTGGACTGCGTGATCGTCAAATGGATATCAATATTTTTTGAAATTGGACGACTTTTTAAACATTTTCATTATAGCGGAGTGAGTGGGGAAATTTCAAGGAGATGATTACTGAGAAAAAATAAGAATATAAAAATATGAAAAATATCAATAAAACCTCTCAATTATTTCCCTCTTGGAATCCCTTTGTTTTATTTTACTTTACAACTCTGTTTGCTATCTTTTTAGTTGGGAGAAAAATAGCATATTGGGGATTTATTCAAATGTTGACTTATGGTCTTGAACTTTATATCATTATTTAACTTATATTGTCTTCCAAGTTCTTTTAAAATGTACTTTCTTTATATGTTCGTGTTCTTATTTGCCACTTGATGAGGAAGACATTCCTATATCCTCCCGTATCTTTCATACATGGTTCATCAGCGTTCTACTATTATTGTATTTTTTGTTTATGAAGCTTGCTGGATGGTTATAAAACTACTTTTTCCAATTCAGCTCCCAGGCACAGATATTTGTTTATAATTATTTTCTCTGTTACTCTTAATTCTTTATATATTACGTTTGCAAGATAGTTTGTATTCATAGGACAACGTTCGTTATCTTTACCATTACATCGAATATTGTGATTGTCAGTCGATTCATTCAAAATTTTACTGTTATGTTTATAAACCATTGTTTGTGTATTATTCCGACTGCGATAACTACTTTCAGATTATGAGATGATGTGTGCAGTATTTATTTTTATTTTACATTATATAACGGGTCAAACCATTTAACCTGTTTGTATCAGTTGCGTATCTTATTATTTTGTCTCTCTCTCTCTCTCTCTCTCTATATATATATATATATATATATATATATATATATATATATATATATATATATAAATATATATATAAATATATATATACATATATATATATATATATATATATATATATATATATATATATATGTATATATATATGCTGGTTATTGAGGCCACAATTATTCAGAGCGTTTTCATTTTCTTTTTTTAACCGAATTGAACATTTCGGCACCGTTTGAATTGGTTAGTAATCTACAGGACATTTTTGGATAAATAAGTTTACTTACGCTTGTAGTGGTTAGAATTTATCTTAATATATAAAGAAACATTTTTTTCTTGAAAGAGAGATAGAAAAAACTGTTTAGAAAATCTGATTGATATGTTTCACTGTTGGGATAATTTCTTTTGAAGGAATTTTCCTACTGTCGGACTATATTTCAAATCTCATTCCCCACACATATATATATATATATATATATATATATATATATATATATATATATATATATATATATATATATATATATATAGTATACTTAGTCCAGTTAAACCGGAGTTGGGAGTAATTCCATCAGGACAAGAAATTATTCATGAATGAATATTTAAATGTTCCTGGTAAAGAGCTCAATGTACCAATAATACAGAGCAATAATATCTTTAAGAAAAAACAACGAAACCAATCACAAAAGATTATTTCCATCCTGATACGCATTTTTGAAATTCCCAAAAACACGAAAAGATTAACAGGACTTCTTCAGATCTTTTTGATAAAAAAAACTAGAATAGACACATAAGAGTGGGAGGGGATAGAAGAGTGGGAGGGGATAGAAGAGGGGTGAAGAGTTACCTCTTCATTAAGCCCACTTCCGTTCTAAATTTAAATTTCGGTTAGTAATGTAGTAAATTTATTTAAAAAAAAAAAAATTTAATTAATATTTTTTTTTAAATTTACATTTAGACTTAAATTACAGATATCTTAAATTAGATATAAAATAAAATAAATTGTTTGATAGAAAATTGTGATAAAGCATATAATACATATGTACTACGCATAAAAAGTGTAACTGATTAATGCCTTCTAAATATTTTTGAAATTTTAAAATATTTAAGTAAATTAAATATTTGTTTTTGCTTTAATATATGTATTACTGCATCTTTACGTGAGATTATTAATTAAAATTTAAATCTAATTTTAAATCTAATTTTAAAATATCTCTAATTTAAGTCTAAATGTAATTTTTTTTTTTAAATATTAATTCAAAAAAAAATTTTTAAATAAATTTACTACATTGCTAACCGAAATTTAAATTTAGAACGGAAGTTGGCTTAATGAAGAGGTAACTCTTCACCCCTCTCCTATCCCCTCCCACTCTTCTATCCCCTCCCACTCTTATGTGTCTATTCTAGTTTTTTTTATCAAAAAGATCTGAAGAAGTCCTGTTAATATATTTTCGTGTTTTTGGAAATTTCAAAAATGCGTAACAGGATGGAAATAAATTTTTAATCCTTTGTGATTGGTTTCGTTGTTTTTTCTTAAAGATATATATATATATATATATATATATATATATATATATATATATATATATATATATATATATATATATATATATAATGAGGATGTATGTAAACCTACTCATCGATACTGATTCATACTTCATTTCAAACATCCAAGTGAACGCTAAAAATCTTTGTTATATTCTTTCACTTTTATATTTTGTTGTCATAAGATATTTTATTAAAGAATGTAAATCTTTTCATTTCAAAAGTCTAACAAAATGTTACATAATAATAAGAAAAGAGAACTTATATACAAATGAAAATGTTTTATACAGACAGACAGAGAGACGTTTAGTAAGCAATACACTTCACATTATTTTTGTATGCAATACTTTTCATTGATTTCGTTTTTTTTTTGGGGGGGGGGGGTTTGCACCAAAAATTTTCATAGAATTTTCAGAGAGTACAGTCTAACTCAGGGATCCGGAAAAAAATCTAATTCAAGGCAAATCATACTTATATATTGATCATAAGCATTAAAAATGACCCATACACATATAATTCTATTATTTTTACGGGTACTATACAAGCATTATATAAGCCACTTAGAAAAAAAAACAGTAACGTTTTTATTAAATTTTTATATTGTAGTCATTTTTCTAGGAATGTTTTTTTCAAGCATTTCCTGCATCATTTCTTCCAGAGATCATTAATGTTAAGTGGTATTTATTCAATTTCCTTAGAGGACAAAATGTTATACAACGTTGACTTTAAAGTGAGGACCCTCTCACGTAAATGTAGGTGAGAAAAGTGACCACCTTCTTCGCAACTTGATTTGGGTTAGCCTTAGGCGTTATATATTCCTGTGTCTAATGGGGAGATTCTGCTCGGAGCATGTTTCCAGGAACTAAATTCTTATTTCCTTCCTTTGCCAACCAAGTTTATAAAGAGATGTCAGGTGAATAACCAGAGGTGGTTTATTTCTTTTATATGGAAGATTACTTCTAATAAACCTAATTGTTCAGTGATTGCGCGGGCGCGTGCGTGTGTGTGTGTGTGTGTGTGTGTGTGTGTGTGTGTGTGTGTGTGTGTGTCTCTCTCTCTCTCTCTCTCTCTCTCTCTCTCTCTCTCTCTCTCTCTCTAAAATAACAGTGTGTGTATAATGAAATTTGTGTTTCATATTGAAGAGTACTTAACTAACTTTATACTACATCTGCAAAACTGTGCAACACTCGTAACAAATCAGATTTGGGGGAAAATAATTTCAAAGTATCAAACATGAAAATTATCACAAAAAGTAACTATTTATTGAAAAATAATTTAGATATTATTATTTTCTCATGCAAAATTATCAACATTCTATCCTGAAAAAGAGGAAAATATTTTGATAGCAATACTCAAGAGAAAACAAGAGTGATGGCGTTCGTAGTAGGAATAAAACTTTCAGATAAAAACTAGAAAGATGACTTTAAAAAGATCTACGCTATAGCACTAACCACAACACACACACACACACACACACACACACACACACATATATATATATATATATATATATATATATATATATATATATATATATATACTCATCCACAGACAGACTGTTTCGTTGCTCCACGCCAAGGGTTGAGCACTCTGGCGGTTGCTATTCGCGTAATACAAAGCTGTTTGAAAGAACTTAGCACTCCGTAGTCGTTAAGCACATATGTAAACATATATGCTTAGCTACACTGATAATTAGTGATACAACAAAACGGTCTGTTGATGAATATATGGCTGACTATATATCTGTTAGCCAAATCTGAGTATTTCTTGGTTTTCTTAATTTTTGTTCTCCACTAGTTTCAACCCTAAATTATTGTTAGAAGAAAAACTTTTGGGGGCGGGGGGTAATTGGAAATGTTTTCTTTTTAAGATTCCAAAAAAGTTAATATTTCACAGGATGAGCGACGAAAAATGTATTGATAACTTAGCGTATGTATTTGTTGGATAAAAACCATATTATGTAGGATAACATTGTATAAAACATTTTCAATTCTATATAAGTTCTGTTCGCTTATTATTATCTAACGTTTTGTTAGACTCTTGAAATGAAAAGATTTACATTTTTTAAATGTCTTATAAGAACAAAAAATAAAAGTGAAAGAATATAACAAAGATTTTTAGTGTTTACTTCGATATTTGAAAAGAAGTATGAATCAGTATCGATGAGTAGGTTTACATACATCCTCATTATATATATATATATATATATATATATATATGGAATAGAGGGTTTTGGCTTCTTTATTTAGTGGCATATCAACATTCATGGGTTATTTAATGCCAAGACCATCTTTATATAAGGACAGTAGTGGTACTATTTAACCCATAGCTGGGGGATAAGGGGGCTCATACATTTCCCATAGGTATGTCCAAAAGTGACCGTATCAGAGCGACAGGAGTTCGAGCTCGTTTATTTCAAGACCACTGTCCTGGATTTTAACCATTAAGCCACGATGAATGTCTAAAGGGATTATTTTTTGCATATGTATGTATATTATGAGTTGGTAAAATAATATTTGTTTGCGGTCGATATTCACTCTATGGGAACGTAAACTTATACTTCACACTCACTATGTCCAATCAGTTGATTAGTCCACTAAACAAAAAAAAATTCATTATCTATTTGTGATTTTAAGGATTAATGGTGTAAATGCTTAAGAGGGCAAAGAGATTAAATTTTAATCTCTCTTGACTTTCTAACAGATAGCATACTCATAAAATATGTTGCTCGGCAAGATTTTAACATATACTATATATCAACTCCTTTAAATTAAATCACTCAAAAAGATTTAACTGTGCACTAATTCCTCTCGGTCAAATCACCCAAAAAGCTTGAACTGTATAAAAATGCCTTTTAATCAAATCATCCAAAAAGCATAAACTGTACACCAACTCTCTTTAATCAAATAACCCCAGAAAGCATAAACTGTATACCCAATCCTTTGTATCAAACAACCCCAAAAAGCATGAATTATACACAAACTCCCTTGAATCAAATCATCTAAAAAGCTTGAACTGTAAAGCAACTCCTTTCAATCGACTCACCAGAAGAGGGTGATGTATGCATCAAATTCAATAAATGAAAGCACCTAAAAAGCGTGAGCTCTTGCTTCAACCCGTTTTAATCAAGTCATCCTAAAACCGTGAGCTGTACACCAAATCCTTTCCATCAAATCAGGTAAAAAGCGTGAGTATTACACCAAAAACTTTAAATCAAATTACACAAAAAGCATGAAATGTGCACTAAATCCATGTAATCAAATGACCGAAAAAGCGAGAACTGTACAGCAACTTCCCTCAACCAAGTCACCCAAAAAGCGTGAATTACACACCGACTCTTTTCAATAAAATCACCCAAAGAGCGTGAACTTTACATCAATTCCTTTCAATCAAATCACTCAAAAAGTGTAAGCTGTACATCAGTTCCTTTCATTCAAATTACCCAAAGAGCGTTAAATCACACAAAAAGTCTCAACTTTACAGAAACTCCTTCCAATCAAAACAGCCGAAGAGTTTGAACTGTACACCAACCACTTTCAATCAAATCACAAAAAATGTGTGAATTGTTCACCAAATTCTATAAATTAAATCACTGAAAAAGCGTGAACACAGAAAGCGTGAACTGCGTGACAATTACTTTCAATCAAATCACCCCAAAAGCGTGAACTGTACACCAACTCCTTCAATCAAATTATACAAAATGCGTGTATTGTACCCCGACAGTTTTCTATCAAATCAAACGATATATGTGAACTGTACACAGCTACTTTCTATTAAATTACTGGAAGAGGATCAACTGTACACCAACTCTTTTCCATCAAATCCCCCAAAGGGAATTAACCGTACCCCGACTCTTTTCAATCAAATCACCGAAAAAGCGTCAAGTGAACACCGACTCCGTTTAAATCAAATCATCCAGTAACCGAGAATTGAAATCGAACTCCTTTCAATCAAATCGCTCGAATTGGATAAACTGTACACCAACTCTTTTTTATCAAATCACCCAAAGAGCATGAATTTTACACCAACTCTGTTCAATCAAATCACCCTAAAGGCGTAAACTGTACAACAACTCTTTATCAAATAATCCAAAGAGCATGAATTTTACACCAACTCTGTTCAATCAAATCACCCTAAAGACGTAAACTGTACACCGACTCTTTATCAAATAATCCAAAGAGCATGAATTTTACACCAACTCTGTTCAATCAAATCACCCTAAAAGCGTAAACTGTACACCGACTCTTTATCAAATAATCCAAAGAGCATGAATTTTACACCAACTCTATTCAATCAAATCACCCTAAAGGCGTAAACTGTACACCGACTCTTTATCAAATCATCCAAAGAGCATGAATTTTACACCAACTCTGTTCAATCAAATCACCCTAAAGGCGTAAACTGTACACCAACTCTTTATCAAATAATCCAAAGAGCATGAATTTTACACCAACTCTGTTCAATCAAATCACCCTAAAGGCGTAAACTGTACACCGACTCTTTATCAAATCATCCAAAGAGCATGAATTTTACACCAACTCTGTTCAATCAAATCACCCTAAAGGCGTAAACTGTACACCAACTCTTTATCAAATAATCCAAAGAGCATGAATTTTACACCAACTCTGTTCAATCAAATCACCCTAAAGGCGTAAACTGTACACCAACTCTTTTTTATCAAATCACCCAAAGAGCATGAATTTTACACCAACTCTGTTCAATCAAATCACCGTAAAGGCGTAAACTGTACATCAACTCTTTTTTATCAAATCATCGAAAAGCCTCAACTATCCTACAGAAGCAATTACTAATTTAGATTCAACATATGTTTTCCTTTAGTCTCATTGTTGAATGGCATATCAACGTTCGAGGGTTATTTAATGTCTATTCCACGCATGTAGAAGAACAATTGTAGCACTATTTAAGCCATAGGTGAAGAGATACCTTAGACCGAAAGTGAACGCAATGTAGCGACTATATTTTGAACTTGCTTCTAAATAAGTAGTACTTGAGTATTTTAACCAGTACACTAGACAAAAAATAAAGACATTTGTATCGGTAGTAAAACCGCTCGGTTATTTCGTTCAGTAATCAGGCTCTTCAACTTTGGTTTGTTTGTTTTGTTGGTTAATTGCATATCAACCTTCATGGGTTATTTAATGTCAAATCCATCCTTCTACAAAAGCAAGTAGCACTACTTAACCCTGAGCTGAGAGGATAAGTGGGGTTCATACCTTTCCCAAGTGTATTTGTCCGAAAGTGAACGTAATAGCACGACTGGAATTCGAACTCACTTACTACGATTTCGAAGTCCAGCACTTTAATCCTTACTCTTAAAGGTGCCCCCTATTCTACTTTTACGCACTGACTTCCTTGGTAATTATGCCTCCGAAATGAAGGCGAGCAGAAAATAAAACAGGAAAGCTCAAGCTTTTAATCTTTATAGTGTCGATAACAATAAGTTACATGATAACAAGGATACATGTAGATATATTCATCTCTAACTTTTTTTCTTTTAGGCTAATTATCGACCATGACTTAAGAGAATCTATCTTCCTTATACTCCTCATACATAAAATCCCTTATCGCTATATATATATATATATATATATATATGTGTGTGTGTGTGTGTGTGTGATTCTTGCATTAAACACATGGGAAATTTTGCTTCCTGTGTCAAAACCATTTAAAGGTAAAAGAAACGGATTTGGGCAAACATGCCTTTGTATTTATTGTTTGCTTTTAGTTGTAACATCACACGAGGAAACGCAGAATCTTATTGATCGCTTTTCTCTACCTGGAAAACATTTGTTTTGAATATTAGCATAAAGAAGACAGATGTTATATCAACTAAAAAGCCACTCGTTGATAAAGAAGAGGATCTTAGCAATAATAGAGTCTCTGCAAATATCCGTTTCCTCCCAGAACAGTGAATATAAATAACCTTATATACATAAAATCCTCAATGCATTTGGGTGGCAAAGTTAATTTCAATGCGTCATATGACGATAAGATTGTTAGCAAAATCTCAAAAGCAACTGATGCTATCGGAAGTCTTCGGGGTCGTTAGTGGAATGAAAGAGAATTTCAATCATATCTCAAGTAGCAGTGGTCCAGCTGCTGTTCTCTTAACTCTATGGTACATAATCTTGGGTTCCTAATAGATATTATTTAATTCAACTTGACACTTTCCATAAATGTTGCCGTGAATATAGAGGGCAAAAGCAGGACAAGATCTCTAATCAGGAAGTCTTCACAAGATGTGTGATATGATTGGAATTGAATATTTCTTGATGCAGTCATAACTCAAATGGAATAGTTATGTTATGAGAATGAGTGACACGAGAAGAGCTAAGGTTTTTATGTATATTCAGTTGTATATTGATAAACGATATTTAGATATGCCTTTTCTTCGATACAAGAACGAGGTAAAAATAAAACAGAGGTTGTTGACATTTATCAATGAAGAGGTGATATGCTTGTCATAATGATAGTACTTCCGGTGAAAGAGACTGCATTGAGTCTCATAAAGAGAAGACAATTCCTGTAACGTCCTGAACAATGTCCCCTTCAATTTACGTTGAATATATCTGATGTGGCTTCATGTTTAAGTTAACAATTGGACGGTTACCTTATACAAGAACCAAGAATAAGAATGAATTAGCTCTCCCTTGCTGAGACGAAGGAACTATAAACACACACACACACGTATTTATGTGCGTATCTCTGTGTATGTGTGTGTGTGTGTGTGTGTGTGTGTGTGTGTGTGTGTGTTAAAGAAGGCTCCAGCAGTCAAACACTTTTGCATAACAAAATATGACTGTTTCTTTAAGTTCATTATAGGTTCTTATTTATTTTAGATTATTTGTCATGGATTTTTATTTATTTTAGATTGTTATTTGTTATGTGTTTTTATTTATCTAACCCAACCAACTCATACCTTTTCTTAATGTGTATCACACGGCTTTAGAATGAATGTTATTGGCTAATGATTGAAACATTTACTACTTTGCCTATTATATTTAAAGTATAAATGTTAGATAGCTACATATTCAAGGCAATACATTTTAAAAGGTTATATTCTCTGTAGAATTCACTGTAGCTTTATAAATCTTACGCCTTGAAAAATGAACATTTTCGTCTCTGTAAAGTCATTATGTACCATCGGGTTGCTACTTCCAGTTGGTTACATCAAGGCAAAGGAAAGAAAAGCAATCAACAAATGGCATGTCCAAGAAATAAAGTTTTCAAAGAATATGAATTGGTTTAGCTCTGTTCCCTGGGGTTACGGTAAAGTTAACTCAATCGATCTCCAACTCTTTTTGAAGAAATAATATTTTCAATTAAATAAACATCTCTCTAACCAGGATACCCGCATCGTCTAAAAGGTATGCTATATTTATAAACAATATGTATTTATGAAACTGTACAATTATGAGAATGGCATACTATTTTTTCTTCATTTTGACAGTAATACAGCAATTTGGTTCCTGAAATGGGCAAGAGTAATTTTATAACTGTCTATAGAAGCTGTGAATAGTTCAACAAGTAAACAATAGAAATATATTAAGTGTGATTAGATAAATAATTTTTTCTAAAAACGAAGAGGATTTGTCAGACACAGTTGATTGATTTATAACATCGTAGCAAGAAATACAGTGAGCAGTTTGTAATAACCGAAAATTTGGTTCATCTTCAATAAACAATTTATGTTTCCATTAAAAATGCAAACAAAAACAAAATAACAATGTTAATTATTATGGTCAATCTTTACATTCATATAGGTTATATACCAATCAGAATAATGCAAGGAATAATGACATCCCTAAATTGTTGTAACTCCAGACAAAAATGGGGAAGACGAAGAAAGAAAGAATCAAAAATCGTTGCGAAAATTACATAATTATATTTATTTTACTTAATAAAGAACTTCGAAATTATACTATGTAACCTACCATATTTTTAAGAATATCTCTACGTAAAGATGTATCACAATGTACATACATTTTTTTTTATTGATGGTTCTATTTTAAATATTCAGATTGCTATCTTTTAGTCTCCCTTTAAACTTTAATTTTAATTTCCAAAAGGAAAGGGAGGGTTTATTGTTCAGGTTTTATCCATCTTTAAATTGTCAGTAATATTCCCTTTTTTCCAGGATTAGTAAACTGAAAAGTAACTTTATTTTAAGTTTTGATTTCCTTTGCAGATGTCGAAGTTAGTAAATTTTGTGTTTTGTTTTTGAAAAAAATAATCGTAGAAATCAGTTATCAAGTATGAATTCAAAATTTAAAAATAAATAAAATATACTTCTATTTATCAAGTTTAGCTGAGTAAGCATGTGGTCCAATCAGGGTTAATCTAAGAAGGAATAATCTATTATACTGATGTTGTAAGGGATGAGGCCCTTGAAATTTTCTATTTCAACGGCTGATTATTTCTTCATCTTAAAAACTGATAGCTGAACCAGAAGTAAATAACCAGCTGTCAGACCAAAAACGTAATATTTACTGTATATCGCGATTAAGTTATTATTTTGCGTCTCCATTTGTCATTTGTTTTCTTTTTCTAGTTTTCTTTTTAGTTTGTATTTAAAACTAATATATATTCGTTGCCAAAGATCAAGTTTTTCACCTTATAGCTGGAAATGCTCCCAAAAATATCAAGGTAACGCCAAATATTTAGATTAAATAATGAGTTAGGAATTCAAGAGTAAGGAAAATCTGAAAGAAAAAATTACTTGGTACTATATTTTAACGATAGAAATCAATGAATAAAGTCATCTTCATTCGTTTTCTGTTTCGACTATGGTTACTGCAAAAGTAGGGAAATTAAAGACTAAAATTATTTTAATCGAATTTCTTTTGAATAGCAACAAATACATTAAAGTAGAATCACGTCTCCAAAGCAAAACAATTGCCAGTTGAAGTTTATTGTAAGAATATTTTATTATAATTATTCAGAAGGCTTATGAGTTTGGGATTTGAAAAGATAAATTGATGGTGAGAATATGAAAATGAAATAAAAAGGAATAAATTGCTGTTACAGAAAAGCAGCAATGAATTATCAAAAAAAAAAAAAAATAATATATTTTTAAGTCTCGAAAGAAAAATCGTTATAAAACAATAATAATTATATGAACTGTCCCTACAATGAGATAATTAAATATAACATTGGATTAACAATTAAAATTATGCTGGTTAAAATGAATAGCTAGCTAGCTAGCTAGGTTGATACATAAATATCAGAGAAGTGATATACAGATAGTACAAGTATGAATAGGCTATGAGAAATAAACAAAGAATGGTTTGCAATTAATACGGATAATTTGAAATAGATATTTAAAAAATTTACGCATTTGACTTCAACAAGTTCCAATAATTATAATAAGGAGACATTTAGATAGATATATAGATAGATAGATAGATAGATTTTATCTAAGATGTATAGAATGCCATATTGAAATAAATAAAGTCTAAAATTTAGCATTGATTAATGATCGAACAAGACACTCTCCTTTTGATGAAATTCAAACCAAGATATTCCGGTTTTTAACAATGGCCGGACATGGATAACTAAATCCAGTTCTCAATATACAAGCATTTCGATTGCTGCAGATTATATTTAACTAATTAACTATGTACTTGTCTATCTGGCATTGCCCACTATTCCTGTTAAATGATGATGATGGTGCCGCAAGAAAGGAAAATGTGGGGAAGAAGATTTAAGTGAGTTTCACTGGTACGATTATAACCTCTCAATCTCTCCTTTAGGACCAAGCGGCAACGTTCATTTGAAGTGATTACAGTGAATGTCTAGACCCAGGTTTATGCAAGGGATACTATTTTAACGTTTGTTTGAATTCAGTTATCTATCTATCTATCTATATATATATATATATATATATATGTATATATATATATGAATTTCTTAATATACATCCATCCATACTTTGGTTATAAACAAATAGACATTCAATCAATTGATATTGCAATGGACAATGTATGATTTTTTTATATTAGATCTAAAACGAGATAATTTTTCATTATATTCAAATTTGATGAATTTGGTATGCGAAATAAATGTGATATATATTCTATCACGGAACATTATGCGTGCGTTTCATCAGGTTTGGTTTGGTTTGTTGGGTTTTATGGCATATCAACCTTTGTAGGTTATTTAACGCTAAATCAGTTTTTATTTAACTAATCAGTACTAATTCAAACAATTCAGTTTAGCATGAGTACACAACTTGTCAAAATCATTTCTATTTCAAACAATTCAGTTTATTCAAGCAGTTCACGGACACCGACTACGCTGATGACTTGGCATTACTGGCGAATACGCCTGATCAAGCAGAGACACTACTGCATAGTCTGGAACGAGCCGCAGCTAGCATTGGCCTCCATGTCAATGCACACAAAACTGAATAGATGTGTTACAATCAAACGGGCAACATTACCACACTAGACGGAGCCTCTCTGAAACTAGTAGACAAATTCACCTACCTAGGAAGTAGCGTCTCATCAACCGAAAAAGACATCGACACACGACTGACGAAGGCATGGACGGCTATCGATAGGCTCTCGATCATATGGAAATCAGACCTGACCGATAAAATTAAACGCAGTTTCTTCCAGGCAGCGGTTGTATCGATACTGCTATATGGATGCACTACAAGGACGCTAACTAAACGGCTGGAGAAGAAACTAGACGGAAATCACACACGAATGTTGAGAGCAGTATTGAACAAGTCCTGGCGACAACACCTCACGAGACACCAACTATACGGACACTTGCCCCCCATCACGAAAACTGTACAAGTAAGACAAACCAGACACGCTGGACACTGCTGGAGAAGCAAGGACGAGCTCATAAGTGATGTACTCCTATGGACCCCCACATATGGCCGTGCAAAAGCAGGACGACCAGCTCGAACTTACATACAGCAACTATGTGAGGACAAAGGATGTAACCCCGAAGACCTGCCGGAGGCGATGAATGATAGGGAGAAGTGGCGAGAGAGGGTCAGGGATATCCGTGCTGGCGGCACGACATGATGATGATGATGATGTAAGTACTGTTTCAATGTCAAAAAAAGTTCCGATTCAAACAATTCAGTTTAGTATAAGTATCCAGTTTAAATGTAAGTACTGTTTGATTGTGAAAAACATTTCTATTTAGAGCTACTCAGTTTAATCAAGCATTTCTAATTCAGCTAATTCAGTTTAGTATAAGTACAGATCCCGTATCAAAACAATTCAGTTTAGAGTAAACACAGTTTCAATTTCAAAAACAGTTCTATTTTAAATAATTCAGTTTAGCATAAGAAACAATTCCGTTTGGCACAAATACACAGGCAGCATAAATCATACCATTTACTTTTCCTCATTTGTTTGCACACAGTTAAATTATTACAAGAGTTTCTATGTAATAATAAGAATCCAATATCAGTCATTTGTTTGCACACATTTAAATAGATTCGTATGATATTTAAGAGATTAACATTTCAAAAAAGTGACTGAGCTTATAAGTTTGCCGACAGTTAAGTGGTTTCAAGTATTGTATTTTTTTTTTATTATTTCTTCAAGATAAAGGCTGGAAACTACGCGGTTTGTGTCGCTATCCATACTTTTTATACTATACGTCCTTTGTAGAGGTTTTGTTGGTTGTTGAGCATTGGATTGTTTTGTTCTTATAGGCGACTTTGTTGTTGCGGGTATTTTGAATGTACTTCCTGGTCTTTCCTTATTCACTTTGGTGTTCATTTGTATTTTCGTAGTTTGGCTAATGGGGAGTTGTGATTTTTGTTTCAGTTGTTCAGGTCTTTTGGGAGACAGGTTTTTTTAGTCTATCTTTAATGCTTTTTGGTGGACGGATTGGTGATTTATGTAACGGCTGTTTTGATGAAGATTTTGCACTTTTAGTAGTTCGTGTTGGAGTAATAAATCCTACGAGTGTTTTTGTTTGAACTACAACGTTGGATCTCTCCCCATTCGCAACTTGTTGCTGAGCGGGTGCTTGCTAAAATTCAACCGAGTGTAGTTTTTTCAGGTGCTCCTGAAACTTTGGCCAATCATTGGCTTCCAGCTTGATCAATTTCTCCACACTATCCGCCCTTCGTGCAACGGAGGCGTAGCTGCTTTTTCCCATATAGCTGCCTTCAATTCTCCTAGCTTCCAGGAAGGAAACATTCTTCTTGTGTTTAACCTCATTTATTTCTTTTTTTTTTCTTTTTGGTAAACAGTACAAGTTCTTGCGTAAGACGGATGATCATGTTGGCAGTCTGCACATGTAATTTCTTTCAAGCAATCTTCCTCTGCATGGTCCGGGTCCTTTTCACCGCATTTGGAACATGTCCGTCGTCCTCTACAGGCTTCCCTGTGGTGTGTTTCATCAGGTAAACGTATCCAAAGTTTAAAATACTAACAAAAGGAAAAATCAGAACATATTTTTTTAAACGTGTTGGGCCCCAAGTTTTAAAGTTCGGTTTGTTAATGAAATTAATCAAAAATGTGTATATTCTCCTTATAAGACCGAAACGGGTAAGTATTAAAGGAAAATATGATTTTTGAGATTTTTTGAAATGTTTTTCCTTTAAATAATTGGCTCTTATGAAGATAGAATATTTCTGAAATTTTCTTTAATATACAGAATACGTAGCTATAACCCTAAGACTTTTCACTTTCGAAAGATATTCATTTTGTTTATTTTAGATGGAGGACATAGGAATTTCTGTTTCATATCTTTTCTGACGTATTCGAAAAATAATTTTTCACGGTGGGACCATCCATCTTCATTTTTGCCTAATAACGTTCTTTATAAGCAAGTGACCATGAAGTTCTAATCAAGAAGGATCGAATCTTTTACAAGAATATCGTCCACGTGATTAACTTTCTAATCATTTTGATACATTAGTCCCAATCAATAGACATCAATAGTAAATTAGAAAAGTTTTTATCATAAATGACGGGCACAGCTGTTTTCCGAGGAATTCAAGATCGTTGGATTAGTCGTATCGGCAGTTTGAGAACGCAGGAGAATCGATCTACTGAAATCTTAAGTCAACATGTGTAAACAGAAAAATAAAAGACGGATAAAAAAAACGAAGGAAGAAAAAGCGAAGAGAAAATCAGTTGGAAGGAAAGATAATTTGCATAATTTACGAATAATAAGTGCTATTGGGTTGAGAGAAAACTGAAGAATAGAAACTTTTTGAAAGAAGAATGAAAATAGTGGAAAGTGTTAGAGCAAAGTGATAATAAGATTAAGTAAGGGCAATCTCTTTTTTTTAAACCTAAAAGAGTATATATTTGATTTTCTAAAATAGTTCATGCTATTATGACAACAATGTTTCTCCTGACTGTCTTGTGACCAATTTGTTATATATATATATATATATATATATATATATATATATATATATATATATATATATATATTGGGTGGTGCGTGTGCGCTTGTGTGTGGTCAGGTAGCAAATTCTATGTCCATGTAAACATACTTTATTTAAGATGACAGACAAGAATTTAGATTTTAGTTTTTGTTAGGGCTTTCCTGTTCACACAAAAAAAAGATGTCACAACGGAAGATGAAGGCTGTTTACTTATAGAAACTCAGAAATTTTGAACAATTACTAAACAGTCGACATCCTCAGTATCGTCTTCTCATTCCGGAACATGAAAAACTCAATTCTTTGTCTATCATCTTTGATAAAATATGCATATATATATATATATATATATATTCCAACCCCTCCGCTCGGGCAGGATATGACACAAGGTCAATTTTTAAGCGGAGTTTAACAGGTTTGAATTCAGAGTATTCCTTCTCCTAGACTAGTTGCCTCAACAAGGTTGAAGAACCTAGTCTGCCCTACTATTTACCCATAGCTGGAGGGTGAATAATTGGATTCATACCTTTTCCAAGGGTATTACTGCTATGTGAAATACAATTAGTCTCGTCCAGGATTTGAACTCGTGTCGCCGTGTCCATTTCCTACAACGATAACCATTACACCACGGGCACCTCTCACAAACTATCAATATCAAAATTCTGATACATTACATTCATTTAGAAATATATTTTTTCCAACCTTTCAATAAGGGTAGGATGAGACACTCAGTCAATTGTTGGTGCGGAGTTTAAGAGGATTTAATTTAGAGTTTTCCATCTTATATGATTGCCATACCAAGGTTAAAGAACCCAGTGTGCGCAACTATTTACCGATTGCTAAAAGGAGAATAGTTGGATTAATACCTTTCCCAAGTGTATTAGCGCTACTGGAAATGTAAATAGAATTGTCAAGGATTTGAATTCGGGTCGCCATGTCCATTTCTTACGAGAGTAACCATTACATCACGAACGCCTTCTTTCAGAAATATACATAATCCATTAATGACTTAAAGCAATTAACACAGATGCTTCTCAGTTTTCTATTAATAGGATTTATATTAAATTATCTACCAATAAAATTTTGGAAAAAATATTGCATTATTTCCCTTGAGAAATATGTGTGCATGTCTCAGACTGTAACAGGGCAAGTGTAGTTTTAGAACTATTCCCAAATTCAGTATTAGGTTAAAAAGAAAAGAAAACAGTGTATTTTGTTTCTTCAAAGAGAACACTAAAGATAGCAGGGAGCCAGTTTTGCGTTACATATGCGTGAATAGTTCTGCCATGGGAGTTGAGCAGATGAACTCAAGTAAAGATAATGGCATATTTGCAAGAAAAGAAATAAAAAAACAGTTTTTCTTTTTCCATCAAAGCAACATTTAAAAAATAGTTTTATAAAAGAATAAGACGAAAATAAATGATAAAAATGTCCATCCTTTGATTAAAATGTTTTACATTTTACACACACACACACACACACACACACACACACACACACACACACACACACACACACATATATATATATATATATATATATATATATATATATATATATAGATATTTCTCTGAGAATTTGGGGGGTCTTTGTTATTACATTTACCATCGAAAATGACTTGTCACAGATGACATTTAAGCGACGTTCCTTGCTGCTGTTGTATAAACTTCAGCTTGCATAACTCTCTGGTGCTCTTGGCTTTTTATAGCTGAAAACATTCATGCTTAATTAAGCAGGCACTGATCTATCTTCTTAAAAGGGGAATAAAATTCTGACCTTCACAGGTAACACCCTATTCTGCTAAGATATCTAATATTACAATCAAAATCTCAAAATCAAAATCTCTTTGGAATTGACCAGGGAATGGTAAAACCTTCAAATCAAACCAAAATTATAACATAACCTTCGGATAGGAATGATATGAAATAAGATAAAGACATTGTGAACAAAGGTTTTGCACCGTCTTCTTTTTAATGTGCTCTTTATCAAGGAATGGTTAATAAACATGTGCCACATTAAATGCTTGATCCTTACCTTTTGACCAACACATGTTAAGCTTACAAATTAAAAAATAGTACCATGAAGTTCTTGACTTATATTAAAGTATTCTTAATTATTCTGTAAACTTATGATATTTTGACTATCCATATTAGTCGTATTCTAATTTAAAAGAAAAAAAAACTGATTTCAATAGAATAGTTGCCTCATTTCCAAATCATGTTCTTATTGCTAGAAGACTGAATTAATCAAAACCTATTTATGGTATAGCCTCGTAATTCCTACTGGTGTGTTAAGGCATCTAATATATTTAAAGCAGCGGTATTATTTACCTGTTTATATGAACATAAATTAAAACACGTATTTTACTTATTTATGTTAATCATTTGATATGCTCAAATTTTAGGAGACGCCCATAATATTATGGTTATGGTTGAAGAATGTCGACTCGGCTGCACGAGTTCAAATTCTGAATGAAGCAGCCTTTCATAAAGCGCTAGTACTTTTGGGAAAGGCATGAATCCGACTATTCTCGTTGCAAGCATGGGTAAATGGTAGATTAGAATAGGCTCTTTAACGTATTAATATTAACTGTGTAGGAGGAATTAAACCCTATTCTCAAACCAGTTTTAGACCTGGATAGAATGGGCTACACAGAGCTATTCCTACTCAGGACACCTTATATGATTAGCGTCTCCAAGACCAAACCAGATTACAGGATCAATAAAGAAGATATTTTGGCGGCAAAATAATGTAATTCATAGACACCTTTTTATGCCTAGGTTTTAAATGATAACTCATTTAAGTGTTGAAAATTAGTAAGTAGAATAATCCCTTACTCAATATGATGCATTTCGCCATTTGTAGGAGTGAAAAACTGTTGGATATGATTGAACAAAAACAGTAGTGAAATTGTTCAATCATAAAGTTGAGACCGGAATGTTTTTTTTTTTTTTTTTTTGTTTTTGTTTTTTTTTTTTGTCATGTACATTTCTTCTTTCCAAAGTCGCTGTAAAAACAAAAAAAGATTGATAGTGATTAGGAATAAATGACCATTCCGAAAAGGATATTAAAAGGGATATAATGAAAACGATATGTTAAACGACAGTTTGAAATAAATAAAGTTTATTATACATCTTATACACAAATGGATAAATTGCTGTCGGTGGGGATTAGAATACGTTGACTGCATTCACTGCTGAAGAGGAAGACCCCCCCTCAAAAAAGGTTTGTTTTGAGTATAACGATGAACTTCATTGGATGATGTGAATCCAGTTCTGAAGATCTTGGAATGTGTATTTCTTCATTACCACTATTTACACGTTCACTGTGATTCTCTTTGGTTCGGTTTGATTAATGACATATCGAATTTCATGGTTAACCAAAGCCATCCTTGTAGAGGAACAATGGTGGCGTTATTCAACCCATCAGTAGGGGAATAAGGTAGTTTATATCTTTCCTCGGGTTATTGGTTGTAAAATGAACGTGATAGCGTAACTGTAGACCAAACTCACTTACTATGAGATCACAATCAAACACGTTAACAACTCCGTCACGAAGACTACCCTCTCTTAGAATCCCATTTAAAGGTAAGATAGATCTATTCAAAATTACCAATATTCAATAGGACCGTGTGCAAAAGAAACTTTTAAGAAACAATTATATAATAAATGGAAATATTAATATACAATAAAATTGTTCCGTAAACAACAGGCATAAAATAACCTTTGATGGGCTGATATTAAGATAAATCACTCAGTCAATCAACAAATGAATACACGTGAAAAATACTTATTTGGATTGCGGGAAATAGCTATGGAATTTTGTAAAAAAAGTTCTTGTTTTCGGCCTTAAATGTTTGTACATGTTTAAGAGATTATTGTTTTATATGCTAAATAGAAAAACAAGTAGCCCCTTATAAAAAGAAATATGTTCAAACATAAAAAGGTTCTGTTGTGGATGCGATAAAGTATGATGTATTATGGTGATTTGAATAAAGTCGAATTAATAATAAAATGTCCATTGACAAAATTCAGAATTAAGTATTTAAAGGTTTTGAGAGACTCAAGTAATTATTATTTTTTATTCCTGACATTATTGATTGAAAAATATTGATTTCTTTTTGTTGAATGGTCAGTGGTTATTTTAAAATTTTGTGCTTTAAAAGTTCTTGTTTCGACTCTAAATATTTTACAAAATTAATTTTGCTTATCTGCAGGCTCGAAAGGAAGCCATTCACTTCAGATATAAATTCTACCCTGAACCAGTCAATCACAACTCTTCTACAAAGGCCCAGTTGCATTAGGAAATTTAGTTGTTGGAATAGGATTAATTTTCATTTAAATAATAATATAATCAAGTCCATTAGTAAGAAGATATTCGGTGTACAATTCTGCTTTTATTCTGAGAATATCAAGATTACTTAGGGTTGTCTATCTACTTTCCAGGCAATATATGATAGGCAAAACAAAATTTGATAAATGTATATATATATATATATATATATATATATATATATATATATGTGTGTGTGTGTGTGTGTGTGTACGCTTTTTGTATTAGTGTACATACACATATGTATATATGTATGTATACACATGTGTACATACTCTCATGCCCACATGTATGTTTAAGAGTATAGGGTGGATTCTGGGTCTTTTGGTAAAGTCCTTTCTGCTTTTCCTTGTTTTTTACCTTTAGTCTCTTTGAATTTGTTATATATATATATATATATATATATATATATATATATACGAAAGCTGTGTGTATTCACTCATATATATGTATGTGTACTTATGCATACAAACACTCATACACATCTATATTTTATATGACATAGGGTGGACCTAATATGTGTAAGATTTTAGTTAACCCCATACACAGATGTATTTTTAAGCTAGAAGGTATATATATACATATTTGTGTGTGTGTGTGGGGGGGGCTCTGCTGCATTAAAAATATGAAGTGTTTTGTTTTATTTAGTGAGATGCCGTCAGTCTGGTACATTGGCATTATTTTTAAACCATTCCTGCATTGATAAAGGTGTTTTGATTTCATAAGGTTTCTATCACCTGGTAATTTAATGTTGCTTTTATTAAAAGAGACTCAGTTGTTTAGCTCTTCTGTGTAACGTATCTATTTCAGCTGCAGTTTGTGCATTCGATTATGGAGAACACTTTTTTAATTACAGCTTAATTTCTTTTTATGATGCCTTTTTCGGGTTTTTGAAAGAATAGGATATTACTTCTCTGATGATATTATATATCCTGCCTTGTTTATTTTTCAATTTTGAGACTCCATGTGTTGTGGGTTCTTTAAATTAGATATAAGGCTAATATGCTTTTTTTTCTTCGTCCTTTGCGTTTATTAATTATTGTTGTGTCTACTGTTTATTTAATTCTATCATTTTTTTAAGTTGATCTACGTTCTTTGGTATTTTTGTGAATGTCTCTAGGTTCCTCTTGTATATTGAGACATATGCTAAGGTTTATTCATAGGCATATTTTGGGATGTTCGTAGAAACTCTTATAGTGTTTTTTTCTGCTAATTTGAATCCATAATTTATTAATATTGAAAGATATCCTTTCTAATGCAGGGTTACGCGTAAGTCTTATGACACGTTTGACGAAGGTTTTTGTAAATGACTATAATCTAGATCCTACGAGCAAGGGTGTACGGGGTGGATTTTATGTAGATTTTGGGTAGATGACTCTTGAAATGAAAGTATTTCGCGGTGACTGTAGTTTTTTTTATGATAACGACCAGATAACCTGATTATTTTGATTGTTACTGAGGATGTCGAAAAATGGTTATTCTTTAAAATTGTGTTCTATTGTGAATTTCCTTGGATGTTTTGGAGTAAGTTATGCTAATTAATCAATTAATTAATTGCACCATGTACATTTCTTAGAGTTTATATGAAATTTTGTTGTGAAATTGGAAATAGTTATTATTTAGTATTAGTTCTACACCAACAATGATATTTTTTGTTTAATCTTGGGTAAAATGTTTCTGGGTATTTTTCAATCCCACACTAGATGGCTTGCTTTCCTAATTCATGGGGAATATTGCAACATAATTTAATGAAGTCAAATGTTTCCATGAGTGTATTAGGATCGGTTTTTTGTGGGATGGAGTTTAAAAAGCTGATATCATATTGGTGGACATGATGGACCAGCTTATATATTACAAAATGTATGGTCACTAGAATTTGGAAATTCTACGCATTCAATTTTTTGTGTTTGTGCGGTTGTTTCAATTTTTTGGATTAGTAGATTTTTGGTAATCCGTAAAAAGATCTAGGTATTGGAATGAACTTCAGAAGTCCTTTTCTTTCTAGTTAATGCCTCATTAAATATTGTGCAAAGATTTTGTAATTTTTGGTATATTATTGTCTATTTTTGTATTAATTAATTTATAGATGGTTTCATGTCTTAGTATTTTCTGGATTTTTTTCTTTAACGTTTTGTTTGAAATAGCAACTGCACTGACTTATCAATTTCGTTTATTATACGGCAATTTTCCAGGATATTTCTAAGGATTTTTTTGTTTGGGTCAAAGGTTGTGCGTGTATTGTTTTTTTTTCTTTTAACTTAATGTTCCAGAGCTTTTCGAGCAATGTATTTAATTCACCGTTATTACCCTTTTCCAAGAAGAATTTCGATTTATTTTCTACTTGAGATTAGTCTGAATTTTCTTTTTTATGGAATTTCTCTATTAATTTAAAATCTCTTTCAAATTCTGAAGGGTCTCTTTTTAACATAACAAAATCATTAAAATCAAATTATAACGAAAACATTTAAAACATACACCCAATTTTAGGAACACACAACGCATGATGTTATGATTTAATCATCCATGGAAAATATTATAATTTCAAAAACCTGAAAGCCACATTCATTATAATTAGAAATTAAAGCTTTGATTTAAAAAGAAAATCGTCGCCATAATCAAATTCTTAAAGTGCAATGAAATTTAAAAAGGTTACACACAAGTACAGAAAAATGGAGTATCTTTACCTAAAAGTGGCATTAAATAACCAGAAAATAGAAAAATATGCATCAAAACAGATATAGGAATGTAGCAAAGGAAATTTAAAAATTGTCAATTTGCCAGACCGGTGACTACTCATTTAACTAAATGAAAGAAAAAAATGTTATGGATCAATTTTAACCAGCATTAAACTGGGCCTAAAATGATGCACACCGTAAATGCAAAAACAAAACAGAAACACACGTACAAGTTCACACACATACACACACACACACAGAGATATACATACGACATAGCTTATAGATACATATATGTATGCATTAACTACTCACTCACCTTAAATCCAACAGTATCCTAATATATATATTTGTCCACGAGGGTACGTATAAATAAGCACGCATAGACGAGGTGCATACGATAAGTTTCCAGACTTTTTTTTCGTATAGTCATTTAAAATTGTCGTAGACTCTTGAACATTCAGTGTGTTATTGCTATAAATATTATGAGATGACTGACCAATGTTTATGATTTCAGGTTCAAATGAACAGGTACCTGATTGTCACAGCTGGTGAATTTCAAAAATGCAATCTGACACTTTAGATGAACGATATGGAATAAAATTCTGTTTTAAACTTAGAAAATTAGCCACAAAAACGTATGGAATGCTGCACACTGCTTTTGGAGCATCTTGCATGAATAGAGCATCGGTTTTTTTGACTGGCAAAAGAGATTCAATGAAGGCAGGGAATCTCTGAGGGATGATGAGAGGTGTGGGAGGAGTAAAGAAGTCAATACATCAAAGTTGATTAGCCAAAGGGTTAGGGTTAGGGTGAGGGGTTACTATGTAGAGGTTTTAAGGAAGTTCAGTCAGAGATTCCGTTGGAAGAGACCAGATCTCTTCAAATTGGGTCAGAGGAATTTCCACCTATAGAATCCACCAGTCTACAACTCCATCCTTGTCACAGACTATTTGACCAAGATGGGCATCAAGACAGTTCCTCATCCTCTCTATAGTCCAGACCTTGCTCCCTGTGACTTTTGCTTATTCCCTAAGCTCAGAGGCTGTCGTTATAAAACAATTGAGGAAAGGAAAGAGGCGTTGATGAAGGTCATTGACACGCTCATACAAGAGGACTTCCATAGGGCCTTCCAGAAGTTGTTGAAAACGGTACAACAAGTGCATTTCAGCTGGAGGATATTACTTCGAAGGGTACTAGAGTTTCATGTGTGTTCTATCAATAAAAGTGCCCACATGAAAAAAGTTTGGAAACTTATCGTATGCACCTCGTATCGCACACAGAAAATATATATATATCTATATATATATGCTTTAAAATGAATAGTTCCACTAAGGAATTCGATTTTAGGTTATTGGTTTTACGCAACACGTGTTTCTGACGTTTTACGTCGTCTTCAGGAAGAAAAATCTTTTATTATCTGAAAATGACGCAAACATGTGTTGGAGAAAATAAATAACTGAAAAACAAATTCTCTTGTGGAACTATTCATTTTAAATTATTTTCTCTCATCGGACAAACAATATATATATATATATATATTTATAAACAGAGATTTGAAAACAAAATGACTAAAACTCCACCTAATACCCATAAAAATATTGTGTGCACGAGTATATGTATACATGAGTTTACATACATATATTGAGAGTGCAAGCACTGACACACACGCACGCACACACAGAATTTATAAATAGAAATATATACAGACACATAAAAAATCATATACATAAACTAGAGGTAAAAAGAAGTGAAGGAACAAAGAAGTTTATAAAAAAAATGAACAAAAGTCTTTACGAATTCCAATGAGATATTCACAGAAAAAACAATCCTGGAATTAAGCAAAATCAGAAAAACCTATCAAAACAATATTTACTATAAAATACACTTAATTCTCACCTAAATTCAAATCTCATCTGAAAGGAAGGAAATGTCATAACCAAGTGTAACGCAAAAATATATCGAATAATATAAACTAAAAAAAAACAAATAGTAAAGTTGAAATCATTTATGAACCAATTTATTTTAACACACACACACACACACACACACACACACACACACACACACACACACACACACACACACATATATATATTAACTGTGTTCGTTTTCACTAAATCACTTTGTGGGTCTGTGTCGAACCAAGAGCAATATGATATAGAGAGAGCTCAATATCAAGCATAGAGTCATTATATAATAATAATAATAATAATAATAATAATAATAATAATAATATATTTGATATATATATATATATATATATATATATATAGTTCATGGAATTTAGAATCTGGCCCCTGAGTTTCATGGAGCTTTTTTGCAAAACTACAATCATCAGGCAGTTAACAAAATGAAATGAATCGAAAATCGAAATAATACAGTCACAAAACCATTGATATTTTGTAGGAATCTTTACGTGTAATTGTAAGTGTGTGTGAGTGTGTGGGTATGTAAGTGTGTTTGTGTGGGTTATAATTGCGTACTTTTGTGTGTATGTGCGGGCGGCATATAGTTTATGTGAAGGTACAAACGCAGCGCGTTGTTTTAACCGGATATAAATTCGTCGGTGTATCTTTTTTTTCTACATTATTTTATTTCTGTATGTGTAGGTGACTAGAGCTAAGGAACAAAACATCCTCATTACAATGATATATATATATATATATATATATATATATATATATATATATATACTCGTATCCAAACCTTCTATTTCAAGAATTGAACTCAAGTTGCCTATTTTCTACGATAGATAACCGTTATATTAAGCGCTCTTCCTAGTGTATGCGATATATGTCTACAGAGTATCAAACCATTTTAAATATGTCGATTGCATAATTTAACAGAGTATCTCATGAGTGAACATCCGCTAAAATTCATTCTTAGCCGTAAGACGCTATCGAATTAGCTTCTAGCGAGTGTCAAAGTCACATTCACAATACGTGTGTGAATATATTATTAACATCCCAAGCAGTTTTTTTTTCAAACATCGCATCACTGAGGTCTGTCATCTCCAACCCTACACTTATTTGGCTTTCTGCGATTTCTGGATAGTCCCGAGGCAAATATCACCACAGAAACGCTGTCATTGAGATTAAGGTAAATGTGAAGAGGCAGCCAATGGCGATCTGAGTAAAGGACATTGTAGACATTTTGAAAACGTACAAGTGTTGCTAGGTTAAATGAGTGAGGTCATAAAAGTAGTTCTTTGAAAGGAACTTAGGCGCCATTGTTCATTGGTAGGCTGGTTACTTTCAGGACTATTATAGTATTTTTACAAAATCCATTATATATTTAAAACTATTCACTTTTCATAAAAGAAAATGTATTTTAGGTTAATGACTTAAATACCCGATTGAACCAATCTCTCCATTTTCTAATCAACTTTATAAACCCTCAGTATTTGTTGTCTCAAATATGTCTTTAATGCAAAAATATTCAAGACCAGCATCATATATACTTTTTAGATTTTATTTTGTATGACTTAATAACATAGAGTGGGTGTCCTCGTGGTGTAATGGTTAAAGCGATGGACTGCGGAGTCGTAGTACTCGAGTTCGTACTCCAGTCGCGCTATTACGTTCACTTTCGGGCAAATACGCTTAGGAAAGGTGTGAATCCCATTATCCTCCCAGCTATGGGTTAAATAGTACCACTACTGTTCTTTTAGGAGAATGGCTTTGGTATTAAATAACCTACAGATGTTGATATGCCATTAAACAAAGAAACCAAACCTTAATTACATAGATATGTAGAAAGAGAAATGTAATCAGTATACAATTTGAATATCAGTTACAAATTTATGAGCCAAAGAAATACGTTTTTCTTTTCCAAGGTACAGAAATCATAACATATTTTGGATCATACGTTAGGAGTATTTAAAAGTCAATAAATAGGTAATGTTAGCGCGTGAATTTTTTACAAAGTTACTGGGAAGATATTTAAATGAACCCGGGCCATTTTTTTGCAATTTTTCACGATCAAGAAAAATGCATGAATATAGATTTTTTATTGTGTTACACGTGTGGGAGCGTTACATATGAGACTGTATATGTGTAGATTTCCAACTGAGATACAATGTCTTCAGACGAATATAAAGAAAAGTGTCATTATAAAAGAGAAGGCGAATTGCAAGAGGACAAGAACGATAAAATCAGTGATGGATTATTAAATTATTATTTTCATGCCGTGTTCATATGGCTATTGTAAAGATATCTCGGCTTTTGTTATGCGGCCGGTCGAATGATTTTTAAATCAAATGCATTTTCTCACGTTCGTTGTAAATATAACCATTAAATGGTATTATTTTTACTGAAATAAAAAAAAAAACAATGAAAAAGCAAAAATATTAAACAATACGTCAATATTAAAAATATGAAAATCTCCCCCCTAAAATCAAATGAAAGATATTTTTTTAAATGCTAATTTATATATATATATATTCAAATGTGTGAAAAAATTATATAAGAAATCAGGGAAGCACACCCCTTTTTACTAAAAAGAATGAAATTTGAATTATGAAAAAAAACCCCAGAAAAACAGAAAAAGTGAGAATCATGAAAAGAATACAAAGAGTAAAATGTGCCAAATCCGATGATCACATTATTTAATGTGTGAATTAAGTATATATTATGCAATCTCATACATCGTCACGTCCTCGTTTTCTTTCTTTTTTTCTATGGTCAATAAAGAAAACCGGACGAGATTTGGAGGGTGGTAAATAATCGTATTTTCCCCGATGAATCATGTTAAATATATCACATTAACGATGAAAATGTCTGGACGTTTTCTGTAGAAATTCCTATGATTTACTTTAGTCTAGTATTCAGAAAAAATCTTAATGGATTTAGAAAAAACAACGTTTCACTGATAATTAAATCTAATTGGATATTTTACTCGAATGTAAAACTTTTAATGAATTTATTTTTTTCTTTTTATCCTGATACTATTTTATATCTAGCCAGTAATTTAGTTTTGCTTAGTCTGGCACAAGGATTATATAATGTATTATCAACTCAAAATAACACTGACTAACAACACTGCACAAGTAATAATCGTACACTTTTAGGTGTTAAATTTGTCTTCAGACTAATGTCCCATTGTATATGACACAGAAAATCAACATGTTATTGAGGATGTCATTAGTAACTTGTACGTAAATGCAATATGACTGTCAAGTCGAATTATTGTGTAGCCACCACAAGAATAATTTACTATATGAACAAATTTACTTTTTTAAATCAGCTTAGATTTTAAAGTCTCTGTCACAATCTTGGTACTTATGAGATTTAGTCTTCTGGAAAATTGTTTTTAAATGGCTTCTTTATATTATTTTATCAGATCTTTTAAGCCCACCTGCTGACCTGTATTGATTTCCTCAGATGTGATGAGCGTTCTTGCAGCTGGTAAGATTTTTGATAATCCACTTGCGTTTTCTTTCATTTCAACTTTACTTAGGCAGACCCTTCCTCAGACATTGTAAGTTAATCCTTAGTGATCATATTTAAAGTCTTTCTTATCATGTAAATTTTTCATATTCAGTCCTGGATTGTTCAAAAATCATCTAACCCAGTTAAACAAATCTTTCCAATGATCATGCTCATCTTCCTAAATCTTCCAACCATCATCTGAGGTATTTGCTGCTTTAAATGAGACCTTCAAGCAGTATTTCTCCCTCATTTTTGGTTAATTGGAAGTCGTTTTCAATCTACTATTTCCTCATAAAGACTGTTTGTTTTAACAAAGTGTCTGCTCCATCTGACCCTATTCTTCAGGACTGTGGCCTCAGTATTTTACTGACATCTCTCTAACATTTTACCATCGTTTATGTGCAAAATACATACATCAATAATGATTGCCTCATCCTCACAGATGATTACTCTATCTTAATTCATCAGCATCGTCTTGGTTGATTTCTTTTCTTTGTCTATATCTTCTCAGATGACTTTTCCGTTCAGCAGCAATCTTACAAAACTTGAGTCAGTGATGACAAATAGTTATGACTTGATGTTAATTGATTCAAAAACTTAGAGAACCATGTTCCTTATCCAACTAGACGAAGACTTGCAGACTTTATTGAAAATGATACAAGTGGTAACACGTAGCCTAAAAGAATGTATGTCCTGTTCTCATTTCCCGTGAGATTTCATGAGATTGAGATATCCAGCTTTGGAGAGAACGCGATCATTAACAGAACATTTTAAACAGACTCATCAGCCGGAAAGCCTTCCTCTTTCTCAGCTGTTTCTTAAACCTTTCACGACTTTTACGATTTACTTTGAAGCATACACATACGTGTGCAAATCAGTTAAATTTTCATATACCTATAATTAGTTGGTCTGCATAATTCATATTACTCGTATATACTACTTATTTTTATCATTTACTATATGAAAGTTATTTTAGCCAGTGACTGGGAATATGGTGAGAATATGCAGGAAGTAGATTTTGTTGCGTCATGAATGAAATAATCTTGCTAACGTCGAAAATCAGCAATCGAAATACTGACAGTTTTCATGAGTTCATAAAGTTATCACTTGTGTCAGTTAAAAATACACGACAAATTTAACAATAATGTAATCTTGAAACTGTTTTATAATTTTCACTAACTAGATACTATACAAATAAGCTAATAAGTTTCACTTTTTGTAGAATTAATGTTTAGGAATCCACTTAGAGTCTTATTATCTTAAACAAACCAGAGAAAATAAAAGCTATAAAATTTAATCGAAGTTCTTCGGCGTGTATATTACTTTAAAACTTTTGTTACGTTGTACCATCTTGATAAACCAATTTTATTCATCAAATCAAATAGAATAAATCATAAAAATCCAGGTTGGGTTTCCTGGAGTCGATTCTTTTTTCTGTTATACACCGAACTTTCGCAATTATATCCCTAAACAATGTCCACCAATGCAATTTTGAATGTAATTTCCTTGTCTCAGTTTCTTAAGTAATGAGTTATTATTTACACTATTTACGCTATTCAGATTCGTCCAAAAATTCATTCGTATATTCACTACATTTCTGTTGCTTAAGAATTCAGTTTATATCATCAAGCTATAATTAACTGTTTTTGTTGGAAAACACAGCATTTACATTTAACTTGGTTGTTATATTTTCAATTTTTCTGTCGCTGTATTCTTCGGCCTTCTTTCAGTGTCTCTTACCACAGCTGGTAAGCTTGGCAGAATTTCTGGCCAGGTTCTTTGTTTAATCCACGTAGATAACTTATTCTCTATTTGTGTTCCAAGCTTTGGGATATCTCATATCAGGTAAGTTGTGGAGTAAAAACAACAAATAAGTTACATAAGAAAACCTAAACCAAAGTCAGTGGAATTAAAACAATTATTCTATGTGGATTAAATTGTGGGTTTGTTTCGAAATGTCTTGAGATATTCACAAAATGATATAAAACATTTAAGAAAGCCCGAAGACTTTAATAAATGAAACATAGCTGAATGGGTATTTATGTACAAAATGTAAATATTACAAGCAGATTTGGGATAATAATTTGAAACTTGTAAATATTATTATAAATAACAGCTCTTGACCAAGGAAAATTCATTTTAGCTTGAAGATATAAATTGAATTCTAAACATAAAGCCTTCAAAATAATTCGTATGTTTCAGCGGATTTTCCTTGATAAAATTAAGATAATTTTATTTTCATTTAATAAAATATACGAGTCCAGATAAAGCCATATATTTTTATCAATGAATAAGTGAAGATTCTGGAAAATATTCTAATGATTATTGGTATGCAAAATTGAGTTTATTTTGGATAGGGATTTCTAAAAAAGAAACTCACTATTTGTGAGATTTTCAGGAGAGTGATCTCTCAAAAAAAACCCTCTCTCTGAGTAGGTTTATTTACGAAAGTGAATGAACTAAAAATGGATTCAAAATAATCTTTCTTCTTTATTTTCTTTCTGAAAATTGTAAAGAGCTGAAAGTGATGTTTTCTTTCATGTAATGTGTTATTGTGATATTCATCGACCATCACCGATGGTTCAACCCATCTGTAGATCATGATGTCTACCGCTTCCAAAACATCTGCCAGACCATTCTCAAGAACAAAAGACACAGAAGAAAGAACCGCAATACAACTTCATCAAACCCTGATCAGACTTTTAGTTGCAGTTGCTGCAGCAGTGCTTTCCTATCCTACAGAGATCTTAACTATGAGCATGCCTGAAGTCAACGTTGGCACCAACTTCTTATTCTCCATTCTAAAAGCCAAGTGATGATGATGATGATGATGATGGAATATCTATAACATTTACAAAAATAGTAAGGTGATTTTTAAACATATTTGATGGCCCTTAAAACCATTGTTAGGCATCTATGAGGATTTATCTATAAAAAAACAGATTTTACGATAACTTGAGGGGTGTGTCCTCGTGGTGTAATGGTTAAAGCGATGGACAACAGAATCGTAGTATGCGAGTTCGTACTCCAGTCACGCTATTATGTTCACTTTCGGATAAATCCCCTTGGGAAAGGTATTGAACCCTCTTATCCTCCCAGCTATGGGTTAGATAGTACCACTACCATTCTTCTAAGAGAATGGTTTTGGCATCAAATAACCTACAAAGGTTAAACGCAGAAACCAGATAATTTTAATTTTGTTCTTGGAAAGATAGACTTGACACAATATTTAGAATTCCTATAGTTAGAAAAAGAGCAAGAGACAATAGTTACATATAATCAAACGACGGGAACTGCTATTTCCTGTCCAGCTGTTAGATTTATTTGTGCACGTGTTACTGCTTTGTTTGAACTTAAAAAATAAATACCGTTTTAATAGAACACATACTTCTTTAAGTTTCTGTCTCGTAAAAGCAAGAAAAAGTTAAACAACAAACTTTTGTAATGATTTACCCAAAACTCATTTGAATGTTGGGAAAAATATTAGAATTTCAAATAGAAATGAGTTATGAAGGTTCTAAAACACACAAAGAAAATTAAATTTACTTGTTTTTATCCCTAGCATTTTGCTTTCCCACATATTACAGTTGGTTGAAAAAAATATTATCTTTATTTTCAAAAGGACTCATTCGAGTTTTCAGTTTCGAGGCAAAGATTTTAAAATTATTAAATATCAATTTTTAAGACTAAGTTTTCTTTTCTCTCCTGCTTGGGAATTTTTGTAGTTTACATTTTTGTTCATTGAATATTCATGAAATAATTTTTTTGGACAAACCTTTTAACTAAAGTAAAACACTTAAAAAAAGAGAGTAATATGATTTTTATTATCCCTTATTACAAACCTCAAATGCATCTCATAGACAACCTCAAAACCTTAATTTATTTTGGTCTCACACCAAAATAAAGGAAAATAAAGAAAACTCTCTTACCCCAATTTTTCTTACTTTCTTTTAAAAGTAACATTAAAATCTTTGAATTTTACCGTCCTGTCGGCGGGGATTAGAATAAGCTGATTGTATCCAATTCAGAAGGGTAAGACTCTCCGTCCAAATAGGATGGTTCTCGGTATCACACTAAGCTGCATCCAATGATGCGGCTTCAGTTCTAAAGACCTGGAGAGTTGGGTATACCCATTTATAACCATTACTCCTAGATATATTCTGACCCGGAACGGTAGGACTTGTTTTATCAATGGGTCAAATAAGTCTGTTCAAAAATGATAGGTATTTGATTGGACTGTGTGCAAAAAAAAAATACTGCTAAGAAACAAAAACACAAAAAAATGCAAATATGAACGTACCATGAATTTAATCTCCTAACCCCTAAGCCTGAAATAATCTCAAATTTGTTTACATGCCGTTAAAATCAACCAATCAATAAAAACGTTGCATTAAAACCTCTGAATATTACGCCTGGTTTAGACACCTAAAATTTTGCCAAAGAATACGAAACTATTTTAGCCATTAAACAGACAAGATTAAAATTATATTCTATACTTATCTCAAGTAAAGTTGCTTTATATTTCAAGTTCCTTTTGTGTTGGTGACCAGGTGATTTGTACAAATCGTTAAGCATTTCATTCATGAACTCTGACCAACGATGATTTGGAAACATTATGGGAAAAGCATTCTTTAGGAAATGCACTCAAACATTCCTATCGCAAAGAACGTCATGTTCTGTGTTTGTTATAGAGTAAAAAATTGCCATACGAACGGTAGAAGAATACCTAAAGAGATTTTACGTTGTGATATGTGGTCTTGTGTTATTTATCGATTTTGTCACAGCTTCCTATTTCAAAAATTGAAATCAGCAACATGCTGTTTTGTCACTTGAGAAACACACACAAAGTGTAAAGGAGAAAAATTATATGTTCGTGAGAAGAACGAAATATATATCTGAAGATTATGTTGTTTTATTTTGTAGACTCAGCAGCCGCAAGAGAAACTTTGAACAAAATTTCGACAGATCTAACCTCAAGGTCTGTATCCTAGAAAGAATGTTAGGACTCTGAAAAAAGGGTGTCCTGCGTATTAAGCTCAACTTCGTCTCATAGTCCAGCTCTATTCCTAGAGATCTGGTCTATGTAGAGTATATTTTCATTGCAATTACTCCCTGGTCCACTCTGAGCTGATGTGGTAGTATTTGGTTGGTTCACATGTATGGACCAAATAGATCTTTTCAAAAATGATTTCTATTCGATAGGACTGTATTCAAGAAAAAACTTTTTAGAAAGATATTCATCAAGTCAGGTTGACAGCATCGAGTTCCTCAACCCTTTTTCGCCTTAAATCCCAATCCTCAATCGTTTCTTGCTGCATCTAGTGTCTTCATACAACTTGTGTAATACGTATTTGCTGTTCGGCTAGCGCTGGCATTTCTATAAGCAGGAATAAATGAGAGAACGTCGCTTATGTGTCCGTCCTTACTTCTTCAGCAGTGCACCACATAACTTGTTCCTCTTACTTGGATGGTTTGTCAGATAAAACCTAAGTGAACGTATCGCTGCTGTTTCGTGGATTGTTATTTCTAGGATTTTTTTCAAGATAGCTCTGAAGTAGTTGATTTACCATGACCAGAAAATCCGGCGAACACTTACGCACGGCATACGGAATCACTGAACAGCTGTTTCGATGTTATTAAGTCTCATCAGCAGTGTATCCCATAATCTCCACAACTGCTGATGAGACTTAATAAGGGCGAAACAGCTGTCCAGTGTTTCCTTATGTCGTGCGTAAGTGTTCACCGGATTTTCTGGTCATGGTAATTCAATTCACAATATAATTCCTCTACTTAAAAAGGAAAAATGAACAACTCTTAAGTAGTTTCCATCTAGCATTTTTCGACGCGTTTTGTTAATGTCTCTGTGGTGCATCCATATAATAGTATGGACACTATCACAGCTTTGAAGAAATCTCATTTTATTTTATCGGATAAATCAGACGTCTATCTGACCGATATCAAGTCAGTAATATTCCATGCAATCGTAAGTCATATATTGACATTACCTTCAACAGATAAGATGCTCTGCAGAACTATGTGAACTGGTCCACTAGATTTAGAAGATGGCCACTTTGAGTGGAGATGCTTCTTTTTTGTTTAAAATATATCATCTGTTCTATCTGCATTCACGTAGAGGCCAATGCCTCTTTCTGCTGCTCTAGACAATACAATGAGGATTTTGCTTGGGCTGGTGTATCTGCGAGTAGAGCAATGCTATCTGGGTAGTCTGCACCTTTCAGTTTCTATGAAATACCATCTGGTGTTTACCTTTTTTCAGTGTGAAAACATTTTCTTTTACTTGATCGAAGAGGGTAGTCTACGCAAAGTATAAATAAATATAGTTTAAATGTATCTCTGGGTAAGACTGCCATGACAATGTTGAAGAGGTCGATGGATTCATCAGGTGAGTGAACCATTGATTTTTTGTTTTTGAAAAGCATCATAATAGCGTTAACAGTTTCTTTGGAGTGACCATAAACAAGGAATATTTGCTTCCTCTCTCTCCTCTATATGTGGAATCGAATTCTTTGGGAAGTCTAAGAATAGTTATGTTGTCTCGAGATTCTTTGCTCGTACCTCTTCGATGATTCAACGGATTGTCAGAACCTATTGGGTTGTGGAGCGATCTTTTTGAAAGCTCTTCTGATTATTCTATGTATTTTCTCGATTTTGGGTTGGATACGATTGAGTATTATAAACCTTAGCGGCCCTTGCAGTAAAAGGTTTGGCTTTGTTGTTCAGCGGTTGAATTTATTGTGGAAGAGAAGGATGTAAATTTTCATATAGCCAGTTAGACATCAAAATGGGAAAGCAACTGAGAAAAGAGATGGTAAAGAATTGAAATTAAAAAAATAAAACTGCAGGTTTCGACGAATGACCCCTGAAATTTGAAAGATATGAATATTTGACGAGATACTTCTCAAATTATTCAACGCTGCATATAAGTAAGTCTCTTAAGATACCACAACATAAAAAAATGTAAATACGGACGCACAAGGAACGCGATTCTCTCAAATTTAGAGAAAATAACTCTAGACTGTTTGACATGCCGTTAAAACCAATCAATCAATCAATAAAAGAATATTTTCTGCCAAAAAGAAATAGCTTGCCGAAGATGCAAAATTTAATAATCGGAGAAAAAATTAGTGTTTTTATCCAACCCCTCCGCCACTGAGAGAAGATGACATGAGATTAATTTTAAGTGGTGTAAACTGTTTGAATTCAATTTTCTTACTCCTAAACTGGTTAAGGTGCCAAGGCTAAAGAACCCAGTTTTCCCTATTATTTACCCATATCTGGGGAAGAACAGATGAGTCCATGTATTTCATAAGGTCATTAGCGTGAAGTGAAAAACAGACAGATTCGCGTAGGATTTGAACTTGGGACACAGATTCCATTTTTACGACGATAACTGTTCCAGAATTTGAATCTTCAGCTGAGAAAATATTAAATCTTCAATATTATATCGAGTACTTTCACTAAGGTCGTCTTTATCTCTCAGATACGAGAGATTTCAAATCGCCAGTATTCGAAATGTTAAGATAGCATGCCATCTTCTTCTGATCGAGTGAATCTCAATTCGGAGAAAATATCCAGGCAATATAAATTTTCAGGTTCAAGTGGAGAATTGGATCTACAGATCTCAAGATTCAATTTGGTTTTTGAGTCAGGCAACCTTAGAAAGAGGAATGACATATCCTGAAAAGGTTAAAAGACTGCATGAGCAAAATATAAATGTTCATTTTTTTTAATAGATGTTGCGTTTTACCATAATTTATTCGCATTAGAATAAGTGCAGAGCATTCCATATTTAGCAACTTTATTTAGACGTAGAATTCAATATAAATTTTCCCATTCGATCTTTATTCAATTTTGTGGAATTAAAAAAATTAAATTAAAACCTGGTATCAAGCTGATTCTTTTTCATCTTTTTAACAAAAAATCCATATGAATTAGTTAATCTTTCATTTAATTCAGAATCGATAATTCCAAAACCAAAATATAGTAAATATTTAGAAAATTATCTTCATTTTATACCATTTTATTCTTTTAACTTATGATTCAATTATTGTTTTGTAATAATGTTCTGTTAAAATTTGTGAATTCCTGACTTGAGTTATTTTTAATCTCCTCTCGTCCACCAACCTTCAAAATACATTTCTGGAATATTCCCAAAATGATCTCCGTAGTATCAGTTCTGCTTTTCTAATAAATATACTCCCGTAGAAATAGAGACATTTTTTTTAATTATCCGTAGGATATTCCAAGATTATTTTTACGAAGATGGTGAACATCTGAAACCTATTTGAAATTGTATCATAAAGGTACTCCAATAAGGGTATTATCATTTTTTCATAACCTTGTATATCCTCTGGCTTAAAATAGATATACATCATTCTGAATAAGTGCTTCAGCTTATTCAAGATTTACTGAAGATAGCATAGTTGTATTGATGTAAACGCTCATATATATATATATATATATATATATATATATATATATATATATATATATATATATATATATTGCTCAATATATGGAAAATTTGCATAATAACAAATGTATTAGCGGCATTGAGACCCCATTTTAATGCACTGTATATTCTCTTTAGCACAATCCTGAACTTTCAGAGGACTGTTATGGAAGCTACTTACTCCAATGATGTTGAAAGACTTTAGATTCTTTTAGAATACCACTTATACCCTACAATTTATATGGTATATGCTGTTCAAAATCAGCAAGCTTACTTGCCGTGAATGCAATATCTCTCCTGAGTGCCTAATTTTCTTACAGTACTAGGCCACCGTTAAATAAGTATATGGAAACATTATCATTGTTCACGCCGAACTGCTTATTATGTCAGTTCGATTTTCAAGACATGGCGTTAACACGCTACTTAATATAAATGAGGTGGAAAATGGTTTCACATTTGTTTCAGCGAAGACAAGAGAATCCATTCAACTGAAGACCAAATTTACATGCACAACTGCATTTGTGTAAGCATATGATGTAGTAGGTAGCATAAAGTCACTGAAAAGTAGATAAACAAAGATTGATAAATAGAAGGAGGGGCATCTGTTATGCATGTCACTTAGGTACCTTTAAATATTCTAGACAAATTTTTAGTTTAATAACAAATATTTATGCTAATAACGTTTGAGTTAGGGTTACAAAATGACATAGGAATTTTCGCATATATTATACAGATACTGTTCACACCAAATGACCACGATATAAAATAACTTACTTATGCCAAAATACATAAATTGTTATATCTTAATAATACAATTACAGATACACATGAAATAATAGGTATTTATTCTCGGAATAGATATACAACAAAAGAAATACATTAT